>JAFMOC010000132.1:187500-773853 GCA_019802505.1 Corydoras sp. C115
CCCCCAGCTAGCTAAAGAAACTCAATGACCTGACAGTCTGAGCCTGGCAGCTATGTATAATCATAAACACACACACACACACACACAGAATTCCTCCTGCTAGCCCCTGTGTGTGTGTGTGTGTGTGTGTGTGTGTGTGTGTGTGTGTGTGTGTGTGTGTGTGCACGCACACTTATGTGTTGTGACTCCCTCAGGCAGCCGACTGCTGACAGACACTTCCTCAACTGAGTCACCCAGATAACAAGACCTCTTAAAACACGAACACACACACACACACACACACACACACACACACACACACACACACACGAACACACACACACACACACACACACACACACACACACACAGACAGACAAAACACATGCATACACGCGCAGAGACACATGCACACAGACTGCAGACAGGTCAGTAAACACACACACACACACACACACACACACACACACACACACACACACACACACACACACACACACACGCGCGCCCTGTCCACGGGTCCAACAACAAAACAGTCAGCAGGTTTACGGTGTGGGATTTGCATGTTCTCCCCACGTCTGTGTGTGTGTGCTGATCTGTCAGTGGAGTTCCTTAAGCTTCATTTCTTGTTGATTTCTGATCAGAGTCTCCGGTCTGTAATTCCACATCCACAAGGTGGCGCTGTGAGGTGGACGAGTGCAACAGAGTGTACAGTGAGTGGAGACAGGCTGGGCGGTGCTGATGACATGGACACTGACAGATTGCTCAGGGTTGTTCCATTGCTCTTGCTGCGAGTGCAGGTTGTGAGAGTGCTGTACTGTGAGAGTGCTGTGCTGTGAGAGTGCAGGTTGTGAGAGTGCTGTACTGTGACAGTGCTGTGCTGTGAGAGTGCAGGTTGTGAGAGTGCTGTACTGTGAGAGTGCAGGTTGTGAGAGTGCTGTACTGTGAGAGTGCAGGTTGTGAGAGTGCTGTACTGTGAGAGTGCAGGTTGTGAGAGTGCTGTACTGTGAGAGTGCAGGTTGTGAGAGTGCTGTACTGTGAGAGTGCTGTACTGTGAGAGTGCAGGTTGTGAGAGTGCTGTACTGTGAGAGTGCAGGTTGTGAGAGTGCTGTACTGTGACAGTGCTGTGCTGTGAGAGTGCAGGTTGTGAGAGTGCTGTGCTGTGAGAGTGCAGGTTGTGAGAGTGCTGTACTGTGAGAGTGCAGGTTGTGAGAGTGCTGTACTGTGACAGTGCTGTGCTGTGAGAGTGCAGGTTGTGAGAGTGCTGTGCTGTGAGAGTGCAGGTTGTGAGAGTGCTGTGCTGAGAGTGCAGGTTGTGAGAGTGCTGTGCTGCGAGTGCAGGTTGTGGGAGTGCTGTACTGTGAGAGTGCTGTGCTGTGAGAGTGCTGTGCTGAGAGTGCAGGTTGTGAGAGTGCTGTGCTGAGAGTGCAGGTTGTGAGAGTACTGTGCTGCGAGTGCAGGTTGTGAGAGTGCTGTGCTGCGAGTGCAGGTTGTGAGAGTGCTGTGCTGCGAGTGCAGGTTGTGGGAGTGCTGTGCTGCGAGTGCAGGTTGCGAGACTGCTGTGATGAGCTGCGAGTGCAGGTTTTGAGAGTGTTGTGCTGCGAGTGCAGGTTGTGAGAGTGCTGTGCTGAGAGTGCAGGTTGTGAGAGCGCTGTACTGTGAGAATGCAGGTTTTAAGAGTGCTGTGCTGCGAGTGCTGTGCTGCGAGGGCTGTGCTGCGAGTGCTGTGCTGCGAGTGCTGTGCTGCGAGTGCTGTGCTGCGAGGGCTGTGCTGCGAGTGCTGTGCTGCGAGTGCTGTGCTGCGAGGGCTGTGCTGCGAGGGCTGTGCTGCGAGGGCTGTGCTGCGAGTGCTGTGCTGCGAGGGCTGTGCTGCGAGTGCTGTGCTGCGAGTGCTGTGCTGCGCTGGCAGAGGGCCTCTTCCTCAGGAAGACCGTCGTTGCAGCAGCCGTGTGAGAGTCAGACGTTCCTCCTACACGTCAACATGTTTACATCACGTTCAACCAATCAGAGCCTGGATAATTAAAGCCGCGAGTGCGAGCGCGAGTGCGAGCGCGAGTGCGAGGGCGAGGAAGTGTGTAACAACGGTCTTTAAAAAAAAAAAAAAAAAAAACAGATACATTTGTAAAAGAAGAAGCGAAACCGTGAGGCCCCCTGAGTAAAGCCCTCAGCCCTCACCGTCGCAGGGGCGTGGTCTCGGGACCCGGGGCCTTCCCCAAACTGTTCCCACAACGCTGCATTCGCTCAGGTGTGTTGAGGCTGAACTGAGATCAGCCTTATTAAGAACATCCCGGACCTTCATCCCGTGACGTGATGTCATCATATAGACAAAAACGTCAGGACACGCCTCCTAATCAATGAATCCAGGTGTTTCGCTCGGTCTGTCACAGCTGTGGAACATCGAAACATCTGGCCGTGTGTTCTAAACAACTGTTTAAGATCACAGCACGGACTCACACAGACACACACTCTATAGGGGCAATTCAGAGCCGCCAATTCACCTTCAATCGATGGGTTTGGACTGTGGGAGTAAACCGGAGAACCTGGAGGAAACCCACGCGGACACGAGGAAAATGGAAAGCGGATTGGGCTTCAAACCTGGATCCCCAGCGCCGAGAGGTGGAGGTGCTGACTGCTACGCCACTGTGCCGCCCAGACTCCCCCCCCCCCTCCCCCCGTAGTTCAAACCAATGGTTCCTCTAGTGTACCAGGAACCAAATTACGGTACCAATCACCACTTGAGCCGTTGAAACCTCCTTTTGTGTCCTCATCAGTTAAATAAGGTTTTAACATCGTCACCGTGGGGTGTGAGGACCACGATGTCCAGCGATGTCCCCCACCGGAGGTCATTATCTCCAAGCGACCACCTTAACTCTCAGCTCAGCGTTACATTTACATTACGTTTACATTTAGTCACGTAGCCGACGTATTTACAGAAGGTTTTTGTTAAAGAGATGCGCCTTCAGTAGTTTCTTAAAGCTGCTCAGTGATTCTTACGGACAGAGTTGGGAAGAACGTTCCACCATGTTGCAGTGGTGAACGCCACGGAGTGAGAATCAGCTCCTCGGTGAGGTGGAACCACCAGGGGGCGATCATCACTGGAGCGAAGTGAACGAGTCGGAGTGTATTTTGAAAAGATAGAGTGAAGGTGAGAGGGGCCAGATCCAGAGATCCAGATCCAGAAATGGTTCTGTAGGACAGAGTCAGGGACTTGTACTGAATGTAGTAGCTACAGGAAGACAATGGAGGGACACGAGTGATAGAGGAACATGAGTGATGGAGGGACATGAGTGATAGAGGGACATGAGTGATGGAGGGACATGAGTGATGGAGGGACACGAGTGATGGAGGGACATGAGTGATGGAGGGACATGAGTGACGGAGGGACACGAGTGATGGAGGGACACGAGTGATGGCGGGACATGAGTGATAGAGGGACACGAGTGACAGAGGGACACGAGTGATGGAGGGACACGAGTGATGGAGGGACATGAGTGATGGAGGTACATGAGTGATGGAGGGACACGAGTGATGGAGGGACACGAGTGACGGAGGGACATGAGTGACGGAGGGACACGAGTGACGGAGGGACATGAGTGACGGAGGGACAATGAGTGACGGAGGGACACGAGTGACGGAGGGACACGAGTGATGGAGGGACAATGAGTGACGGAGGGACACGAGTGACGGAGGGACAATGAGTGACGGAGGGACACGAGTGACGGAGGGACAATGAGTGACGGAGGGACACGAGTGACGGAGGGACACGAGTGATGGAGGGACAATGAGTGACGGAGGGACACGAGTGATGGAGGGACAATGAGTGACGGAGGGACACGAGTGATGAAGGGACATGAGTTCTTGGGTGTTAAACACGAGTCGGGCTGATTGTGGACGGTGGGACACCGGCAAGTAGCGCATTACAATAATGGAGCCGGGATAGGCCGCGGGCTTGAACTAACAGTTGGGTCGCCTGTTCAGTCAGAATAACCGGAGAGAACATCTGATGAATCATATCCACACCTCTCGCCTCACGTCTGCGAGGGTTCCATCAGACCTGCATGCGATCAGGACGACGGAACCCGGACAGCGTGGGTCTGTTTTTTTAAAAGGCTTCTGTCCCTCTGTCTCTGTATTTAGAACGTCCTCTTTTCTCTTCCCCTCATTCTCTCAGACTCTGAAGATCTGGAACGAGACGGCAGCCGGTCGAGGGTCACGGGTCGCCATCGATCGTCCACCCGGCGGGACGCCATTTGGACGTTTGAAGGCCGGTACCTCCGGCGCCTCTGTTGCGGTCCGGGGGGATATTTTAGCCTCGGGTGCCGCGCTGCACACGCCTCGCCCAACGACGGTTCTCCTGACGTTCTGAAACCAACCCCCCCCCCCCCGCTCGCTGATAAATATACAGACTGCTTCCATTATACACTCTCATCTTATATACTATCATAAAGTAAAGCAGTGTGTGTGTGTGTGTGTGTGTGTGTGTGTGTGTGTGTGTATGTGTGTGTGTGTGTGTGTTAATAAGAACCCCTATCACTGTATTACTAAATTAATAATACAATAAATACAATAAATAAACAAACACTTTGTGGACAACATTATATTCCATCCATTCATTATCTTCTGCTTTATCCTCTATTAGGGTCGGGGGGGAGGGGGGGGGTTCCCCATGTCCATCCAGGGGAGAACGTTTCGGGCGCTGGGCAGATAGACCCAGGACAGGACGCCAATCCATCGCTGGACACACACTCACTCACACAGACACACTCTATATGGGGCAATTTGGAGAACTCAATTGACTTGATCCATGTTTTTTGGACTGTGGGAGGAAACCGCAGAACCCGGAGGAACCCCACGCGGACACGGGGTCGACGTGGGAACACCACCCAGATTGGGATTCGAACCGAGAATCCCTAGCGCTGAGAGGAGAACATACTAAACCACCGAGACACCGTGCCGCCCTTACAATATTGTATTCACATTCATACAAATTGGACCTACATGACACATTATGACATCACAATTTCAGATAGTCATTTTTATTTTTATTTTATTTTATTTTTTATTTTTTTGGCTGTACTCCCCTCACGCGAGCCTTTCCGTGGGATTTTGGGGTCTGTCTGCGGTGACGTAGTTCATGTCTTCATAAGAATAAATATCATACGAATGTTACAATGTTCAAAAAGCTGTAAAATACTAAATTAATTTTATTTGAAATAAAGACAAACTGGCAGAAATAAGTCTGCTGCTGTTGTGAGGAACCTGGAGTCGGTGTCTGAGGGTAAACGTGGAGGTCTGACGGAGGATCAGTGAGAGAACCACGACACCTGCTGTTCTAAAGTCTCACTGCTCCGTAATCAGTGCGCTGCTTATGACGTCAGAGCTACAGCTACAGCGTGGATTCAGTACACGGGTGTTATTAATTCATCCATTAAATCTCCACATCCACCTGCACGGCTAAGTAAAGGTTCATTTAAACGGTTTACACTTTTAAACGCCTGTTCATCCATACATCCATCTATCACAACATGGATCCATCATCCACTCATCCGGACCTCCACCCATCCTTCAAACGGCATAGCAGTACATCCACTTTTTTATCCACATAACCATTTCATCCAATGACAAACCAATCTACGAGTGTATCCATCCATAACGATCACCCATTCATCCATCCAGTGGCTTAGTAATCCACTTGTCCACCCATTAGACCTCCATTCATATGATTTCGCCAGCCATTTTCATCCATCCATCCAAAATCCTTCTGATAATCTGACCTGCCGTTGACTTTATGTGATCAGGTAATCCATCCATCCTTCATACAACACACTCATCCACCCATCCTTCAAACGGCATAGCAATACATCCACTTTTTTATCCACATAACCATTTCATCCAATGACTTGTCAATCCACTTATTCATCCATCCATTTCCCAGCTACATCCACCCACTTACAAACCAATCTACGAGTGTATCCATCCATAACGATCACCCATTCATCCATCCGGTGGCTTAGTAATCCACTCATCCACCCATTAGACCTCCATCCATATGATTTTGCCAGCCATTTTCATCCATCCATTTTAAATACTGCCATGCATTCATCCATCCATCCATCCATCCAAGATCCTTCTGATAATCTGACCTGCCGTCCACTTTATGTGATCAGGTAATCCATCCATCCTTCATAGAACATACAACGCACGTGTCGTAGCACTTATCAAAACCCTCCACCCATCCGTTCATCCATCCGATAATCCAGCCCCCCCTTTTGCGGCCATCCATCATCCATTGGTCAGCTAACCATGCACTCATTCGTTCATCCACCCACTTACAAACCAATCTACGAGTGTATCCATCCATAACGATCACCCATTCATCCATCCGGTGGCTTAGTAATCCACTCGTCCACCCATTAGACCTCCATCCATATGATTTCGCCAGCCATTTTCATCCATCCATTTTAAATCCTGCCATGCATCCATCCATCCATCCAAAATCCTGATAATCTGACCTGCCGTCCACTTTATGTGATCAGGTAATCCATCCATCGTTCATACAACATACAACGCACTCATCTGGACATCCACCCATCCTTCAAACGACATAGCAATACATCCACTTTTTTAACCATTTCATCCAATGAAAAACCAATCTACGAGTGTATCCATCCATAACGATCACCCATTCATCCATCCGGTGTCTTAGTAATCCACTCATCCACCCATTAGACCTCCATCCATATGATTTCGCCAGCCATTTTCATCCATCCATTTTAAATACTGCCATGCATTCATCCATCCATCCATCCATCCATTCATCCATCCATCTAAAATCCTTCTGATAATCTGACCTGCCGTCCACTTTATGTGATCAGGTAATCCATCCATCCTTCATACAACATACAACGCACGTGTCGTAGCACTTATCAAAACCCTCCACCCATCCGTTCATCCATCCGATAATCCGGCCCCCCCCCGTGTCGGCCATCCGTCACCCCGTTACCCAGCTGGGTGGATAATTGGATGTTTAAATGGATGGATGGAGGTTCCGGGATGAATGCACCGATGATGAATGGGTATCAGATCAGACAGACGAATGAGCGGCAGGCTGATTTATGAACGGGGGGGAGGGGGGGGGATGAACACATGAAGGAGTTGATTCCTATGGACGGTGGGTTTGACCGTCTGATGCAACGTTGTGGTCACGCCCCCCCCTCCCCCCCACCTTTAGGTTTCATGTGTTATTGATATTTTGAGTTACGGTTACGCGTCCCGATCGGCAGACAGAAACGCATCTGTAGGACGGGAATCTGACGAGATGCCCTGACTCAGGATCTGCATTCCGATTCATCCCAAAGACGTGAGACAGGGTTGAGGTCAGGACTCCGTGAGGGTCAGTTAAAACCTTCCACATGCATGGAATCGTCTGAATGAATGAGGGGCGGGGCATGGGGGTGTTAGTGTTGCTACACCCATTCATCCAGCACGCAGTTTGAGAGTTTGCATGTCCTCCCTGTGTCTGCATGGGTTTCCTCAGGTTTCCCCCCACATTGCAAAAACATGGACTCAATGTGAATTGGCGCCCTAAATTGCCCCTATATAGTGTGTGTGTGTGTGTGAGTGTGTGTGCTCGGTGATGGATTGGAGCCCCGCCCTCGGTGTATTTACCCAGCAGATAATTAGGAGGCCTGTCCCAATACAAAGTTGTGCCCTCGTCTATAATACGACGTGATCTATACTCCGCAGTCGGAATGAAAGTGGGCGTTAAACGGAGCGCAGATGTAAAACACGGTCGAGTCGCGCGGCTCGTGTGGCTTTAAATTTGCCCCCGATGCCCTTTAGTTAATTACAGCGGGCAGCGCCGCCAGATAAAAGGGACGAGAATCCCGAGAAGAGGAATAACGAGTCGAAACGCGGAAACAGAATGTCAGGCTCCTAATACAGTGGCTAATTAAACTGGAGCTGTACGGCGGGCGGGCGGGTGAGGCGGGTGAGGCGGGTGAGGCGGGCGGGCGGGTGGAGCGGGTGAGGCGGGTGCAGCGAGTGAGGCGGTCAGTCCGCCGTGTGCAGGGACAGTCGCCCGTTTCCGTACGGACGCCGGCGTCGGCTCCATCTGAATTCTGAACTGCTTGTTAGGAGGAAAATGAAAAGGAACTTCCTAACACATTGGGGGGAACATGAAAACCCCCTCCCTCCACACACACACACACACACACACACACACACACACACACACACACACACACACACACACACACACACACACGTGTGCATCCACACATGGCTTCCTCTGTGGGCAGGCTGATGTTCGGGAGGCCTTTTTTTTTTTTTTTTTTTTTTTTTTTTTTCGGAGGAGAAAATAATGAGCTCATGGCTCGAGCCCCACGGCACCGCGGGGCAATTACAATGATCCATGCTCCGTTTTCCCCCCAAAATTTGCCCGACAGAGGGAATGACTCTGGCTGTTGTGTGGAAGCAGGAGGCGTACGTGATCAATGCGCCGCATTGTATATAAATATATAAACGGGGTGATGCGGCGGCGTCCCGGACAGTCGGCTCTGATCCGGCTGGATCAGAGCACACACACACACTCACACACACACACACACACACTATATGACTATATGGAAGGAAGCAGGAGAACCCAGAGAAAACCCACACTGACACGGGGAGATCGGGATTCCAACCTTGATCGCCAGTGTTCAGAGGAGAACATGCTATTGTGTCACTTTGGGTATGAGACGCTGAGTTTGCGTTGGAAGAATTCTAAAATACACACACACACTCTCACACACACACTCTCACACACACACACACACACACACACACACACACACACACTCCAAAATCTAATAGAAAGCCCTTTAATGAACGTGAATTAGTGAAGAGGCTGTGATGTCATAGTTGCGGGCGCTGGGCAGATACACCCAGGACAGGGCGCCAATCCATCACTGGGCACACACTCACTCACACATAATATATAGGGGCAATAAAGATGGGGCGGTTTAGAGCAACCGATTCACCTTGAATCCATGTTTTTGGACTGTGCAAGGAAACCGGAGAACCCGGAGGAAACCCATGTGGACACAGGGAGGACATGGAAACACCACTCAGATCGGGATTCGAACCTGGATCCCCAGCGCTGAGAGGAGAACATGCTAAACCACTAAACCACCGTACCCACAATCAGAAATCTAATCTCAATATCTTTCACTTAATCCTCTACAAGGGTCCCGAGGAACATCCAGGGGAGAACGTTCCGGGCGCTGGGCAGATACACCCAGGACAGGACCCCAAGCCATGACTGTACACACACTCACACACACACACACACACACTATATGACTATATGGAAGGAAGCAGGAGAACCCAGAGAAAACCCACACTGACACAGGGAGAACATGCCAACTCCACCCGGATCGGGATTCCAACCTTGATCCCCAGTGCTGAGAGGAGAACATGCTAAACCACTACACTGCCATCATGATGTTTTTTAAAAGCTTTATATTGTACCCCTCGGGTAAACTCTTTATCGTTGTCGTAACTAAAGAAGACACAGTATAGTGTGTAAACACTCGAGTAAGACTGGAGTAAATACTGGAGTAAATACTGGAGTAACTGGAGTAAGAGTGGAGTAAATACTGGAGTAAGACTGGAGTAAGACTGGAGTAACACTGGAGTAAATACTGGAGTAACTGGAGTAAGAGTGGAGTAAATACTGGAGTAAATACTGGAGTAAGACTGGAGTAAATACTGGAGTAAATACTGGAGTAACTGGAGTAAGAGTGGAGTAAATACTGGAGTAAGACTGGAGTAAGACTGGAGTAACACTGGAGTAAATACTAGAGTAAGACTGGAGTAAGACTGGAGTAAATACTGGAGTAAATACTGGAGTAACTGGAGTAAGAGTGGAGTAAATACTGGAGTAAGACTGGAGTAAGACTGGAGTAAATACTGGAGTAACTGGAGTAAGAGTTGAGTAAATACTGGAGTAAGACTGGAGTAAGACTGGAGTAACACTGGAGTAAATACTAGAGTAAGACTGGAGTAAATACTGGGGTAAATACTGGAGTAAATACTGGAGTAAATACTGGAGTAAATACTGGAGTAACTGGAGTAAGAGTTGAGTAAATACTGGAGTAAGACTGGAGTAAGACTGGAGTAACACTGGAGTAAATACTAGAGTAAGACTGGAGTAAATACTGGGGTAAATACTGGGTAAATACTGGAGTAAATACTGGAGTAAATACTGGAGTAACTGGAGTAAGAGTTGAGTAAATACTGGAGTAAGACTGGAGTAAATACTAGAGTAAATACTGGAGTAACTGGAGTAAGACTGGAGTAAATACTGGAGTAAATACTGGAGTAAGACTTGAGTAACTGGAGCTTGTCCTGAAGTGCAGAACTCCGGTGAACCTCCACAGACAGAGATTCTGATGAACGGAGGAATAAATAAAAAGCTTGTTTTTTTTTTTTTATTATTATTATTTTTTTTTTTATTAACACTGATTTATAATCCACTTTCAACCTGAAGCTTTTTTAATTTTCCAACACATCCAGCCTGCAGATCATCAGGTGCCTCCTCTATTTATCATAATCAATGGCAAATGTTTGTGTTTTTTTTTGCCGACGCTGCACAAACACAGTAATGTGATCTGTATTAATTTTAGTTGGTTTGTTATTGAATTCCCACTGAGAGATACGCCAGCCGGAGTCTGCTGCATAATGAGAAAAGGTTCATTCCGTATGCCTGAGACAGTGTCAGGTACACACACACACACACACACTCACACACACACACACACACACACACTCACACACACACACACTTTGAAAGGATATTGAATTATTAGATACTGTATCGTCGCTCGTGCAATAACGGATGGCATTAACAAGCCGACTTTATCCTTTAAGGCTTAAGCTTAATTGCGTTTCGATGAGAATCGGGGACGCGTCCCGAACGCGGAGCGACTGGATAAAGGAAAGGTTGCCTTTATATTTAGAACTTTAATGCAATTTCTTATCATTAGTCCCAAATTAAAGCCTCCCACCGTTTGGGAGATCAGCGTCACCTCTGCACTTTATTAGAACAATAAAGAACCGCGCCGCACGGCGAGCTACACCCACCACCCGCTGATAACAGGTGCGCACCATCGAGCAACCGCCGGCGGTGCGACTGGCACCATGGTGCCCCCCTCCTTCTCATCAGTGGGGGTCATGCAGGAGGCGACACACCTCACCCAGTTCTGTTAAAACTTTTTTATTACACACACACACACACAATATAGGGGCAATTTAGAGCAACCGATTCACCTTGAATCTCATGCAGGAGGCGACACACCTCACCCACTTCTGTTAAAACCCACTGAGTTTATTACACACACACACACAACATAGGGGCAATTTAGAGCAACCTATTTACCTTGAATCTCATGCAGGAGGCGACACAAATCCACTTCTGTTAAAACCCACTGAGTTTATTACACACACAACATAGGGGCAATTTAGAGCAACCTATTCACCTTGAATCTCATGCAGGAGGCGACACACCTCACGGCGAAACCCACTTCTGTTAAAACCCATTGAGTTTATTACACACACAATATAGGGGCAATTTAGAGCAACCGATTCACCTTAAATCTCATGCAGGAGGCAACACACCTCACCCACTTCTGTTAAAATCCACTGAGTTTATTACACACACACACAACATAGGGGCAATTTAGAGCAACCTATTCACCTTGAATCTCATGCAGGAGGCGACACACCTCACGGCGAAATCCACTTCTGTTAAAACCCACTGAGTTTATTACATACACACACAATATAGGGGCAATTTAGAGCAACCGATTCACCTTGAATCTCATGCAGGAGGCGACACAAATCCACTTCTGTTAAAACCCACTGAGTTTATTACACACACAACATAGGGGCAATTTAGAGCAACCGATTCACCTTGAATCTCATGCAGGAGGCGACACACCTCACGGCGAAACCCACTTCTGTTAAAACCCACTGAGTTTATTACACACGCACACACAATATAGGGGCAATTTAGAGCAACCGATTCACCTTGAATCTTTGAAGCATGCTTTTGGACAGTGATAGACAACCGTACAACCCAGAGACAACCCACAGGGACAGGGGGAGGACATGAAAAAAAAAAAAAAAAAACTCCACCCAAACCGGGATTGGAACCTGGATCCCCAGGACTGAGAGGCAGACGTGAGAACCGCCACACCACCCCGCCCACCAGCACCCCCCTCCCCACCCCCCCCCATGCTTGGGGGCCCCCGGCTTTGGCCCCACGATGCTGTAATCAGTGAAATCAAACAGCAGACTGAGTATCAATTATGTATAGCAGACGCACGGCATTGTGGTCCGCAGGGACTCCACCTCGTTTATCCAGATTCACTTTGTTGTTTAATAAACAGACGTATACGGAACGACACCGTCCCGTACCGCGCACACACACACTCATTACAGGAGCTCTGTGTGTGTGTGTGTGTGTGTGTGTGTCCACACTCATGGTCTCCATTAAATCCTGGCGGCGGCGACTCTGAGAACCAGCGAACACGAGGTACACCCTCCTCACGTCCCTTTATTGTGGCCGATCATGTGTTTGGAGAACCGAGCGGTTCTGTAAACGTCGGTCGGCGTGACGTAGGCGGTTCCCGCACCGCAGGATAAATACACACCAATTAAAGCACGGCCGAACGGGCGGCGGGCGGTGACATCATCAGCCCACTGCTACACAGAGAGGTTCTAGATATCTCAGCATTAACGCTGTGAAGCTAGGTGGGCGTGGCCGAAAAAAAAACAAAAGCAAAAAAAACAAAACGAAATAAAAACAAAATAAAACACGAAGATGGACGCATTTCAGCGTCTTTAAAATATTCGTCTCCTGCAGCGTCTCTGCAGATTGCCCCATCTACAGCAGCTTTACACGAGATCGAGGAACTTCATAGAGCACGCTGCTTTACCACAGACTCTTAAAAAACCATAATAACACAGCACAGAGGAAGATTAAGGGGGGGGAGGGAGGGAGGAAGAGAGGGAGGGAGAGAGAGCGAGAGAGAGCGAGAGCGAGAGAGAGAGAGAGCGAGAGAGAGCGAGAGCGAGAGAGAGAGAGAGAGAGAGGGAGTAATTATTCCTGTATGAGGGCTTCACACTGCGAGAGTTCAGGGACTGGGAATAAAACTGGGAGCAGTGTGGGGTTAAGGGCGGTGCCCAAGGGCCCGGGGAGGATCTTCTGGCAGTGCTGGGATTTGAGCTCACAGCCCGCCGGTCGTCGGCGCTGACCCGTGACCGCCCCGATACTGCCCCGGTACTGCCCCGGTACCGCGCCATGACCCCTTTTCGGAATTCCATTCACCTTAATTCCGAATAAGCAGCGTCGAAACGAACACGGTGGGTCAAACGAACGACGGCGTCCTGCAGCGTGTTATTAAAAATAAACCGGGTGTTCTCTGAGCACCGTGGGTCCTATCCCTGCACTCACCTCCTACGACTATCGGATCAGTCCAGACAACATCACACCGGATTTCTTTAAATCATTCATAACACCGGAGATGAACGGCTGGATATGTATGTACATTTGTGATATAAACATTTTACTGTAAAAAAAAAAAAGAAATAAAAAAATGTGTATATAACGTTTATAGAACCATCTATACGTTTGTATAATCACGTCTATAACTTTTATTCTCATTGTATATTATCTTAATTGTCCCTCTATTTAACCCTTTAATATGCATATATATTAATATATCTATTTTACATTCTGCATTTGCCACTGTGCATACCGGTTTGATGTAATATTCCGTTGCTGTGTTAATTGACAGTAAAATTTAATCTAGTTTAATCTAATCGACGCGTGTAATAATTAGAAAAACAACTCACAGTTAGTTGAAAGGTTGCAGGTCAGGCTGACGGGCTCCCTGCGTCTGTCCTGTGATGGACCGGGGTCGCCTCGTCCTCAGGTTCCTCGGCTCTGCCCCCTGCAGCGATGAAATAAATAAAAAAAATACGTGATATTAATTTAATACGACGTTAAATTCATAATACGATGTTTAAACGTAAACTAAATCCATAAATAAACAAAATAAAGATGAAAATCAGAGCTGGAACGTTTACATAAGTCTGCTGTAACACAGACGTGGCTCAGCCCCCCCCCCCCCCCCCCCTGGTTTAATAAAGCAACAGCATCCCCTGTGGTCGAAACGGCACATTACACGCCTTCATGCCAAAAATTGTAACTTATGTCTTGCAGCTCTGCAACGTATTTGTGCATCAAAGTGAAGCCACACACACCGTTCTGCGACTTTACAGAGCCGTTAACGACGGAACCTCCCGGGGAAAAGGCTTTAACGGCTCTCGGGGTGTGGAACGCTCATTTTCCTCCACCTGTTTAACTGTCTCGTAAAGACGCGGCGGTGCAAGCCCCTCCCCCCTCCACGCGGGGTCTTTATAAACCTGTTAAAGTTGGTTACTCCACCATAATTATCAACGAGCACATTACGGTTCTGCTCGCGCGCAGACGGAAAAGGCGGCGTGTGAGGCCTCCGCGTTCGCGTTTCGATGGCCTGCGTTGGATTTGAGTCCTATCCCGGTGACGGACGCAGTGCGCCGAGCTCCGCGCCGACGTCGGGAGGTTATGAGGGAATAAAAACGCCGTTACGAGAGCAACATGAGAGCATGAGGAAGTTAACAGAATATAAAGGCGGATCGTTAAGGCGCCGTCGTTAACGGATCTGGATGTAATTATGAGTAAGAGGGTCTGCGCTTCACTATCCAAACACGATGGCGTCCTGTCCTGGGTGTATCTGCCCAGCGCCCGAGACGTTCTCCCCTGGATGGGCATGGGGAACCCCCCCCGTGACCCTGATAGAGGATAAAGTCTACAGACGACATATTTGTAGTTCTACAGTTCCATTCTGTAGTCCATCTGTTCCTCTACAGACTGTTAGTGCTCTTTGGTATGTTCTCTAATGATCAGGACCATGGACAGAGCAGGTATCATTAGGGTGGTGGATGATTCTCAGTACTGCAGTGACACTGACATGGTGGTGCAGGAGTTTAAACCCTGTCTCCCCTCACTGTACACTCCGTTCCACTCCTCCACCTTATTGCGCCACCTTGTGGATGTCGAATCAGAGACAGTAGGTCATGTGATGCTGCACAGTGTGTGTTCTCCATCCTCTAATCCTCCATCAGTGATACAGGGTGCTGCTGACAGAGGGACATCCACAAACATCCACCACCCTAATGATACCTGCTCTATGGGGGTCCTGATCATCAGAGAACATACCAAAGAGGACAAACGGAGATGGACTACAGAATGGAACTGTAGAACTACAAACTCCACCTGCATGGGGGGGGGGTGATCACATGAGCAGTGAGGTGGCAAAATGTAGCAGAAGGCATTATAATCAAAATGAAAGCTGTAACAGCTGTAAAGGGGGCCGTGCTCAGGGGCCTATGACGGCGACTTTGGTGGCTTGAACCCCTAACCCAGGAGGGTGACCCTTAGCTATTGACAGTGACATAATTGTTGGCACCAGACCGGATGTTCGGTGATGCACACGTTATACACCGTCTCTAAACATCCTCATGGTGCTGCCTCATAAAGCACAGCGCTGAACAGAGAATCAACATGTCCAACCTTGAGGTGGACGGGCTACAACGGCGTCAGGTTAAGCAGTGTTTTTAAAGAAATGGTGGGCAGGGGGGGCGAGGGGGGGGGGCGGGGTAAAACAGATAAAATACTTATCTGATACGATGACTTTTAAAAAGCCTCAAAGACATAAAAATGTAAAAATCGGGATGTGTGCTGGTGTCACATCCTGATGGATTTATAGCCTTGTGTAATAGTGTGTGTGTGTGTGTGTGTGTGTGTGTGTGTGTGTGTGTGTGTGTGTGTGTGTGTGTGTGTCTGCATTAGCATTTAAATATGTGTGAGTGTGAAGGTGAACCTGGGAGTGAGAATACATATACATGGGGACGCTCGTGTGTGTGCGTGCGTGTGTGTGTGTGTGTGTGTGTGTGTGTGTGTGTGTGTGTGTGTGTGTGTGGCTCGGCTCTGGGTGCAGACTGGCAGAACTCTCTGAACTCACTCATTAATAAATGATCACAGGCCGCCATCTGGAGCGAAGCCCAGTGTGTGGAATTCAGGTTCAGCTCGGTTCAGCTTCAGCCTGAAAGGACTTCTCTTTATATACCTGCTCCTGCTGAGGGCGAGCGAGAGAGAGAGAGAGAGAGGGGGGGGGCGTGGAGGTGGAGGGAGAGGGAGAGAGAGAGAGAGGGAGAGAGAGAAGGAGAGAGGGAGAGACAAACAGACTGAAGTTGAAAGGTGAGCATGGCTGATGTAAACATTTGCATTATATTAATATAATATATATTATCAGGGCAATATATTCCATATATTCTAATCAGTCGTTACTTATATGTGCAATGTATACACACACACATACACACACACATACACACACACACATATATATATTTTAATATATATATATATATATTTTATTCATGAATACGTAATATCCATTAATGTCACACCATTCATGTCTGTAAGTAGGTGCAATTGTCCTCAATCAAGTCATTACATGCAATATGTAAATACATATTCCTCAAAAATTCTCGCTCATCCACTCATCCATACACATTTCTGTATTTCTTATAGTGTACATATTATACTGTATATATATATTTATTTTTACTTACAATTTATTCACACAAAGGATTAAATTGTTTTTTTTATTTCGCTTTATGTTTCTTACAGAACATTGGAGTTACAGCACCCCAATTTCATCCATACATTAATTTCTGCTTTATCTTCTATTAGGGTCGTGGGGGGGGGGTTGTTCCTTATGCCCATCCAGGGGAGAACGTTTCGGGTGCTGGGCAGATAGACCCAGGACAGGGCGCCAATCTATCGCTGGACACACACTCACTCACACAGACACACTCTATATGGGGCAATTTGGAGAACTCAATTGACTTGATCCATGTTTTTGGACTGTGGGAGGAAACCGGAGAACCCGGAGGAGACCCACGCGGACACGGGGAGAACATGGAAACTCCACCCAGATGGGGATTCGAACCGGGAATCCCCAGCGCCGAGAGGAGAACATGCTAAGCCTCCGTGCCGACCCCAATAGTTCTATCCATTCGTTATCTTCCGCTTTATCCTCTATTGGAATCGCGGTGGGGGGGGGGGGGGGTTCCCCATGCCAATCCAGGGGAGAACGTTTCGGGCGCTGGGCAGATACACCCAGGACAGGACGCCCATCTTTCGCTGGGCACACACTCACTCACACAGACACACTCTATATGGGGCAATTTGGAGAACTCAATTGACCTTGATCCATGTTTTTTGGACTGTGGGAGGAAACCGGAGAACCCAGAGGAAACCCACACGGACACGGGGAGAACATGGAAACTCCACCCAGATGGGGATTCGAACCGGGAATCGCTAGTGCTGAGAGGAGAACGTGCTAAACCACTAATAAAGTGGAAGATAATGGATGAATGAACAGATGGAAAGTTTAATTAAACAAATCAGTTGAGAGTAAATGAGCGGCTCGTTTTACTGACGGGAGGATGAAGCCATGAATACACCGGACGGATGGACGGATGACTGACGGACGGACGGACGGACGGACGGACGACGGATTAAAGGCTCCTCGATGGATGAGCTGCTGAATGGATGAACAGACTGCTGGAGGATCCAGGCTGAGCTGATAAATAATGAGGTGGAGAAGTGAGATGGAGCTCAGTGTGCGTTCGAGGAGCTCCTCTCCGCTCAGCATCTGCCGTCTCCACAGGCTTCAGCAGGACACGCCAAACCAGATCGGCTCATCCACCCACATCTCCACGGACTGACCTCCACCAGCACTAATCTGTCCTCCGCCCGTCCGGCTGCTGCGGAACCTCCGCTGGACCACCAGCTTCTTATAAAGCAGGATTAAGAAAAACAAAGCCACTCCAACTAAAATCTAGAACGTCTCCAGAATGAATCTGCCCTGCGAGGGACCGGCCACCCGTCCGGGGTGCTGCCCCCCATCCCCACGCCCCCACCGCCTGCCGAGCAAGCCCTGTCTCACGATGAGGAGAAGGTGCATCACACCAACAAAAACCAAATGAATATTTATTGCTTATGAATATTCAGGACGATATTTTCCAGAGTAACGGACTGTCACTCCGGTGACGCCGCGGCCCCCCAGCCAACCGCTGGCCCTGATTAAAGCGGGCGCCCGTCCGGAGCGCGCGCCTTCCCGAAAACAAGGGCAAAACCTGGAGAACGGGCGCGGAGCTGTCACGGCTCCTGACCCGGGAATCGGGTTCAGGACCAAATTAGCGGCAGATGGATGACACCGCCTCGGGACCGGCCCCAAAGACACCTGCCCAGACTCTGGGACCCCGGGCGACCCCGCCGCGCTGACCTCACGTTAATATTTCGGAGAGTGTTTTCGCTCTCGCCTCGGAGACGGCGGCGCGTTGGCAAGGTCTTCCCGTCGGCGCTTGTTAAAATGACAGCTCGGTCCAAGCTGAAGGCTCGGGTCGAGGGTCGAGCGCTCGCTGCCGGGCTGCGTACGAACACGGGGGGGGGGGGGGGGGGGGGGTAGCAGAGGCAAGGAGGAGGAGGAGGAGGCGCACCTTCACCAGGTGAGGTGGAGGAGACGCGGGTGTAAAAAAAACACCTCACCTTAGAAACAACCTCAAAGACGCAAACTTCAAAGACCTAAAACGTAGAACAAGAATCAGCCAATGAATGAGCTCACAGCGTGTGGTCCAATCAAAATGCCCCGCTGTCTCACAATCTTAATCATTCAGTTCACTGTCATAAACGCTACAGCGGCCACTTTATTAGATACACCGCCCGTCTCTACTCTCACCGCCCATGTGACCACCTCCGCCAAATAGAGTAGTCCATCTGTTCCTCTACATCCTCTGTTAGTTCTCTTTGGTATGTTCTCCGATGATCAGGACTGTGGACACAGCAGGTATCATTAGGGTGGTGGATGATGCTCGGTGAGCCTCATCCGGTCTGCAGCATCCTGTATCACTGACGGAGGATTTAGAGGATGGAGAACACCCACTGTGCAGCATCACATGACCTACTGTCTCTGATTCTACATCCACAAGGTGGAGCAATAAGGTGGTGGAGTGGAACAGTGAGTGGGTACACCCACCTGCACCTCCATGTCAGTGTCACTGCAGTACTGAGCATCATCCACCACCCTCATTTTTTTCCCAGTTGTTAAGAGTTTTTCCATTTGTTAAATATCTGTACATGGCTGTCCTACACTGTTGATGCTGCCTGGCCGCTCAAGGAGGACGAGTCCCCAACTGAGTCTTGGTCCTCCCAAGGTTTCTTCCTTAAATAACAACATAACAGGGAGTTTTGTCTTGCCGCCGTCGCTTCGGCTCGCTCTTTGGGGGTTTAAAGGCTTTTCGTTCTGTAAAGCTGCTTTGTGACAATGTACTGTTGTAAAAAAAAAAAGCTATATAATTAAATAACTTGAACTAATGACACCCTGATGACACTCGGTCCATGGTCCTGGTCCTCAGAGAACATACCAAAGAGGACAAACAGAGTATGTAGTGGAACAGATGGGACTACAGAGCGCAACTGTCGGACTACAAACTCCATCTACGTGACGTGAATCTACGAGCCGTACCTAATAAAGTGTCCGGCGAGCGAATAAACTCAGCGTTTACGGCATTTTGACGACAAATTTGACGACAGAGAGGACCTGTCTGAGAGAGGACCAGTCTGAGAGAGGACCAGTCTGAGAGAGGACCAGTCTGAGAGAGGACCTGTCTGAGAGAGGACCAGTCTGAGAGAGGACCAGTCTGAGAGAGGACCAGTCTGAGAGAGGACCTGTCTGAGAGAGGACCAGTCTGAGAGAGGACCTGTCTGAGAGAGGACCAGTCTGAGAGAGGACCTGTCTGAGAGAGGACCAGTCTGAGAGAGGACCAGTCTGAGAGAGGACCAGTCTGAGAGAGGACCTGTCTGAGAGAGGACCAGTCTGAGAGAGGACCAGTCTGAGAGAGGACCAGTCTGAGAGAGGACCAGTCTGAGAGAGGACCTGTCTGAGAGAGGACCAGTCTGAGAGAGGACCAGTCTGAGAGAGGACCAGTCTGAGAGAGGACCTGTCTGAGAGAGGACCAGTCTGAGAGAGGACCTGTCTGAGAGAGGACCAGTCTGAGAGAGGACCAGTCTGAGAGAGGACCAGTCTGAGAGAGGACCAGTCTGAGAGAGGACCTGTCTGAGAGAGGACCAGTCTGAGAGAGGACCTGTCTGAGAGAGGACCAGTCTGAGAGAGGACCAGTCTGAGAGAGGACCAGTCTGAGAGAGGACCTGTCTGAGAGAGGACCAGTCTGAGAGAGGACCTGTCTGAGAGAAGACATGTCCGAGAGAGGACCAGTCTGGGAGAGGACCAGTCTGGGAGAGGACCTGTCTGAGAGAGGACCAGTCTGAGAGAGGACCAGTCTGGGAGAGGACCAGTCTGGGAGAGGACCTGTCTGAGAGAGGACCAGTCTGAGAGAGGACCAGTCTGAGAGAAGACATGTCTGAGAGCGGACCTGTCTGAGAGAGGACCTGTCTGAGAGAGGACCTGTCTGGGAGAGGACCTGTCTGGGAGAGGACCTGTCTGGGAGCGGACCTGTCTGAGAGAGGACCTGTCTGAGAGAGGACCTGTCTGAGAGAGGACATGTCTGAGAGAGGACCTGTCTGAGAGAGGACCTGTCTGAGAGAGAACCTGTCTGGGAGAGGACCTGTCTGAGAGAGGACATGTCTGGGAGAGAACCTGTCTGAGAGAGGACCTGTCTGAGAGAGGACCTGTCTGAGAGAGGACCTGTCTGAGAGAGGACCTGTCTGAGAGAGGACCAGTCTGAGAGAGGACCTGTCTGAGAGAGGACCTGTCTGAGAGAGGACCTGTCTGAGAGAGGACCAGTCTGAGAGAGGACCTGTCTGGGAGAGGACCTGTCTGAGAGAGGACCTGTCTGAGAGAGAACCTGTCTGAGAGAGGACCTGTCTGAGAGAGGACCAGTCTGAGAGAGGACCTGTCTGAGAGAGGACCTGTCTGAGAGAGGACCTGTCTGAGAGAGGACCAGTCTGAGAGAGGACCTGTCTGGGAGAGGACCTGTCTGAGAGAGGACCTGTCTGAGAGAGAACCTGTCTGAGAGAGGACCTGTCTGAGAGAGAACCTGTCTGAGAGAGGACCTGTCTGAGAGAGGACCTGTCTGAGAGAGGACCTGTCTGGGAGAGGACCAGTCTGAGAGAGAACCTGTCTGAGAGAGGACCAGTCTGAGAGAGGACCGGTCTGAGAGAGGACCTGTCTGAGAGAGGACCTGTCTGAGAGAGGACCGGTCTGAGAGAGGACCTGTCTGAGAGAGGACCGGTCTGAGAGAGGACCGGTCTGAGAGAGGACCAGTCTGAGAGAGGACCTGTCTGAGAGAGGACCTGTCTGGGCTTCATTACGACGCGCTCACGTCGCCGTAAAATCCTAAAAGCAATAACAGCCGGTGATTTTAATATCCGTTTCCGTGATGTCGGAATTCTCTTTAGAACCCATTCGGTTCTCCTCCCCCCCCCTCGGCGTGGCGAGCGTGAGAGTCCTGACGTACCGCTGTGGCCTTAATGCCGACGCGCTTATTGCGTCCCAATCGGCGTATCCATCTCCCCCAATAAAGCATTTTCATTTGGAGCGGGACATTAAGACGCGATCGTTACGATCCATCAATTAATGATATGAAGGCTAATTTGGCGTAAAGAGCAGGGGAAGTGGAACGTTCCGGCGCGCTCTTCGGCACGGACACGTTATTAACTCGAGGGGGCCGGACGCGCCCGTTATCGGGAGTCTATGTTAATAATTAAAACGTCGTCTCGTTTTTTTTTGTGGTTCGAACCAAAAAAACCCCGTCGTTAACCCAGCAGCGCGTCACACGTCAGAGACGCCCGCTTCCTTTCTTATTAGAACGTCTGTACGGACGTGTTGTGCACGCCTCGGCGTTCCCGTGCGAGCGTTATGGGATGTTCGCACACGAGGACGCGTCTGTATAATCAGCTTCGCAGCCACGGCGCGTCGTACGGCATCCGGCGCTCGGTGGGGTACGGAGCCGGCCCTCGTTAGTGAGCCGCAATTAAGCCGTGTCTGACCTCCGACTCCCGTCTCTTTAAACTTTCATTCATCCATTATCTTCCGCTTTATCCTCTATTAGGGTCACGGGGAGGGTTCCCCATGCCCATCCAGGGGAGAACGTTTCGGGCGCTGGGCAGAGACACCCAGGACAGGGCGCAAATCTATCACTGGAGACACACTCACTCACACAGACACACTCTATATGGGGCAATTTGGAGAACTCAATTGACTTGATCCATGTTTGTTGGACTGTGGGAGGAAACCGGAGAACCCGGAGGAAACCCACGCGGACACGGGGAGAACATGGAAACTCCACCCAGGTGGGGATTCGAACCGGGAATCCCTAGCGCTGAGAGGAGAACATGCTAAACTACTAAACCACCGTGCCGCCCATTATTCTTTAGTTATTTAATTTAATTATTAATAATTTAAGTGAAATCTTTAATTATTAAAATCCGAAACATACAAAATTTCACTGTGGACTGTGGGAGGAAACCGGAGAACCCGGAGGAAACCCACGCGGACACGGGGAAAACATGGGAACTCCACCCAGATGGGGATTCGAAGCGGGAATCGCTAGTGCTGAGAGGAGAACATGCTAAAGCACTAAGCCACCGTGCCGCCCCTCTTTAAACTTCTGCCTCGGAAGGTTTTAACATTCGGACGGCGCTATTGGTTCGGACGGACTGATGATGTCACAGACGACCCTCGCGGTTTAACCATGAGGTTGACTTTCATTGGACCACCGTCTCGATTCGGATGATGTCATCACCCTCCACCCCCCCCCCCCATACATATGGGGTTTGTAGTTCTACAGTTCCATTCTGTAGTCCATCTGTTCCTCTACATACTCTGTTAGTGCTCTTTGGTATGTTCTCTGAGGATCAGGACCCCCACAGAGCAGGTATCTTTAGGGTGGTGGATGGTTCTCAGTGACATGGTGGAGGTGCTGACCCTGTCTCATCCGTTCTGCAGCGTTCTGTAGGACTGATGGACGGTTAGAGGATGGAGAACACACACTGTGCAGCATCACATGACCTGCTGTCTCTGATTCCACATCCACAAGGTGGCGCAATAAGGTGGAGGAGCGGAACAGAGTGTTTACACACACCTGCACCACCATGTCACTGCAGTACTGAGCATGATCCTCCACCCTAATGATACCTGCTCTGTTCATGGTCCTGACCACCAGAGAACATACCAAAGGACAATAACAGAGTCTGGAGGGCGTACAGTGAGCGGAGACAGGGTTTAAACTCTTTAACTTCATTCATCCATTATCTCCCGCTTTATCCTCTATTAGGGTCGCGGGGAGGTTCTCCATGCCCATCCAGGGGAGAACGTCTCAGGCGCTGGTCAGACACACCCAGGACAGGGCGCCAATCCATCGCTGGGCACACACTCACTCACACAGACACACTCTATATGGGGCAATTTGTAGAACTCAATTGACTTGATCCATGTTTTTGGACTGTGGGAGGAAACCGGAGAACCCGGAGGAAACCCACACAGACACGGGGAGAACATGGAAACTCCACCCAGATGGGGATTCGAACCGGGAATCCCTAGCGCTGAGAGGAGAACATGCTAAACCACTAAGCCACCGTGCCGCCAGGGTTTAAACTCTTTAACTTGATGCAGATTATAGTTTGGGGACAGAGGGGGGACTCCGATTGGACCCCGTTCAGGCCGTCGGGTCTCACTACCGCCCCCCTCACACCTGTTTTAATCGCGTCGGCGGATGATTGAGCGCCACCTCCAGTAGAACCCACGTTTATGGGTCAACGTTGGGATTTATAATGAACACGGATGACAAACTGAAGCCAGGCCCGTGGCACATTACGGGTAATTATAATGGAACCCAGCTGAACCCAGACGAGGTTGTAACCTTTTATGGCCCTTATTGGGGCACTTCCTTATGGGACCATTGTGAATCTTGGGAACAGAGATGGATCCCAGATGGGGGCCCTAATGGGGTCCTTTATTGAGCCTATTATTCAGCCACATGTGGCCTGCTTTAATAAGCTGGCCGGGTGATTTGAGGCTCCGCTCGCACTTTTTTTTTTTAATGAAATGCATTATAATGAACTACGGCTCTAACAAAGTGCCATCGGTTCCTTAAAAAATTCACCGCCACACCGAACCACAGAGGTACCGCCACGTCACCCGGGGGTCCATCAGAGCGCCGCACGTCCCGCTGCGTACATCAATTATAACAAAAAGGTTACGAGAGGAGGGCGGCACGGTGGCTTAGTGGTTAACACGTTCTCCTCTCAGCTCTAGTTCGAATCCCAATCTGGGTGGAGTTTCCACGTCCTCCCCGTGTCCGTGTGGGTTTCCTGCGGGTTCTCCGGTTTCCTCCCACAATCCAAAAACATGGATCAAGTCAATTGAGAACTCCAAATTGCCCCATATAGAGTGTGTCTGTGTGAGGGAGTGTGTGCCCAGCGATGGATTGGCGTCCTGTCCTGGGTGTATCTGCCCAGCGCCCGAGACGTTCTCCCCTGGATGGGCATGGGGAACCCCCCCCCCCACCCTAATATAGGATAAAGCGGAAGATAATGAATGAATGTTATGAATGAATCTCGTTATACGATGTTTTTATTCTAAATAAAAGATTTGTCCCACGGTGTATGAACTTCTCCGCTCGCCAGGATTCCATTTCGTTTGTAATCGTTCCTTCCTGCGACCTCCCGCGGCGCTTTTATTTATAAGTTAATAAAGCTTGTGACATCATCACGCAGCATCACGGCGTCGTACGAATGAAGACGCGATAAGAAACGATCCCGTCGTCCGCGGCCCCGACATCCAGCCTGCGGTCACGTTCGCACAACATCAAATAATAAAGACGCATTCATTATGACTGAAGATCAAAGGCAAGAGAGAAAGCCTCTGTTATGTTTATGCTAATGAGGTCCATTTACTTTCATTTCTCCTGCCCCTCATTAATCCCACACACACACACACACACACACACACACACACAATACCTACACCCAGTTATTACTATGATTACACAGCGCGTATAATAAACACTTTTAAATACTTACAGCTTATGAATCAGATGTTTGTTTGTTCTCGCGTTCCGTCCCTTTAGTTTGATCTGATTTTCGTTTTTAAATCAGCTGCTTTTCGTCTGCGTTTCCTTATTTAGACAAAATGTTTCCCCAAAACAGAAGATCAAACACACAATCCACAAGATCTCCCTTCTTCTTCTACATCTCCTCCACCCATACAACGTTTGTAGTTCTACACTTCCATTCTGTAGTCCATCTATTCCTCTACATGCTTTATGAGGCTTCCGGTTCTCTGATGTTTGGGACCGTGGACAGAGCGGGTGTCGTTAGGGTGGTGGATGGTTCTCAGTGACATGATGGAGTCACTGATGGAGGATTTAGAGGATGGAGAACACACACTGTGCAGCATCACATGACCTGCTGTCTCTGATTCTACATCCACAAGGTGGCGCAATAAGGTGGAGGAGTGCAACAGAGTGTACAGTGAGTGGAGACACACACCTGCACCACCACCATGTCAGTGTCAGTGCAGAACTGAGCATCATCCACCATCCGAACAGCTGATAAAACACAGATGGTACCAACATCCTCCTCTGATATCTTACACAATTACCCCCCCCCCCCCCCCCGCTACACCCTCTCTAAAAAAACAAAAGGTTGGGTCGAGACGTTGGCTCTGCCCATGGACGTTTCCCAAAAAACAACGGGAGTTAGGACCATGGAGCGTTTGGGGTAAAGGAGGTGCATCTCTGCAGGAGAGACAGACGTCTGAGGAGGATCAGCGGTGGAGACGGGGAACGAGGTGACCTCCCAGAACGCCACGCTGTCGTCGTACGAACTGGAGGTCAGACTTTGGGATCGCTGGACACGATTCAGATCAGAGGACTTCCCGAAAGAGAGAGGAGACGCAGCCTTCGGGTCCTCAGCGGGCGGAGTTAACGGACGGGAGAGAACTTTTATAAGATCACAGAGGATTTCCACATGGACCTCGTTTTCTTTAGAAGGACATGTGAAGGAGACAGGTTCAGACTGGACATGGGTCTTCACACGGAGACAGACAAAATCTGCGGCTTAAGAACTTTTACGGCGTCCAAAAAGACGCTGGATCAACAAAACCCCCAAAATTTCCATTGGGACGTCAGCAGTACTGACGGGTTTTTATCTCGTCTATCTTTCATTCATCCATCCATTATCTTCCACTTTATCCTCTATTAGGGTCGCGGTGGGTGGGGGGGGGTTCCCCATGCCCATCCAGGGGAGAACGTTTCGGGCGCTGGGCAGATACACCCAGGACGCCAATCTATCACTGGGCACACACTCACTCACACATACACACTCTATATGGGGCAATTTGTAGAATTCAATTGACTTGATCCATGTTTTTCGACTGTGGGAGGAAACCGGAGAACCCGGAGGAAACCCACGTGGACACGGAGAGAACATGGAATCTCCAGCCAGATGGGGATTCGAACCGGGACGCCCTAGTGCTGAGAGGAGAACATGCTAAACCACTAAGCCACCGTGCCGCCCATTATTCTTTAATTCATTCATTCATTATCTCCTGCTTTTTCCTCTATTAGGGTCGCGGTGGGGTTCCCCATGCCCATCCAGGGGAGAACGTTTCAGGCGCTGGGCAGATACACCCAGGACAGGGCGCCAATCCATCGCTGGGCACACACTCACGCACACAGACACACTCTATATGGGGCAATTTGGAGAATTCAATTGACTTGATCCATGTTTTTGGACTGTGGGAGCAAACCGGAGAACCCGGAGGAAACCCACGCGGACACGGGGAGGACATGGAAACTCCACCCAGATGGGGATTCGAACCGGGAATCCCTAGCGCTGAGAGGAGAACATGCTAAACCACTAAACCACCGTGCCGCCCATTATTCTTTAGTTATTTAATTTAATTATTAATAATTTAAGTGAAATCTTTAATTATTACAATCCGAAACATACAAAATTTCACCTTAAACGCGAAGAAAGTCAAAACGAACTCATTCATTCATTTATTCACATGACCCTCTCTCTCTAATGGACTTTTAATTTCCACACTTTCAGATTCACTCACATCAGCATTACCTACATCAGTGTGAACACATGATGGAGTCTATGAACGGGTGATTGACTGAGAGAGGGTTTAAGGTGAAAGTGTGTTTGAACGCTTGAACATCCTGTGAGGGCATATAAAAGGGTCACAGAGTCGATGTTTAAAGGTAAGTGAATGAGTGAATGTGTGTACAAGAACGCATATTAACTGATTTATATGTAAAGACATGAGGGAGAAGGATGAATGAGTGATGAATTGGATGTGCGAGTTTTTGGTAGTGAATGAAAGAATGAATGAATGTGTTAATGAGTAAACAAGTGACTAAATAAATGAGAGTGAATGAATGACTGAACGAGTGACTGAATGAATGAATGAATTTGTAAGTGTAAAGTAGTCAAATAAAATGACTGGGTGGGTGAGTGAATAAATTACTGTGATAATAAGTAAATGGATGTCTGAATGAGTGAGTGAATGAGTGTTTGTAAGTATACAAGTAAATGAATAAGTGAGTGCAAAGTACAGAAATAAGTGAACTGATTCGTGAGTCAGTAAGTTGGTTCGTGTTTATGAACACGTGTGAATAAGTGAATATATGAGTGAATTAATAAATCCATCATGAATGAGTGAGTAATGTAAAATGTTAAGTAATATTAAAGTTACTTAGTTGGTGAGTGAATCTGAAAGTCCATTAGAGAGAGTAAAGAATTCATGGAGTCATAAGTGAATAAATGAATGAGTGACTTTCTTTTTGTCAGCTACAAGATGTAATTGATTTTACACGTCATGGACACCTTTAAAGCTCGTCCACTCACTCTCTCACTCTCTCACTTACTCACTCACTCACTCACTCACTCAGTACAGTGAGTGGAGACACTCACACACCTGCACCACCACCATGTCAGCAGTACTGAGCATCATCCACCAGCCATCAGAGAACATACCAAAGAGAACACACCAAAGAGAACATACCAAACAGTGTATGTAGAGGAACACACACCTAGATCCATTATTTTCCTCTTTATCCTCTATTAGGGTCGCGGTGGGGTTCCCTATGCCCATCCAGGGGAGAACGTCTCGGGCGCTGGGCAGATACACCCAGGACAGGACGCCAATCCATCACTGGGCACACACTCACTCACACACACACACACTCTATATGGGGCAATTTGGAGAACTCAACTGACTTGATCCATGTTTTTGGACTGTGGGAGGAAACCGGAGAACCCGGATGAAACCCATGCGGACACGGGGAGAACATGGAAACTCCACCCAGATTGGTATTTGAACCGGGAATCCCTAGTGCAGAAAGAATAACATGCTAAATCACTAATTCACCGTGCCGCCCGGTGCTGTGTTGATTTATCCTTCCTCACAGTTCACACTTCCAGAGCCTGTAGTACCGATTTCAACCTCTAGGGTTAAAACACATGTTAAGCTCTCTATGGTAAGTGGACAGTGAGGGTAAAGTCCTGGCGATGTGTCTAATAAAGTGGACGCTGTCTGTACACAGAGACATGCCTTCTGCTGTCCTCATTTAACCTCCAATGCATTAAAGCTGCACAGTGTACAGGGATGTTCTCCACTCTGTGTGTGTGTGTGTGTGTGTGTGTGTGTGTGTGTGTGTGTGTGTGTGTGTGTGTGTGTGTGTGTGTGTGTGTGTGTGTGTGGTCTCCTGTCATAACTCATCATGCTCAGGGGCTGTCTGAGGAGATTAATGCTTGCAGAAGGCATTCATCGGGGTTTTGGGCTGACTTTCACAGGGTTGCGTCACTGCACCACAGACGCTTCATTATAAAATAATTGTGTTTGTCTGCAGCTTCTGTCTGACCTGCCAAATAATCATAAATCCCCCCGTCCCGTCCCCCCCGTCCGCTACAAACAAACACATGAGAATGCAGAGGCCTAACAAGTCGGTAATGGATTATAAATCGATTCCAAACCCCTCTGTCTCTGATTCCACATCCACAAGGTGGCGCAATGAGGTGGAGGTGTGTAACGGGGTGTACAGTGAGCGGAGACAGGCAGCACGACACACACTCACACACACACCTGCACCACCACCATGTCAGTGTCACTGCAGTACTGAGCATCATCCACCACCATACCAGCCATCAGAGAACATACCAAAGAGGACATACCAAAGAGAACATACCAAAGTGAACATACTAAAGAGAACAAAGAGGACATACCAAAGTGAACATACCAAAGAGGACATACCAAAGAGAACATACCAAAGAGAACATGCCAAAGAGAACATACCAAACAGAGGAGGGACAGATGGACTACCCAATCGTACTGTGTTTATCATTATAAAATTATAAAATAATCATAAAAGAGGACATACCAAAGAGAACATACCAAAGAGAACATACCGAAGTGAACATACCAAAGAGAACATACCGAAGTGAACATACCAAAGAGAACATACCAAAGAGAACATACCAAAGAGAACATACCAAAGAGAACATACCAAACAGAGGAGGGACAGATGGACTACCCGATCGTACTGTGTTTATCATTATAAAATTATAAAATAATCATATAATCATTATATTTGGTATAAACCCCTCTGTCTCTGATTCCACATCCACAAGGTGGCGCAATGAGGTGGAGGTGTGTAACAGGGTGTACAGTGAGCGGAGACAGGCAGCACGACACACACTCACACACACACCTGCATACACGGTGAGTGTCTCGTCTGCGTCACTGAGACGCTCCACCCGCAGGGACACGTGGGGGAGTACCGGAGTCTGGACCGTCCCTAAAGAACGGTGAGCTGTGAGTGTTCTAACTAACGATATGTAGAGGAACCGGGTGGAGGTGTCCTATAGAGTGTACGGTGAGTGTCTCGTCTGCGTCACCGAGACGCTCCAACCGCAGGGACACGTGGGGGAGTACCGGAGTCTGGACCGTCCCTTAAGAAGCTCATACAGCGACGCGCCTAATAAAACCTGCTTATATTAAAACAATCGAACCCGCGTCCTCTCATGACTTAGTGCTTTAATTAGAGGCACCGCTGCGTTAAACATATATACACATAAAAGTACCCCCCCCCCCCCCCCCACACACACACACACACACACACACACACACACACACACACACACACACACACACACACACACACTCCGGTCCACCCAGTGGACAGACAGAGGGACGCAGGTCTCATCATCTGCAGTCTCTTCAAGTCTTTTTTAAATATTTTTTTTAATTTAAAGTTGGACGCTGAGACACGTTAAAGGTGCAGCAGTGGATTTGGTCTTCGGCGTCTCGATAATCAAGGCTTTGGGCGCAGGATGGATTTTGAGGATGTGGTCAGAGGTCACGTTGCAGGGCAAGTGAAGGTCAAGGGGTGCTGGAGTTCTGTTTATACACACCCGCTAATTAACCGATTAATTAGTGAGCACCGGTCAGGCTGTAAACTGTTATATGACGAGGCGACAAAACTTTGGTTTTACCAAAATCTGACCTTTCTGTCTTCATTCATTCATTATCTCCCGCTTTATCCTCTATTAGAGTCGCGGGGGGGAGGGGGGGGGTTCCCCATGCCCATCCAGGGGAGAACGTTTCGGGCGCTGGGCAGATACACCCAGGACAGGGCGCCAATCCATCGCTGTACACACACTCACTCACACACACACACTCTATATGGGGCAATTTGGAGAACTCAATTGGACTTGATCCATGTTTTTGGACTGTGGGAGGAAACCGGAGAACCCGGAGGAAACCCACGCGGACACGGGGAGAACATGGAAACTCCACCCAGATTGGGATTCGAGCCGGGAATCCCTAGCGCTGAGAGGAGAACATGCAAAACCACTAAGCCACCGTGCCACTGTGTGTTCATTAAATGATCGATGTTTCTGCAGTGAAGCAAGTTTATTTTCGTAAATTAAATCTCATTTGGGGGCGGCACGGTGGATCAGTGGTTTAGCATGTTCTCCTCTCAGCGCTGGGGATTCCCGGTTCGAATCCCCATCTGGGTGGAGTTTCCATGTGCTCCCCGTGTCCGCGTGGGTTTCCTCCGGGTTCTCCGGTTTCCTCCCACAGTCCAAAAAAACATGGATCAAGTCAATTGAGTTCTCATATAGAGTGTGTGTGTGAGTGAGTGAGTGTGTGTCCAGCGATGGATTGGCGCCCTGTCCTGGGTGTATCTGCCCAGCGCCTGAAACGTTCTCCCCTGGATGGACATGGGGAACCCCCACCCCACGACCCTAATAGAGGATAAAGCGGAAGATAATGGATGAATTTAAAGTCAGGTTATAAGCTTTTGTTTCCACAAAATGGACAGAACTTAGGTCAGGGACTGTACATACACATAAAAGTACCCCCCCCCACACACACACACACACACACACACACACACACACACACTCCGGTCCACTCAGCGGACAGACAGAGGGACGCAGGTCTCATCATCTCCAGTCGTTTATCAGTGAAATTCCCCCGAGAGGTAAACAAGCGCAGGACTTCCATTCAGAATGAATAATAAGCATCCAGGAGCTCGGTGAGGACGTCTCAGACGATAAGAGGACATTACGGAGCGCAATTACACTGCGGCGACGCGGCGCTCATGAGCATCGCGCACGTCTGAGTGCCATTAAGCCACGTCTCCACCGTCTCCGTTCCCAGATGTCTTCTAGCATTTACACGGCGCTTTGTACCCGGCGCCGGCGCCGTACCTCTCGACGCGCTGAACCTGAAAGCGACGAAATTGCCACCTCCAGCTACCGCGTTACCAAACAGATGAGAACATCATACGCCAACTCGGCCTTTATTAGCGACCGCACTGCTGGATCTGATAAAGCGACGACTCGGCGCAATAATAAAATAATAAGGTAGAGTGTTTTTTATGCCGACGCAGACGTTCTTCTGCATGGATACACAGCGCGCGTTGACGGGGTTTTTTTTTTTTTTTTTTTTTTTTTTTTTTTTAATTGGATATGTTGCCTCTAATTATTCCCCTGAATCTGTGCAGTGGAGTCTGAATTTGTGGCGCGTTCACGAGGCCGCCGCCCCCCCCGACGGGCGGAGCGAGGACCGGCGGTGGAGACGCTGAAGTGGACCGTGGTGGTCCTGAAAAGACAAATAAAAAAAAAAAAAACACCGAAAAAATTCTTGGAATAATAAACATGAAAATCCACGTCATTGCCTCCTATGTCCGACACCTCACTGACCATGTGATCACCTCCACCCTCCTTACCGGTGGAGTTTGTAGTTCTACAGTTCCATTCTGTAGTCCATCTGTTCGTCTTTAATCTATTCTTGGATGACCATGGACGCGGCAGGTGTCATTAGGGTGGTGGATGATGCTCGGTGACATGGTGGAGGTGGTGTCCCTCCACCCTCGTCCTGTCTGCAGCATCCTGTATCACTGATGGAGGATTAGAGGATGGAGAACACACACTGTGACCTACCGTCTCTGATTCGACATCCACAAGGTGGAGCAATAAGGTGGAGGAGGGGTGTAATAGTGACAGTGACACTGACATGGTGGTGGTGCAGGTGTGTACACTCACTGTACACTCTGTTGCACTCCTCCACCTTATTGCGCCACCTTGTGGATGTCGAATCAGAGACGGTAGGTCATGTGACGCTGCACAGTGTGTGTTCTCCAGCCTCTAAATCCTCCATCAGTGATACAGGATGCTGAAGACAGGATGAGGGACATGAACACGCCACCACCCTAAACATTAGAGAACAGTCTAAAGAGAGAACGAGAGATTTAGGTGGAGGTTCCCTCCTCTTTACATGAGAGTGAGTCATGAATCATCAGTTCGACTCATGAATCATGAATCAGCCAGAGACAGGATGAGGGTGGAGGGACATGAACACGCCACCACCCTAAACATTAGAGAACAGTCTAAAGAGAGAACGAGAGATTTAGGTGGAGGTTCCCTCCTCTTTACATGAGAGTGAGTCATGAATCATCAGTTCGACTCATGAATCATGAATCAGCCAGAGACAGGATGAGGGTGGAGGGACATGAACACGCCACCACCCTAAACATTAGAGAACAGTCTAAAGAGAGAGAGATTTAGGTGGAGGTTCCCTCCTCTCTACATGAGAGTGAGTCATGAATCATCAGTTCGACTCATGAATCATGAATCAGCCAGAGACAGGATGAGGGTGGAGGGACATGAACACGCCACCACCCTAAACATTAGAGAACAGTCTAAAGAGAGAGAGAGATAGATTTAGGTGGAGGTTCCCTCCTCTTTACATGAGAGTGAGTCATGAATCAGCAGTTCGACTCATGAATCATGAATCAGCCACAGACAGGATGAGGGTGGAGGGACATGAACACGCCACCACCCTAAACATTAGAGAACAGTCTAAAGAGAGAGAGATTTAGGTGGAGGTTCCCTCCTCTTTACATAAGTGAGTCATGAATCAGCAGTTCGACTCATGAATCATGAATCAGCCAGAGACAGGGTGAGGGTGGAGGGACATGTACACGCCACCACCCTAAACATTAGAGAACAGTCTAAAGAGAGAGAGAGAGAGATTTAGGTGGAGGTTCCCTCCTCTCTACATGAGAGTGAGTCATGAATCAGCAGTTCGACTCATGAATCATGAATCAGCCAGAGACTGGATGAGGGTGGAGGGACATGAACACGCCACCACCCTAAACATTAGAGAACAGTCTAAAGAGAGAACGAGAGATTTAGGTGGAGGTTCCCTCCTCTTTACATGAGAGTGAGTCATGAATCAGCAGTTCGACTCATGAATCATGAATCAGCCAGAGGTCCGCGGATGACTCTTTCATCTTGGGGACATTCATTTTGATGGACGTGCTTCCTGTGGACACACAGAAGTTCTTTAAAGGATGCCTTGGCTTTCTAAGAAATGCCGGAGCCTATCCCAGCACTTATATAATGCAAGATGGGGGATACGCTGGACCGCCAGCCTACTGGCCAGTTTTTGAAATGAAGGGAAACTCGCCTAGACATGAGGAGAACATGCAAATTTGCACACAGAAAACCAGCTAGTGCACACCGGTCCTCCTCCTGCGAAGCACGGCGGTGGCAGCATACGCAAATAAACCAATCAACCAATGACCAACGATCTGGCTGTGCGTCACATGACATCATCAGCGTTGGATACCGACCCGTGATCACATGATGACATCACAACGCCACAAACTTAATAACATAACTTAGAACCCGTTATCACTAGGGGTGAGCTGCAATATTCGCTGATTCGACGATTCGATTTCGGAGAACCGTAGTCGACTATGAACCTCATAGTCGAATGTACCATTTTGACCACATGGGGGCGCCCATGGCTGCTGCTAAGCATTAGTTTTTACATGAAATGTCTTTGTTTTCGTTATATATATATATATATATATATATATAGCCTTTTGTCAAATAAAATCATCCTAATTTCTAGAAGAAAAAAGAAAAACAAAAAAAAAAGGTTTTCTTTTGTTAGAAAAACAAGTAAAATATATTTAAAAAATCTTTTTTAAAAACTATGCTTATAGCGCCATCTTGTGGTGAAATTTTAACTGATTCGACTATCAGTCGACTATAGGGAAAATCTGACGAATCAGATTCGACTACGAAAATTTGTAGTTGAATACAGCCCTAGTTATCAGCGATGGGCCGGCGTGGTACAAACGCATCGACATAGTAAAAAATAAATAATTGCGCGTAACAAATCTGCTTATTTTCTGCTCCGACGCCACGATTAACGACGTAGACGCTGGACGTGCAGCCGTCCCCACGGTGGACAGTGACGTAGTGAGTGAGGACGCGTGCCGAAAACGGCATCAGCGCGGCAGGTGGCAGTGATCCGCGACCGATCGTAATAGGCGGCGCCTCCTACTGGTGCCGATGTGCCGCGCGCTCTCCACGCACGGCTGAGCGTCTGAAGAAAATGAAAATGAAAATTAGTGGAGGGTGTTTAATGTCCTCGGAGGATTAAACATATCCCTGAATTTATTGCACACTGCTGAGTCGGCGCTCACGGGCCGGGGGCGCAGGTCGGAATACAGAGTGCGGGTTCCGGTAAACATTTCACTTACAGAACGGCGTTTAAAGGAACGTTTCAGCTCCTGATGCTCCGGAACGGCGTGGGGGCCTCTGTAGATTTAGGGAGCAGGACTTACGGGGGAGTCGCCTTACAGCAGCGCTATTAAAATTACACAATACATTTCTGAGATCGTTCAGGTTCAGGTGCAGGTTCCGTTTAGCGGAACCCAGTTCTGATCTCATTCCACCTTCATATTCAGACCTGAGAACCATAACGTGACAAAGTTCTAAAGTTCTGTCCTCTGAATTCAGATACCTTATTATAACGTTATAACAACATACTATTAAATTACAAAAGAAGACTCCAGTAATAAATAACTAAAGTATTAAAGTAATAAAGGACAACAGTATTAAAGTACTAAAGTATTAGAGTACTAAAGGACAACAGAATTAAAGTACTAAAGTATTAAAATACTAAGATATCAAAGTATTAAAGGACCCCTGTATTGAAGTTCCACAGCAATACAGTATTAAAGTACTAAAGTTTTAAAGTAACACAGTACTAAAGGACAACAGTATTAAAGTACTGAAGTAATAAAGTAATAAATGACAACAGTATTAAAGTACTGAAGTAATAAAGGACAACAGTATTAAAGTACTTAAGTATTAAAGTACTAAAGGACAACAGTATTAAAGGACTAAAGTTTTAAGTACCACAGTAATAAAGGACAACAGTATTAAAGTACTGAAGTATTAAAATACTAAGATATTAAAGTATTAAAGGACCCCTGTATTAAAGTTCCACAGCAATAAAGTATTAAAGCAGTACAGTACTAAAGTACTAAAGTTTTAAAGTACCACAGTATTAAAGTACAAACCTATTTAAATAAAAAGGAACTAAAGTAAGAATTACTGAAGTATTAACTTACTACAGTATTTAGGTTCTCCAGCCTTAAAGTACTGAAGTATTAACTTACTACAGTATTAAGGTCCTCCAGCCTTAAAGTACTGAAGCTTTAACTTACTACAGTATTTAGGTTCTCCAGCCTTAAAGTACTGAAGCTTTAACTTACTACAGTATTAAGGTACTCCAGCCTTAAAGTACTGAAGCTTTAACTTACTACAGTATTAAGGTTCTCCAGCCTTAAAGTACTGAAGCTTTAACTTACTACAGTATTAAGGTACTCCAGCCTTAAAGTACTGAAGCTTTAACTTACTACAGTATTTAGGTTCTCCAGCCTTAAAGTACTGAAGCTTTAACTTACTACAGTATTTAGGTTCTCCAGCCTTAAAGTACTGAAGCTTTAACTTACTACAGTATTAAGGTACTCCAGCCTTAAAGTACTGAAGCTTTAACTTACTACAGTATTAAGGTACTCCAGCCTTAAAGTACTGAAGCTTTAACTTACTACAGTATTAAGGTACTCCAGCCTTAAAGTACTGAAGTATTAACTTACTACAGTATTAAGGTACTCCAGCCTTAAAGTACTGAAGCTTTAACTTACTACAGTATTAAGGTTCTCCAGCCTTAAAGTACTGAAGCTTTAACTTACTACAGTATTAAGGTATTCCAGCCTTAAAGTACTAAAGTATTAACTTATTACAGTATTTAGGTACTCCAGCCTTAAAGTACTAAAGTATTAACTTACTACAGTATTAAGGTTCTCCAGCCTTAAAGTACTGAAGCTTTAACTTACTACAGTATTAAGGTACTCCAGCCTTAAAGTACTAAAGTATTAACTTACTACAGTATTTAGGTACTCCAGCCTTAAAGTACTAAAGTATTAACTTACTACAGTATTAAGGTACTCCAGCCTTAAAGTACTGAAGTAATAAAATAGTAAAGTGAAGAACAGGCCGGTTCTCAGATGAGTTAATAAATAAACGAATGTTCTCGGTTTCCCCGCTGACCCGCTGACCCGAACGCACATGTATAAATAAAAAACCTAATTAATTATGATCACTGTTCTATATGATCAGACGATGTCCCGCGTCCTGTCATCTTTACACGGCGGACATTCGATCCCCGCAGCGTTCTAATCCGGCGCCACGTCACCGTTCTCCGTCAGGGCTGATTACAGAGGCGCTCAGCAGCTCCCCCGATGCATTGAGGTGATATTTACATAAAGTTCATTTGAACAGAGGATTGTGGAGCCGCCGCCGAGAAAACCTTCAAAGGGATAAAAAGTTGACGAAGCGCCGCTTCAATTAATTCCACTGATCTGCTTGTTTTTTTTTTTTTCCTCTCCATCAGCAAATGGAGACGGAGCTCATTTAAAAAAAAAAAAAAAAAAAAAAAAAAAAAAAAAAAAAAGAGCGCTGCTGTGATTTATGAATGTTTTAGCAGACGCCCCGGGGGAGCAGGAGAACTCCAGGTTTTAACCCCACGACATCTGGATATGAATAAAATTCCAGTTTAAATGAGTAATCTTGGATGTGCGTCGTGTTTTCAATCTATTGCGCATTTAATCTGTTTGTTTATCATATGCAAATGACACCGATAATCTCCAAATACTCATGTAAGCCCGGGATTTCCAGCTTCCTGTTTATTCTCGCGGGGCTGTCGGGCTCGAGGTTAGTGGAGCAATTAATTAAAATATTCTTTATTTATAATCCTGAGGAATTCTTACGTCTGTAACCTTATTTCACTGATTATTCCACTTTTCTTTTCAATGTTGCATTTACAACGGTTCCTTCATCCGTCACCTCTTTTTGATTTAGATTTAATCCTAAAGAAATTGGGTGGTGGATGATGCTCAGTACTGCAGTGACACTGACGTGGTGGTGGTGCAGGTGTGTGAGTGTGTGTGGGGTGTGAACCCTGTATCCACTCACTCTACACTCTCAGATGTATCCAACAATTAATACACTCACCCACCACCACTATGTCAGCATCACTGCAACACTGAGAATTAGGGTGGAGGATTAGAGGATGGAGAACACACACTGTGCAGCAGCACATGACCGACTGTCTCTGATTCTACAACCACAAGGTGGAGCAATAATGTGGAGGAGTGGAACAGAGGGTTTAAACTCCAGCAGCACAACACACCTGCACCACCACCACCATGTCAGTGTCACTGCAGTACTGAGACTCATCCACCACCCTAACGACACCTGCCCTGTCCATGGTCCAAATCACCAGAGAACAGGACTAAACAGATGGACTACAGAGTGAAACTGTAGAACTACAAATTCCATCTATATGGTTGGTGGAGCGGCACTTTACCATGTTCTCCTCAGCACTAGGGATTCCCGGTTCGAATCCCAATCTGGGTGGAGTTTGCATGTTCTCCCCCCCCCGTGTCCGCGTGGGTGTCCTCTGGGTTCTCCGGTTTCCTCCCACAGTCCAAAAACATGGATCAAGGTCAATGGAGTTCTCCAAATTGCCCCATATAGAGTGTGTCTGTGTTGCAAAGTGAAAGATTGGCGTCCTGTCCTGGGTGTATCTGCCCAGCACCTGAAACGTTCTCCCCTGGATGGGCATGGGGAACCCCCCCCCCCCCCCCCCGCATGCTTTAGCATGTTCTCCTCTCAGCACTAGGGATTCCCGGTTCGAATCCCAATCTGGGTGGAGTTTGCATGTTCTCCCCCCCGTGTCCGCGTGGGTGTCCTCTGGGTTCTCCGGTTTCCTCCCACAGTCCAAAAACATGGATCAAGGTCAATGGAGTTCTCCAAATTGCCCCATGTAGAGTGTGTCTGTGTTGCAAAGTGAAAGATTGGCGTCCTGTCCTGGGTGTATCTGCCCAGCACCCGAAACATTCTCCCCTGGATGGGCATGGGGAACCCCCCCCCCTGCGACCCTAATAGAGGATAAAGTGGAAGATAATGAATGGATGGATGGATGGATGGTGGGTGGAGCTGAGAACACGAACAGTGAGGTGTATCTAATAAAGTGGCCGCCGTCGATTTCTTTCCTTTCAGCTACCCCCCCCCCCCACCATTGGTGTAGTTTAGTTGCACGCGTTTCCTCGCCGTGGCCTGTAACTAACAATCCATAACCGTCTCTCCAAATGACCTTTTTCCGTTTTAACGAACAGGCCGCGCTAATGAGATGCAAATGGAGGCAGAAAATAAAATAATTAGGAATCACACGCTGCCAGTTCCTCGGCTCTTCCTGCATTTTCAATGAGCGACATGAAGGTGCGCCATTTAGCCATTTCCTCTGCGAACGCCGACCTGCTCCAACTCCTAATGAGGAGCCGCGGCTTGTTTACTCCCGAGGCTTTGTCCAATTTGTTTGTGACCCCCGGAATGATGAAACACTTTCAGGTGCGAACCCGCCGCCTTATTAACATCAGATTAGCATTTCAGACTCATCAGGACGTTAAATATAGAAATATAGAAAGAACTTCGTAGCTTTTTGAGTATAGGATTTTTTTTTTTTTTTTTTCCGGGATAATGATCATCTGGAGACGCCGAGTCACTTTGAGGGTTCCGATACAAATTGCAAATCAGCTGAAGGCTTTTGACTTTAAATGCCAGCGTTTGAAATGCACTTTACTTTTAAGCTTTACATACGACGTCGGCGCGCCGCGCGAATCCCTGACTATTTGCATTTGGACTAAACCAAGGTTAACACGCTATTTTTTTTTCTCTCTTGCTGCTTCTAACGACGTTGACTCTTAATATTTTTCAGATCAAACAATAGTTTTTTGTTTTTTTAAACCCAGACTCACAGTTCTGTCTGCAGGGATGTTTTAAAAAACCCCGAAATATTAAAGCACATTCATAAAAGAACTTTTTTTTTATGTAACAGGTCATTCCACTTAAATCTGATTGGCTGTTACATTTTTAATAATTACATAATTACATTTCAGCCATGTTAGGGATTCCCGGTTCGAATCCCTATCCGAGTGGCGATTCCATATTCTCCCCGTGTCCGCCTGGGTTTCCTCCGGGTTCTCCGGTTTCCTCCCACAATCCAAAAACATGGATCAAGGTCAACGGAGTTCTCCAAATTGCCCCATATAGAGTGTGTGAGTGAGTGAGTGTGTGCCCAGCGATAGATTGGCGTCCTGTCCTGGGTGTATCTGCCCAGCGTCCGAAACGTTCTCCCCTGGATGGACATGGGGGAACCCCCCCCCCCGCGCGACCCTAATAGAGAATGAATGAATGAAACGGCGTATAAACAGCTGTGAAGCCTTAAAACTCCACTGCAAGGTTTTTTTTCTGGATTAAAAACCACAACAAACAGAAGCGCCGTCGTTTTTAATGATATGACCGTGAGCGCGGGTTAACGACGGGGAGGGACGGTAGAGAGCTTTAAAAAAAAGTACTGACCGGTACTGCTGACCGGTCAGATAACGACCATTTAACGTGGAATTTGCAGGTTCTCCCCAAGCTCGTCCACAGTTCGATCCGATTCTAAAGGGTGAATGAATGAAAGAAACTTAAACTGAGGTGTGCGCCCTGCGACGGAACGGGGACCTGACCCCCCCATCCCCCCCCACTCCCCCCCCACCCCCCCACACACACAGTTTAAAAGCGTGAATGAATGAGTGCAGTAAGAGGATGCGTTCTTTTAGACATGCAGTGAACCACGGCGCATAAATAACACGCGCGCACTTGGAAAGAAACTCCGTCATTAAATAATGTGTTTTTTATTCATATCGCGACCGTACCATTTTTTTTTTTTTTTTACCCAGACTCTTGTTGCACATGCGAAACCCCCACCCACACCCCCCCACCACCCCCCCCCCCCCCCCCCCTACGACTCCACCCCGCAACAAACCGAGAAAACCAACACAACTTATTCAGCTTGTCATTCGGCAGCGACGCCGCAGCTCATTTCACAGTAATGACTTGTCAACAGAAGTTTTTTTTTTTTTTTTTTTCCTCTCTCCTCACTCCGCCTCGGAAGCCGTCAAAAGTCACGGCGATGTGCTTAGCCAGCAACATTAACTAGCTTTCTTCTGACAGAATCATCAGGATCCTCGTACGCGGTGCATGAACGTCGCCCGGGATGCTGGATAATGATGCGAGCCATCTCGCCATCGCTCCGTAACTCGGGGACTTCTTCATTTATTCTCTCTGTACCCCCCGCCGAAAGGCATCCAGGCTCCAGACCCGCTCCCTGGGCGTTTCCACCATCTGATATGACACGCCATAAATCAAAGGCTCACTGACACATTTTCGAGAGAGGGAGAGAGAGAGAGAGAGAGGAGAGAGAGAGGGAGAGAGAGAGGGGTGCCAGCCGAGCTTTCGCTCTCAGATAACAACTTGCTGTGGAAATCTTTAATTCACCGTGGATCGGCTCCAAAATTCCTGCGCCCCATAAATCACCCGGGCGATAGGAGGTATGCCAGGCCTGACAGTCCCTCCATCCCGATCACCACGACGACGGAAGATTAAAAACATCCCGGCGCTGCAGACGTCCCCGCCGTGATGTGGGGGCTCCGCTGCTCCTGTTATTTCCCGGACACCTCACCACCGCGCCGGGTCACCGCGCCGCATCAGCAACCGCACGCTCGTCAGAAAATAGGTCATTAAGTTCGTTTAGTTCCTTTAGTTCTCCGTCCTCTTACCACAGGTGAGTAAAAGCAATCACATGTCCAGGCTTTCGATCCAACAGTTTAGGGAAGTTCCTTAAGAGTTCCATTATGCCCTTAAATATCCTTCTTAAATATCTGTTACCACAAACGGGTTCGGTTTAGAAAGAAAAGCCAACGAAAGCAGAACCAACGAAGGCAGAACCAACGAAGGCAGAACCAATGAGGGCAAAACCACTGAGGGCAGAACCACTGAGGGCAGAACGACAGAACCAACGAAAGCGAAACCACTGAAAGCAGAACTGCCAAAGGAAGAGCCACTGAATGCGGAACCACCGAAAGCAGAACCACTGAAGACAGAACCAATGAAAGCAGAACCACTGAAGGTAGAGCCACTGCAAGCAGAGCCACTGCAAGCAGAACCACTGAAGGCAGAAACACTGAAGGCAGAACCACTGAAGGCAGAACCACTGAAGGCAGAACCACTGAAGGCAGAAACACTGAAGGCAGAACCACTGAAGGCAGAAACACTGAAGGCAGAACCACTGAAGGCAGAACCACCGAAAGCGAAACCACCGAAATCAAAGCCACTGAAAGCATAACTGCCAAAGGCAGAGCCACTGAAAGTGGAACCATCGAAAGCAGAACCACTGAGGGCAGACCCACTGAGGGCAGAACCACTGAGGGCAGAACCACTGAAGGCAGAGCCACTGAAAGTGGAACCATCGAAAGCAGAACCACTGAAGGCAGAACCACTGAGGGCAGAACCACTGAAGGCAGAACCACCGAAGGCAGAACCACCGAAATCAAAGCCACTGAAAGCATAACTGCCAAAGGCAAAGCCACTGAAAGTGGAACCATCAAAAGCAGAACCACTGAAGGCAGAGCCATCAAAAGCGGAACCACCAAAAGCAAGACCAGCAAAATCAGAACCACCGAAAGCAAAGCCACTGAAAGCGGATCTACCAAAGCGAAACCTCCGAAAGCGGAACCACCGAAAGCGGAACCACCAAAATCGAAAACCGCTGAAAGCAGAACCGCTGAAAGCAGAACCGCTGAAAGCAGAACCACTGAAAGCATGGCCGTTCTGTCAGATGTTTCATCCTGTGGACAGAGGGAACTCATCACCTTTTAGAAGAACAGATTGATCATATCTGCTGTTAACGCTTTTCTAAAGAATCGATGGAGAACCGAAAAAAGAAACAGAAAAGGCTTCTCTGAAGCGTCTCGCGCCTTTAGTCACTGAGAAGGAAAAAACATCCCGTATCATTGATCCCGTCACTCAGCCGCGCTCTCTGGAGGTTAAAAGAGACGGAACACGGCGGGGACGAGCCGGGCATGGGCTCCATCAAATAAATGAAAAACTCTATAACAGACTACACAATAAAAGTCCTCAATTATTAAACTTCAAATTCCATTCCAATCGCCATGGATAAAAAAAAAAGGAACACACAAAATGCAGCAAAATGTAAATGATAGTGCTTTAATCTTTTAAATCTCTTTGTTTGTGACACCGTATGGCACCTTAATTTCGTTCTACCTGGAATAATGACAATAAAGAGATTCTGATTCTGGTTTAAAATCTACTAAAGGTGTTAAACGGGGTTAAAGACGGGGCTCTAGTGTTTCTACACCAAACTCGATTAAAGGTTTGTCAGAAATTTAAAATTTCTTACACATAATAAGAGTCCCAAAATGGGCGAAAGTTTGTATTCAAACAAAGGACACTAGGAAGTGGGGTGGGGCAAGCTAGATTCGAAACAAAATACTGGGCTGGGATTGGCTGATTTAAAACCTAGGGTGGTAATTTGTGATTGGTTTGGCAGTTAGGGGCGGGAATTAGACTTGACGGATATATACACAGGTAAGCACTGCGGGGGGCGCTCTCTCACTCAGACCCGGAGGCAGATACAGCATCGGAACGCTGAGGATGGCAGACCCGCTGACCAGCGTGAGTTACTGACGGTGTTCGTGAAGTTTTCTTTGTTCTCAATAAATGAGTTGAGACGACCATTTTTGTATCAGCTCGTTCTTTCTGTCTTTTTAAAAAATCTAAAGATCCAACAGGTTCCAGCTAAAGACTTCAGTTTGAAGTTCCAGTTAAAGGTTTCCATTAAAGGTTCCAGTAAAAAAAATAGGTTCCAAATAAAAGTTCCAGTTAAAGACTGAAGTTAAAGGTTTGTTTTCTGGTGTTCATTCATAAAACGGTTTGTGTTCTGTTGTAAGAGACTCAGAGATCAGTGCCTCAGGTGTAGAACTTCGGAGCCGGTGCGTTTCGGACGCCACGCTGACTCACTGAGGGAATTCGAATGCCCTCTGAGGGTAAATGTCTCGTCTGAGAGGCAGTTATTTCCCGAACTGTTTATTTTCCTCACAGCTCTGAGTTTCTTTGAGAACCTCGTTCTGCTCGTCGAGAGCTGCGGGTTTCACAAAAGACACCGAACCGAGCGTGACCCGCGGAACGAAACGGCGCGCCGTCTGAAAGAGCACGGAACTTTAACGAAGCTGTAATTAGCGCAGGTGACGGCGCCGGGTTCACGAGCGCAGGTTCAATGACATCATTTTCTCGACGCTAAAAATCCGAGTCAGGGTTCACGCTTCACCTCCGGATTCGTTAATTTAATTAAAGAACACGGATGAGGTCCGTCAGATGCTGATTGGCTGCTGGACTCAAAGTCAGAGAAGGACATCATTAACCCTTTTATGTTTATATAAAATGATAATATATATATAAGGCGGCACGGTGGCTTAGTGGTTTTGCATGTTCTCCTCTCAGCATTGGGGATTCCCGGTTCCGATGGGATCCCCATCTGGGTGCCACACAGTGGCACGGTGGCTTAGTGGTTTTGCATGTTCTCCTCTCAGCGCTAGGGATTCCCGGTTCGAATCCCCATCTGGGTGGAGTTTCCATGTTCTCCCCGTGTCCGTGTGGGTTTCCTCCGGGTTCTCCGCTTTCCTCCCACAGTCAAAAACATGGATCAAGTCAATTGCGTTCTCCAAATTGCCCCATATAGAGTGTGTCTGTGTGAGTGAGTGTGTGTTCAGTGATAGATTGGCGTCCTGTCCTGGGTGTATCTGCCCAGCGCCCGAAACGTTCTCCCCTGGATGGGCATGGGGAACACCCCCCCCCCCCCCCCGCGACCCTAATAGAGGATAAAGCTGAAGATAATGAATGAATGAATGAAAAAAAGAATAATATATATCACTGTTTTGCCTACAGTGTCTACTTTTAACCCATCCGTACAGTGAAACACATACACCCCCCCCCACACACACACGCCTGGAGCAGTTAGCAGCCCTGTATACAGCATCTGGGGGGGCAATTGGGGTTAGGTGCCTTGCCCAAGGGCATTTCAGCCATAGTACTTAGTGGGACCGGGAATCAAACCGGGGACCTTCATGTCGCAAGGCTGGTTCCTTAACCACAAGCCTACAAATGTCCCGTATAGAACCGCCCCCTATATATTCTATATGCGACTGTTCCCAGGTCAAATATACCTTTAATCATACTATATACACCAATCAGCCGCAGTTATATAACCACAGCTACACTTACTGTCCATATATATGTATATATCACCTATAGATACCTAAACACTTATAATAAAGTTATAAACTGTATCATAAACTTATTTACATTTATAATATTAATGCTCTCACACGTTGGAAACACCGTTCTCTCCATGAACACTTGTGCGGCCACATTTTGTTTACCCCCCCCCCCCCCCCCCCCCCCCCCCCGCCGCCCCCCCCGTGTAATTCCCCGGCCCTTATTGATGAACACGGGCCCCTCGGGCTGAGCAGGAGCCCATGTACGTCATTAATCTTCTCGGCTTCCGTGTGCTACGTTAGCATGGTGCTAATTGGATAAGGCATTGTTTCTCGCGCAAACAGGACATCCATAACGTCCATTACCCGCGCATTACGGTCCCGCCACCCGTCCTCGTCCGCGATACCGCACCAGAACTGGATATCTATCTTTCCGGTCGGCTTAAAATAGTGTTTAATAAGCGGTCCGTGGGTGGGTGGGGTGTGTGGGGTGGTCGGGTGAGCGAGAGGGGGAAGGTGGGGGCGAGATGCGTCGGGGTGGCATCACTCCCTCTGCCAGGGATGATATAAGATGAATACGTAATGAGCTAATTAACCCGCAGATCCGCCGCATTTCATTTGTCTTGATGCACTTCCGCTAATAAAATGTGTTCTAGGAGGCGCGTAATCGCATCAAGTCGGGGGGAAATATATAAATAACGCTCACATCTGTTGTAAATTGTGCTCCTCGCGCAGTCCCCCGGCGTCTTTTATGTGCCGCATACAAAGAAGCAACAGCGGATTTATTTATGTCGGGTTCATAAAAAAAAAAAAAAAAAAAAAAAAAAAAAAAAAAAAAGGAAAGGAGGAAAGCAAAAAGCGGCGCTTTACGGCCGGCGCGCTCCCGAGACGACGTATCGCATGATAAATCTCAACAAGACCAACGTAAAGAGAGATGTGCACTTGCCCTTGGCCATATCAGCACTTTACTTTCAACTCTTTAAAGGCACTTTGTGCAGCTGTCAGCCCTGAAAAGGAAAAGGTCAATGGAATTGAGAGCTTGCTTTCTCGGAGCGTCCTTTCATCATTACGCCTTAAAAAAAAAAAAAAAAAACACTCCTCTTTTCACAGCCTTCATTCTGATCAGAGATAAACCGAATGGAATTCGCATGGAAGAAAGAAACGTAATGGTTCATCCTGGCTGGGGGAACCAGTGGTGGGGTGGGTGGGTGTTTGGGTGGGGGAGGGTTATTGTCATACCAGGTGTGAACCGAGGATTTTTGAAATACAAAGCGGTAAACAAGTGGTTTTAGAGTGGAGCTGCCCATCTGCTCCTCTAATCACAGCCGTTAAAGCCTCAGCGACCCGGAGTGCACGGCACTAAACACCCCATCAAACGCCTTAGGGATGAACTACATCCATCCATCCATATTTCAACGGGTCCGGGTCGCGGGGGGCAGCGGCCTAAGCGAAGAGACCCTACCTCTCCGAGGAGCACACCTTCGGCATTGCCGGGTCAACTTAAGAGATACGATGGCTCCATCTTGTCCTGGCTCTTCCTCAGGGTCTCCACCCCATTAAACATGTCCAGAATAGCTCACTAGGAAGGCGTCCAGATGCTGGAAACACCTGACGACGAGGAGCAGCAGCGGCTGAACTCCTTACCCCATCCCTGAGGGAAAGCCCAAGTCATTCCCGCCACTTGTACTTGCGACCTCGTTCTTTTGGTCGCCACTTATAGTTTCGTGGCCATGGGTGGACTTAGGAACGTAGACTGACCGGCAAATTCAGAGCTTTGCCTTCTGGCTCAAAACAGATCGGAGCAAAGTCATCCATCCATTCATTTCACACCACTCACTCGGTTCAGGGGCAGCAGCCTAAACAGAGAGGCCCATACATCCCCATACCAAGATACCTCTACCAGCCCTTGGAAATTTAAATTCTCCACCTTGTCCTGAGTTTTTCCCCCCACGCTCGGAACATCACAGACTGAAACCGCAACCGCGAGAAACCGTGATGAAATACAATGGAGATCCGATGCTTTTCTGAATTCCCACAGACATCCATCATCCATCCATCCATCCATTACCTTCCGCTTCATGCTACATCAGGGTCCCCATCCAGGGGAGAACGTCTCGGGCGCTGGGCAGATACACCCAGGACAGGACACCAATCCATCGCTGGGCACACACTCACTCACACAAACACATACACCCTCTATATGGGGCAATTTGGAGAACTCAATTGACTTGATCCATGTTTTTGGACTGTGGGAGGAAACCGGAGAACCCGGAGGAAACCCATGCGGACACAGGGAGAACATGGAAACTCCATCCAGATGGGGATTCGAACCGGGAATCCCTAGTGCTGAGAGGAGAACATGCTAAACCACTAAGCCGCCTTCCCACAGACACACTACAAAGTATTGCAGTGGGGTAACATCTGCGAAGGTGGCGCACTTTAGACCGGGATGTCGTTAAAGATCCCGTACTTTAATCCCTTTGATATTTGCTCTACTTTCAAAGAAAACTTTGGCCGCCTCCCGCCTCCCGCGTACGACGCAGAAGTCCATTCCATTACAGAAAGTAAACAAGAAGAACATTTCGGACTCCCGTTCGCTTCTCTCTCTCTTTATTTGCTCACAGCTTCAATAAGTTTGTTGTCTGGCATCTAACGTCTCGATGAAGGATCCTGGATCGTGCGAAATCACGCGCGTCGCCAAAAAACATTTATTCGCAAGGTTATTTATGATAACAGGATGATGTGTTCATCTAATCTGCATGATTGTAGGGAAATTGGACTCCGTCGCTATTTATTTAAGCAAAAGGATGTCTGATTTGCAGCGTTAGATCCTTTTGGGGGGAAAGTAATGATAGTGACCTTTCTCTGGACCGACTACTTGATTTAGAAATTATGCACTCGCGCACATCCTCGCCACTAACAATTCTCAGAGGCATTCTGTCACGTCTCACTGTTGTACCGGAGCCAAAGCGGGGCGCCGCCTGAAGAGAAGAACAGTTGGCAGTCGCATTTGGCGCCTTGCATGCTGTTAGACAGGAATGGGTTAGGTCTTGTTGTAGACGATACCTAGTTATTAGTGCGATTCTGCCCAACTGTTGTGTCCAACTGCTTCATTACCCTGATGGTGTATCAGTAACAGTGCCAGATAGGCTGCTTTTCATTTTCTTATTTATTTTTTTTTTACATTCTCATCCTTTCACTTGCCTCCTTTGGGGGCAGCAAGGGTAAAACTAGAACTATAGCGAAAGTTGCTACAACATTTTGAAACCAATATGGTATGCCACAAAAAAAAGGAAATTTTAAATAAATGAAAATGAAATAAGACTAGGAATGTACAGTAACTAACAAATACTTAATACCTGCCATTATAATCTATACGATAAACCTTTACAGAGGTGACATACCTCAAGGGTGTACACTAATCACATTAACATTTCGAAAGGTCAAGAAATAGCAAATGACCTACTTACAGCTTCATATAAATACAACTATATATTTTATATATATCTACATATAGAAAGATCACTAATAAAAACAACAAAAAAGTTAATGACCAGCTTTAACCTAAAACCTCATAAAAAATATGATGTAAATAAAAAAATAGTAATAATGTGAATATCAAATTTTGTTTTCAGTTAACAGTTGTGTGTGGATTTTTAATAAATAAATAAATTGTTCATAACCATAAGGTGATTCTGAGACATCAAAACATGTGGCAAACCTCAATGGTTACATTACAGTAAACACTACATAAGTATATAGGGAGGTCACTTAAAACATATAGCAAACAATTATAATAAAAGTGGAACACATTCAGTGTCGCTGTCCAATGTGCTATTAATCAAGCAACTCTATGACCTATAGAAATGCGGCATACCTCAAGGGTTTATACTAAACACAACAATGACATACAGAAAGGTTACTCATGAGACAAAAAGACACCCCAACTTAAAGTGCCATATCAATAAAAATTCGATTGCTATTTAAATTTCTAATTCAATTTCAAAACTTATCTAATTCCTTAAAACTGCAAGTCCAGTGTCCAGATGGGGGAAAGAAACACTCATCACACTCATGGGACACAGTGTTGGAGGAAAACGAGGCCAATACCAGGTCATTTTAAGGCCTCCAGAAATGTGGCATACCTCAAGGGTGTATACTTATCACAACATTAACATTAGAAAGGTCACTTTTGGTAAATAAACAACCGAAACGCAAACCCTTATATAACTACAAAAGATTAAAAACCCTGAAAATTAATATTATAATTAAAACTTATAAAATTACTTGCAACCATAACGAGCTCAGTTAGCAGACGGATGATGAAACCGGTAACGCGGGACCCACGGCGCGTCGGCGGCATCGCACTCCCGCCGCACTATTGAAACAACACGCTAACTAAGTTACTAAGGAGCTTAATTGTTTAAATGAAAGAGCTTGACCTTGTTGGAGTGAAATTAATTAGTGCAGCAGGAAGGTTAATTACACCTGCGAGAGACCCATGCATCACTAAAAGCCCTTGTCTTAATTCACCTTGTCAGGTGTTGTGCAAATTAGTCATCACTCATTCTGCATTTGCCCCAGAGGCATGAAAAATGTGGATATTAAAAGTGATTAGATTATTACTAACATGATTAGAGAGGACAAATGACGTCTCGGACAGGTGTCACCGTCCAGAATTAAGGACTTCCTGTTCTGTCGGGGTCTGCAGGTTCGGCTGGTTCACCTGCCCCGCCTTTGCAGAGTTGTGTGATGGTGGCGATGCAAATGTCAGACAGGTTTTGATTAATTAGTATATTATTATTCACTATACAAATTTATTCTACACGTACTTAATAGCCGATGCTGATGGTGCTAAATTGGCAGCATATTATAAATACTGCCACAGGGGGCAGGTTTTCATTTACCCCAGAAGCATTAAAGTCACAGCTGATGGGAGAGGGCTTTTCTATATGGCTCCTCAACTTTGAAACCGCCTCCTGCATCACTAACGATCTTTTAAAGTTGAATAACTCTAGTGTTTAATTAGATATTAGATAAAGGGGTGAAGTTGAGTTTGGTGTTTGTGGATCAGTCAGCGCTGGTATTGAACCTTCTCACTCAGACCAGCATTGGTACAGCGTGCAGTGCAGAAAAGCTGACAGCAGGGGGAGCCCACTTGATCAGGTGCGATTCCGTTAAGAACTAAACGTGAAACGTAACATGTCTCGATGTGTTTGCCGTGCGATGGACGGGTGAGCTGTTGCGCACCAGTGGGGTGATCGCCAACGCCCCCCCAAACCAAAAAAAAAAAAAAACGGACTCGTTAATGCCGCCGCTGCATAAATGTAATAATTACACCCACGTACGCCTACGCTCGGCCCTATAGCGGGAGCATCACACCCGACGTGCGGTTCGACGGCGCCCTCCTGCTGTAACACCTGCTGCTGGCAGCCAACCATCTGGCGAGGATCAGCCGTTTCCGACGCCCCGACACCTCGCGTCACCGGCGGGCGGGCTGTGATGGGATCGCGTGGAGGTTCTGCGGCGTTCTCCGGTGACACCGTGGCTCAGGTGAGCAGGTGGCATCCAGGAGCTCTTCCAGGCAACTCAGCCCCAGATGTTGAGGGCATTACTTCATCGCTCGTTAATTAAGCGCTTACGGTAACTCCCGCCTCGCCAGCAATCATTTCGGGTGCTAAGCATGAAATGCGGCGACGTCTGACAGCGCTGACAAACGGTGACTCCTCACATATTGCTCACAATTGATTGTCTGGCGGCCGACACGTGCGCTGGTCATTAAGGCTAATGCACTCGCGGGGCGATACGTCACGCCGGTCTGACACCTGCCCGCTGTAATTCATCGCCGTTCGTCAGAATGGATTCCGTAACGTTAGTTTTATCATCTTTAGCCATCAATCTGTATCATCATCATCATCCTCCTCCTCATCATCACTATATCAGGTTATAATATATTGTTTTGGAACCTCAGCAGGCCTCCTAAATAAACCCGCGAGACACCGTCGGTGGGCGTGTCACAGAACTATTCTTATAGAACCCTTAGATGTAAATTAAATTTTTATTATATTTTAACAATGTGAATGTATCAGCAGAAATAACTGAGCAAATTTAGACCAACCTCTTTAGTCAACCAACATCTATCCATCCATCATCCTCAAGGCTTGGGGAACCAGCCTTGTGACCTGAAGGGGACAGATTTGATTCCTGGTGCCACCAAGTACTATCGCTGAAGTGCCCTTGGGCAAGGCACCTAACCCCAATTGTCCCCTGGGCGCCATGTACAGGGATGCCTATCGCTCCAGGCACACACATATAGTACAGTGTGTTAGTACAGTAGGCAAAATAGATTACTATAATTGTATCTCATTATACTAATTAATTACACATTTACAGTTGGTCATTTAGCAGACCCTTTTATACAAAGTGAGCACAGGGTTGGTCACAGCACCCCCGGACCAATGAGGGTTAAGGCTCTTGCTCAAGGACCCACATTGGTAACTTTAAATGACCTGGGGATTTGAACCCACAACCTTCAGACTGATAACCCAACACACTGACCACTGAGCTACCATGGTCCATCCATCAAACCATTATCTTCCGCTTTATCCTCTATTAGGGTCGCGGGGGGTTCCCCATGCCCATCCAGGGGAGAACGTTTCGGGCGCTGGGCAGATACACCCAGGACAGGACGCCAATCCATCTCTGGGCACAGACTCACTCACACACACACACTCTAGATGGGGCAATTTGGAGAACTCCATTGACTTGATCCAGGTTTTTGGACTGTGGGAGGAAACCGGAGAACCCGGACGAAACGCACGCGGACACGGGGAGGACATGGAAACTCCACCCAGATTGGGATTCGAACCGGGAATCCCTAGTGCTGAGAGGAGAACGTGCTAAACCACTAAGCCACCGTGCCGCCCCGGTCAACCAACATGTTGGACCTTAAGGTGGGTGGGCTACAACACCAGGCCACATGTGTCGTATCTGCCTGAAACGGAAGGTGGAGGCTGCAGTGGCCACTGACCGCGGGAGGTCATAGTGAGCGCTCTTTTTCGGCGGTGACCCTGTTTATTCTAGAACTAAAAAAAGCCGTTAGAGTGATGTATCATACACCTGAATCAGATCACGCCGCACTTGACACGACATTAATAAAACTTTGTAAGAGGAAACGCCAACAGTTACAGTTCATTTAAAGTTCATACAGTGATTTATTAGAACGTCTCGTCTGGAGTGCATCACAGAGATCTAAACCAATTAATTAATTCCTCTGATGAGCGCCGTAACGAAGCGCGGTCACCTCGTCTATGAGCCGGGATCTACAGGTCTGCACAGTGCACAGAAACTCATTTTATTTAGCGTCATTCTCTAGAAAGTACTGTTTAAAGTCACGTTTACGGAAATGATCGCATCAGCCCGTCTGGTACCAACAATCACGCCACAGTCTCAGAATCACTCACAGCTCCTGTACAGTCTCATCTCAAACTAATCCACTTAATCATATATTAGGGTCGCGGGGTGGTGGTGGTGGTGGGGGGTGGGGCTGGGGGGTGTTCCCCACGCCCCATCTCCACCCAGATCGGGATTGGAGCCTGGATCTCCATCTCACGGAAAGGCAGATGTATTAAACACTGCTGCCCTATTTCATTACTGAATATTCCTAATTTATCGCTAGTCCAGCCGCCACCTAATTGGTCGATTGGCTAATTGCATTAATGAGCTGCACACCCGTCTCAAGTCTCTCAGAATGATGATGATAAATGATTGGTTGATGGATCTTAAAGCCGATATCAAGCAATAAACTCAAAACTTTTTTTTTAAATCAAAAAGCCCATCTTTGCAGCGACGTTGCGAGAGCTTCGACTTCTATTAATTCTGCTACTTTTAGTTTTTTAATAAAAGATAAAACAGACGTCTGAATCTTGTGCACGGCGTCCCGGTGCCGATTTCATTTAATTGAATTGGATCCGTAGTCATTCCGAGCCAAGAACGAAGATCAAAACGTGCGAGGTCGGAGCTCCGAGCTGATGCGGGGTGTTGGAGACGGTGTGTAATGACGACACAGGAAGATTAAAGCCAGAATAAAAGAAAAGGCCTTTACGAAACGCAGCCAGCGCTCACGTTCAGACGTCCCAGATTTACACTCGGACCCCGTGCTTCCCGACGAGGGCCCCCGTGACGTGCACTAAAAGGGACATTTGTCATTGAGATCATGCAAATGTATGCAGCACGCTTCCTACCCCGCAATAATTAGAACCCCTTCCTGGCGGCTACACTCATGATTCACGGAATCGCGCCGCGTTTTCGGCTTCAGCCACGCGCGCGCACTCGCTCCTCCACCTTTCAGTCTTTTTAATTTACCTCTGCTCGTTTTCTGAGGCCCGCGTCGGGCCTTAACGACTTTGTAACGGTCTTAACTACTTAATTATTCAGCCGATTCAGCTGAAAGATCACAGGTCCTGAAATTATTTCTCTAATAAACTTGCCTCCGGTGGTTTATTTCCGAGGTATTATAGGAAAAGGAAAAAAAAAAAAAAACGGGGCTTCTCGCCGTGCCGCCGTAATGGCCGTCAACGAGGCACATACAGGCAACCACTTCCTTTCAGACATGGGGGGGGCGGGGGGATTTGGGGGGGGGGGTTGTATTTATAGCCTACAGTGATGTTCTCGGTAAAATGAATGAAAAAGCATTCGATGCTTATTAAAACTACGTGGTTATGGTCCCGTCGTTGGTTGAGGCCTTTCAGCAATTGGAATTTAAATAAATGAATAAATAAACGGCGTGCGCTGTAATGCAGTCGCCTAACGATTCTTTAAATGCGCGTTTCGTGTTATTCTTCCTAATGAGCGGTCATACACAGCAGAACCCTGTCTGTAATCCCCAAAGCTTTTAAAACCTTTTAAAACACAGACGTTTACCTCGGAGACTCTGCACCCCCGACACAAGCGGCAGGTTTGTGGACAAGGAACCAGCCCTGCGACCTGAATGTCCCCGGTTTGATTCCGTGTACTATGTACAGAATGCAAAAATAGATCACTTCATGATCACAAAATAAATAACAAAAAAAATATAGCCGCCGCATAGATAGTACTCAGACACTAGGGGGAGCAAACACATCGGAGGGAGCACGTCTGCCAGCGAGAACAGCAAATAACGGCCTTGCGTTCATTGGGAGGCTGCGTGACTTACGGCGCTTTGCTGCCAGCTGACCGCAACACAAGTGACCACTAGAAATAAAAATAAATAAAAAAAAAGTAAGAAGGGCGAATGGACAAGTAAACTACGGACACACCCCTCTAGACAAAATTAGAACATTAGTGTCCCAAGCTAGGGAGTGGTAGCTCAGTGGTCAGGGCGTTGGGTTATCAATCTGAAGGTTGGCGGTTCAAATCCCAGCTCCACTGCAGTTACCAGTGTGGGTCCTTGAGCAAGACCCTCAACCCTCATTGCTCCAGGGGGCGCTGTGATGAACCCTGTGTTCACCTTGTAAGTCGCTTTGGATAAAAGCGTCCAATAAATGACCAAAAATGTCAAATGTAAAATACACCGAGCACTCTCGGCGCAGGGAACGATAACTGACTGTAGGTGGAGCCATAACAACAGAATGAGCGCGACTCTGCTGCCATCGTCATAGCTTGGCGGATTGGAAAAGTGAGCGAAAACAAACAAAACTTTGTGGACAGCCTTCCCAGTGTGTGAGACTATCACAGCCGCACCACACCGACGTTTCAAAAGTAGCAGGTGAGCCAATAGTTTGGTCCACGCCGCGAACATAATACAAAACGTTGCATCTAAAGCGTTTTAAAGCGGCTTTCCTTTTCCTTTACAACGAAACGAGAAGAAAGAAAACGAACTCCTTCCTGTGCATTCCATTCGGTGCAGCATCACAATAGCAGAAATTCTTATAAAAGTGAAAGTTTATTTAATGATTTCAGCAGTAAAGAGCCCCAAATCAAAGACCTCATCACACACACACACACACACACACACACACACACACACTTAACATCCACCGACAGTCCTCACCCTGCCGCTTACATTAGATTCCGGCCTTGAAAAATCCAGCTTCTATTTTATATTTCTATTTATCGCGGATCTGCCGCCTGGTCCGCAGCTGTGCGTTACAGAAAAGGTCATTCGAACAAAAACACGGATGAATTCCACGCTTTTATTTTATTCCCTTTAAAAGCGGCAGAAGCACCGCCGAGCGTAACGTCTACGCTTTCCAAATGTGGGTCCAAGAGTCAAACAGATGCAGAGAACATTCTCATGAAACAGAGGGACGAGGAACACGTGGACTTAATGCTTCTGCGGTGAAAGGAAACGGACAAAGAAGACGAATCTGAAAAAGTCGGACTTTATCGTTACGTACAAAACTTTGTTTCCGCACCTGTCAATCTGTCCTTGGCACACACTCACTCATAGACACTCTTTATTGGGGCAGAATGACCCAAAGAACCCAAAGAGAACCCACACGGATACAGAGAGAACATGCAAACTGCACCCAGATCAGGATTCGAACCTGGATGGCTAAGATTTGGACATGCTACACTACACTGTGTGGCCAACCATACAGATGGAGTTTGTAGTTCTAAAGTTCCATTCTGTAGTCCATCTGTTCCTCTACACACTCTGTTATTTCTCTTTGGTATGTTCTCTAATGATCAGGACTATGGACAAAGCAGGTATCATTAGGGTTGGTGCCATGGTGGAGGTGGAGAACACACACTGTGCAGCATCACATGACCTACTGTCTCTGATTCTACATCCACAAGGTGGAGCAATAAGGTGGAGGAGTGGAATGGAGTGGAGACAGGGTTTAAACTCCTGCACCACCATGTCCGTGTCACTGCAGCACTGAGCATCATCCACCACCCTAATTAATCCAGATCTGTCCATGGTCCTGATCATCAGAGAACATACCAAAGAGGACTCACAGAGTGTGTAGAGGAGCCTTTCAGATGGTTCTTTAGAAAAAGCAGAACATCAATGCAGCTTCTTTACATCTTTGATCATCAAAGAGAAGATTATCTCAACTCTGATAATGAAGCGACTCGTCTGTTTTAACGAACACACAGTTGTGTGTATAATTGACGGTTGGCAGATTTGTATGCAAAGTAGAATTAAAATGCACCCTCAGTCACAAACCCAATGTCACGTTTCATCGAATATATACTAAAGATATAAACATAAAAAAAAATAATCCCATAATAATAAAAATGTGACTAAATAAATTCCATTCCGTAATTGTAACAAAGCGACATGCTGGTTAATTAAATTAACAAAGTCCTCCGGCAAAGAGTTGGAGAGGAGCATCAAATATGCTTGAATTCCTGATTTCCATGATGAAGGTCAGTCCGTAAATGAGCCACTCGCACACCGAGAGACATAAAGGCAATTACTGAGGGTCCTGAATTAAATCTGCATTAGAACGTTCGACTGAAGAACGTCTATATGTGCTGAAGACGAAATGTAAATATCATTTGTGAAGCTGTTAAAATGTTTCATTCGCTGAATATTAATCCACTTAAAGCGGACGAACTGAAATCTGAGGAGGAGTTACTGTACAGACGAGCTTTAGTTTTGTTTATTCTGGAGTTTAACACCACGAATTCATCGGTCCTTCATAATATTTTAGGCGGTTTAAATATTAAAATTTTAACTTTGAATACTAATATGTTAAATCTACTCAACGGGTGAGTCGCGTTCTAAAGTGAGTCGCGAACGGCTCGGAAAACAGTAAATAAAATGTTTTCAAAAATGTTAATAATTAATGCTCATCTGATTTCGTATTCGTCTTTTATCTTTATATAAAAAAAAATAAAAGAGATAGAGAGGCACGCATCAGACGCATGCAGCATTCTCATTGCCATGGTAATGGCATGGTACTCGATCTATGATAATATTCTGAGGCGAAATGCTGAAATGCAAATAAAACCTGGAGTATTTTAAAGGTTGATTTACGTTCAAAGTTTCTCAGTTTCTTAAAAAAAAATTCTTTGGTTTAAATTCTATACTAGAGGGTCTCAACTTGATGACCATGAGAACATTTGGGTCCCGGACTGAGACCGGTTCAGAACCCTTGCTTTAGATAACTGTGTATAAGACACAGATGTTTTACAGACGTTAGGGGCCAGCTAGGGATGAGACAATTCATCGATTTTGCAATTAATCGTGATTTGAAACATTACAATTAGTTATGCGTAATTGTGAGGGCGCCTCGACGTTGTCATGACTACATTCATCAGAATAATATGTATTATGCCGATAGACGTATGGAACGAATATAAGGTTATATTTGTCTGTGTACTTTGTTCTTCAAAAAAATGAATATGTATTTTATTTTTGTGTAAGCAATGCTTTGTGTTAATATTCAGCAAAGAGCCTGCATTGCGTCTTTTTTTATTATTATTATTTTTTTTAGAACAAAAATAAATTACATTAATACATTAAATACAAAAAAAAAAAACATAAGAAACCGCACATTGCAATTGTGATTTGTGGCACCTTTTTAAATAAGTTTTTTAAATTATTTTTCAGACAACCATCACAATCTGTACTCGTCTCATCCCCAGAGCCAACTACCCTCAATGGGGCAATGGTAAGCTTGTGGGAAAGGAACCTGCCTTGCGACCTGAAGGTCCACGGTGCAATTCCCGGTCTCAACAAGTACTACTCAGTGTGAGTATGTCTGTGTGTCCCACTGCATGGACGGGTTAAATGTGGACGATACGTTCCTCACTTTCGGCAAAACCGTTCACTGTATGACTTTAATATCTCATCTCATCTCATTATCTTCTGCTTAATTCTCTACTGAAGTAGCGGATGGGGGGGGGGGGAACGTTCCCGGGCGCTGGGCAGACACACTCAGGACGGGGCGCCGATCCATCGCCGGACACGCGGCCTTAATATAATGAATATAAAACATGATGATGTAGAACGTGAAACTGATAAGCATCTGATTTGAAACTTGTAACCTGAATCTTCAGGCTCCACTGAGTGAGGACTGAGAGTTCCTGTGTGATTTATCACGGCTGCACGCGTCCTCCATCGACCCGGACCGACGCTTTACGGATTTGCAAAGCCATTAAAGGAATCAATATGCAGCTTTTAGGTGATGAATTCATTAATAGAGAGTGAAGTTTCATCACAACACCTCAGAGGCTGTGAACCGGATCTGAGCGAACCACTGAACAGCAGGCTTTTATTTCACTGATCTCACCGATGCTGACATGTCAAAAGTTTGGACACGCCCCCTTCTTGCTCCGCCGTCTATTTGCTCCACTTACCATATAGATGAACTCTGTAGTTTTCCCAATTACAGACAATTACAGTAGTCCATCTGTTTTTTTTTTAGCCCCATGTTGCTTCTCTGTTCTCTATTGATCACAGAACAGGTATCATTTGGGTGGTGGATTGTTTATTGTCAGTTCTGCCGTGACACTGATGTGGTGAGGGGGGGTTGTAGTGCAGCAGTGCTGCTGGAGTTTCATTTAAACACCTCAGCCACACTGCTGGGATAGGAACAATGCACCCACCCAACAACCCCTGCTCTGTGGTGGTCCTAACCATTAGAGAACAGAGTAAACAGTATGTACTGTAGAACATGAACAGATGGACTACAGAATGGAATTGTAGAACTACAAAGTCCATCTTTACTGTAAGTGCAACTTAGAACATGGACAATAACTGGAGCATGCAGGACGAAGGGGACGTGTATAAACTCACTGTATATATATATATATATACTGTATATATATATATATATATATATATATATATATATATATATATACTTAAAGTGATAACTTATAATCCACTTAAAGTGACGAGAACTTAAAAAAAAACGAGAACAAAAAAAAAAGAAAGAAAAAAAAAAATAAAAAAAAAAAAAAAAAAAAAAATTTATAAAAAAAAAAAAAAAAAAAAAAATATTATATATATATATATATATATATATATATATATATATATATATATATATATATATATATATAAATGTTCACCTCGATGACGTTCTGTAACAAGATACTTTAAATATGACAATACATATCTCTAGTACTGAGACACCCCGGTCTCTAAGGAGGACGAGTCCCCCACTGAGTCTTGGTCCTCCCAAGGTCCTTAAATAACAACATAACAGGGAGTTTTGTCTTGCCGCCGTCGCTTCGGCTCGCTCTTTGGGGGTTTAAAGGCTTTTCATTCTGTAAAGCTGCTTTGTGACGATGTACTGTCATAAAAAGCGCTATAGAAATAAACATGAACTTGACTTGAACACCAACAGAACGTCTTAACTCTACGACACGCTCAGAATAAAATAAAAGGAAAATAATGTACACTCTTTTGGGAGTGTTTTTTTTCAAGGTTCTAGAGTGTGTCTGTGGAGATTCATTCAGAGAATCGTCAGTGAGGGCAGACACCGATGTTGGACGAGAGGACCAGATTCAACAATCTACACCACAGTTTCAGAGTCCAAGTATATTAAATGTCATTTCATCCATAAACAGCCGTGTTTAGTACACGGTGAAAGCGTTCTCCGAGTTCAGGGAGCTACATAGAACACCAATACATACAAAACAACACCAAGAGAATAAAACACGACAAACGTTTAAGACAGATACCATACTGTCAGTGCGGTGCCGTTCAGATGATGGTGAGAGTAATGAGATGTGGGTGTTCTAAATACTTCATTCATCCCAAACGTGTTGTAACGTTCAGTTCTTGAACACCAAACCCACACAATTACGTCTTTACAGGCCATGGTTTGCCATGCTGGACCAGTAAAGGGCCTTCCCTAAACTGTTCTGAAGGTTGTAAGCATCCCGTGATCAGGTGACCGGTGTTACGCACCTGTGTTAATGGGATTAACGAAAGCGAGGTGTGCTAATCCCTCTGCACACAGTGTGTGTTTCATCTGCAGGACGTTTTTACTTTGCAAAATCAATAACTCATGGATTCTGACCAGCGGAGCACAAACTGATGCATGAGACTGTGTTCGGTACTCGAGCCTCGTTCTCATTAACAAAATCATCCCTGGTTTGTTTGTTTTGGTTGTAAACATTAAGAATGGTCAAAGATTCACATCACCGTTTAACAGCAAACGATAACTACAGACGAGTAGGGACGAGACGATGACAGACTTTCATTACGATTATTTTATAATAAATAATCACGATTATACGATTATAATGCAATAATGAAAAAAAAAAAGGCAACACAGGGCTTTTACTGAATAGTAACATCCATTCATTCATTATCTTCCGCTTTATCCTATATTAGGGTCACGGGGGGGGGGGGGGGGGGGGGGGGGGGGTTCCCCATGCCCATCCAGGGAGAACGTTTCGGGCGCTGGGCAGATACACCCAGGACAGGACGCCAATCTATCACTGAACACACACTCACTCACACAAACATACTCTATATGGGGCAATTTGGAGAACTCAATTGACTTGATCCATGTTTTTGGACTGTGAAAGGAAACCGGAGAACTTGGAGGAATCCCACGTGGACACGGGGAGGACATGGAAACTCCACCAAGATGGGGATTCGAACCGGGAATCCCTAGCGCTGAGAGGAGAACGTGCTAAACCACTAAGCCACCGTGCCGCCCTGAATAGTAACATGAAAATTAAAATCTGTGTCCCTTAAAGTACATATGGGCAAATCCAATTAAAAGAATACATGGTTTTACAGGTTCGTTATAACGAATCAATTAATCGTGAGATTCTTCATTACGATTAATTGCGTCTCATCCCCGCTACAGACCGCTGAGGTTGTGACATCATCCTGCAGTCAGCATCATGTTAGTTCCGTCCATATTAAACACCCAGGGTTCTGTCCTGCACCCCGTCTTTCTTCCACCTGTGGCGTTTAAAAAGCTTGTGTACAGTTTTTTGCATCTGAAAACTGAACTGGGCGTCCGACGGGACGAAGGACACGACGTGGACGCGTGTGCGTCAGAAGTGGATTCCTAACTCGTGAAGAATCTTCGCCCTTGTATGACTCTAACCGTCCACAATAAACACATTATTACCCCGTCTCCTCCTCCTCCTCCTCCACCCGGCTCCTCCGATAGCATATTAATGCTGTTCGGAATTAAATTATATCCTTAAATCAAGTTTTACGCTGACAGGATCATTCGCCGTTTTACGGCCTTCGTGAGGGGAAATCGGACGCCAGATATTAAAGGATAAAAATATGAGTCATAGAGTCTCTGGATTAGGAGCCACGAGGGCAAACTGCAGGAATCTGGTGAGAAAAGACTGAAAAATCTACACAGGTCTCCAAAAATGACCTCAACAGCTGACCGGGATCTGCTTAGATCAGTAAATAAATACAGAACTGCATACTGCATCCATTACATATACCGTGCTATATACAAAGTAGACCACTGTATATAATGTGCTGTACATTAATGGGGTTGTGTACTGTGCTATACATAAAGGTGATAATATAAAGGATATTATATAAAATGCTGTTTAAGGTGCTGTATATAAAGAGGACTATGAAATGTGCAATATATAATGGTGGCAATATAAAGGGTATTAAATAAATTACTTAAACACAGCAGAATATATAATGTACTGTATTTAAGGGCTAATATATAATGTGTTATATATAAATGGGACTGTATAATGTGCAGGCGGCACGGTGGCTTAGTGGTTTAGCACGTTCGCCTCTCAGCACTAGGGACTCCCGGTTCGAATCCCCATCTGGGTGGAGTTTCCATGTCCTCCCCGTGTCCGTGTCCGGGTTCTCCGGTTTCCTCCCACAGTCCAAAAACATGGATCAAGTCAATTTGAGTTCACCATATTGCCCCATATAGAATGTGTGCCCAGCGATAGATTGGCGCCCTGTCCTGGGTGTGTCTGCCCAGCGCCTGAGAAGTTCTCCCCTGGATGGGCATGGGGAAACCCCCCCCCCCCCCCCCCTTCCCCCCCCTGCGACCCTAATAGAGGATAAAGCAGAAGATAATGAATGAATGAATGTATAATGTGCTATACATAAAGGTGACAATATAAAGGATATTACATGAAATGCTGTATAAAAAGAGGACTATATAATGTGCTGTTTATAAAAGAGACTCTATAATGTGCTATATATAAAGGTGGCAATATAAAGGGTATTAAATAAATTACTTAAACACTATGTAATGTGCTGTATTTAAGGGGCAATATATAATGTGTTATATGTAAATGGGACTGTCCAATGTGCTATACATAAAGGTGACAATATATAAGTACTGTATACAAAGTAGACTATATAAATTGCAAATATAAAGCGGATTATATAAAGTACACAATATAAGGACTCTAGTTGTTCAGCACCTCGAACATGTCCTTCAGTACTAAACTCGAGTACTTGAGTCCACACAGAAGCTGAGCTCATTCACACATTCAGCCTGTAAATGTTACGAAGCAACACAAACGCGCGGTCACTCCGTCCGCCCGACAATCCGAGCCGCTGTTTGGGAATGTTGACATCGTATAATCTTTATTAACAGATCTATAACTGAGACAGATGCAAACGGAGACGGCGGCGGGACGGTATCTGCGGCTCCATCTGTAATGTTCTCATTAGGAACGTGCCAGGCTCGTGTCAGGCTTTACAGTTAATCTAGTCGACAGCCCCTTTCTGCTCCTCAGTCCGCACATCATACAAATGATCACTTCGAGCCCCTAATGTTGTCTTAATGAGGCGATAGAATGAATCAGAGGCTCATCAACCCTGCGTCTAAACGACCTTTGGTTTTTATAGTACATTTTCCGTCGCTCGTTTCCAAAAAAACGCGCCGCCTAAATGTGACTAAAGACTAGTCTGGCATTTGCCAAGTACATCATCAAATCGTCAGAAGTGAAGAGTTAATAATGATGAAATGTGGCGCGGATGCAGACGGCACTTTCGGGGGAAAATGAGTCGGATCTGAAAGAGAAATAAAGGTGCATCGGTGCTGCGGGGGGGTGGGGGGTGGATGTCGGATGGTTGGATGGCTGATTGGTGACGTAGCTGTGATTGCTGATCCCCCCGGTTACCAAAGGAGGAGCGGTTTTCAGGTTGATTGCTTCTATTTAATAATAGTAATTAATTAGTTTTCAGCGAGCCGACGCGGGACGGTGTGATCTCTGTGGATGAGCCGGCGTCGGTCGTCCCTCCCGCCGGACGATTTCATGTAGCGTGGCGTTTATTTATCTTTATTAAAGTGTAAAAGTATTTGTGCTTCAATATGTATTTTTAAAAAAAGCACCATCTTGTGTGACTTCACACATTCGCATCCGGTGGCATCAGATGGTCCAGATGGTCTTAGCATTGTGAGTAATGATAATCACTCTGTGTGTGTGTGTGTGTGTGTGTGTGTGTGTGTGTGTGTGTGTGTGTGTGTTGGGGTGTTGTTTGCCTCCTCTATCTAGACGACTAAACTCGACTCTTCATATAAAGCACGCCCACACTTTATAAACGCTCTAGCGCTCCCCGAGGGTCAAATGGTGCGAGCAGCCGAGGGCAGGAGAAATTGAAAATGCTCCTTGCGGCGAAATGAAATTTGTCCCCCCCTGTCACTCGGAGTCCCTCCCCATCTGTTTCGGGACGACGGACTTGTCGGATGCGAATGAGATTCGCAGCCGAGGACTCATGTATATTTATGAGCGGGGGGTGGAGGGGATGGGAGGGACACGGGCGACGCTGGCGGAACGCTTCGAGAGTGTGGGAGGACAGAATTTCGGCAGGTGAAGACGCTCCCGGGACGAGGAGGTGTTCCTGAGATCAAAGGAAAGGTTGCTGCGGTTGGGTAAATCAAAGACTGTAAACACCTGATCACCGCACCTACGTACGCCGGCGGGGGGGGGGGGGGTCGGGGGTGTTGGGGGGGTATGTTTTCACATACTGTACATATGACGACTGAAGACTTTTTACGGCTCTGCACCGTACGGGGTTTGGCTTCGTTGATTAAACACAACAGGCCCCTCTGCCTGGAATTTAAGATCCGTCGGGTCGTTAGGGTCACCCGAGGACAACGGGACGTGGACGGTTTCCGAATGTTGTTTGTTGTCTGAAGAGTAGAAGGTGAAAGAAACATTAACGAAAACGACGCCGCTGCTGCTTTTTTTTATTAATCTAACGAGCGAGGGCATCAAAGGAGATGTTCTTAGCGCTGACCTGCCTAAAAGGTAGGAACCCATTAGAGTGGATCGTGGCGGGCCCATTTTTTTTTTTTTTTTTTTAAAGAAATAAAGACACGAGACATTTTTCGTCTGAGCCGACAGCAATTGTTTCAAACTTGGCCCTGTGATTGTGGCAATTTGAAGCTGTCTGCTGCCCCTGGCTGCCTGAACCTCGGCTCTCGGCGCAGTGAAATCCGCAGAAGTGTCTCATTAAAGCCATTTTTTCCCCCGTCTCCCTCCCAGCGGGTCGCTGTATCTCTCGACTTGTCGGGGCTGTCTTAATGCAGAGGCCAGGTAGGTCAGCAAAAGCTGGAGTTAGCCAACTTATAAAGCCGCCGTTTCTCCCATGGCGTGTTCGGCTGCCCTCGCAGACCGGACCGCGGCTCGGAAACAAAGCGGTACCGCTGGGACGATACTGCGCTGGAGCGATAACGGTACCTTTGACCTGTCCTGCAAATTGGCCGCCTTGAGCCAGGGGGTACTCGAGGTCCAGGCGGATCGAGAGCCTTATAATTTCAAGCCAGAAGGTTTGCTTGCCATGAAAGAGCCAGATGATGAGGAAAGAACCCGGAGAACAAACACGTCTCTGTGTTTGCGGGAGGAACTAATGGGATGTGTCCCAGTGGAGACCACTCAGTTGTCTGCCATAAATCTACGCCTGTTACTTCCATTAGCAGCTGTAAAACCAACGAGGTCCTGTTTTTTAGGAAATTCGCGGGGAACTGTCTATAAAAAGCCAATAAATTTTAATTTAGATTAGTCACTGGTGTTAAACAAGTCGGCCTGGATCGTAATCGGCATTCCGATTCATTACCACCGAACTCAATTAAGTCCTAGGAACATGTTTGAACTCGTCCAGCGAGGCCTTCAGTGATTTTCTTTTGCAATTAAGAAGGTTTTACAAAAAAAAAAAAAAAAAAAAAAAACTAGGAGACTGGAATCGAAGTTCAATATAAAATCCTGCTCATGGTCACTTTTGAAAGACCCATCCTATAAATGTGTCCATTCTGGGACTGCTGGGGCAGCAGCAGGCTTGGGGAACCAGCCTTGTGACCTGAAGGGGACAGGTTTGATTCCTGGTGCCACCAAGTACTATCTCTGAAGTGCCCTTGGGCAAGGCACCTAACCCCAATTGTCCCCTGGGCGCCATGTACAGGGATGCCTATCGCTCCAGGCACACACATATAGTACAGTGTGTTAGTACAGTAGGCAAAATAGATTACTATAATTATATCTCATTATACTAATTAATTACACATTTACAGTTGGTCATTTAGCAGACCCTGTTATACAAAATGAGCACAGGGTTGGTCACAACACCCCCGGACCAATGAGGGTTAAGGCTCTTGCTCAAGGACCCACATTGGTAACTTTAAATGACCTGGGGATTTGAACCCACAACCTTCAGACTGATAACCCAACACACTGACCACTGAGCTACCATGGTCCATCCATCCATCCATTATCTTCCGCTTTATCCTCTATTAGGGTCGCGGGGGGGATTCCCCATGGCAGATACACCCAGGACAGGACCCCAATCTATCGCTGGGCACACTCACTCACTCACTCACACACACACACACACACACACACACACACACACACACACACACACACACACACTCTATATGGGGCAATTTGGAGACCTTGATCCACGTTTTTGGACTGTGGGATGAACCCGGAGGAAACCCACGCGGACACGGGGAGAACATGGAAACTCCACCCAGATGCAGATTCGAACCGGGAATTCCTAGCGCTGAGAGGAGAACATGCCAGCCACTAAGCCACCGTGCCGCCCACTACCACGGTCCATTAATAATAATTAATTACAATTGAACTTGAAAATAACAGCCGATGCTGTCCAGACAACAAATCTTTGTAGTATGTTTGGAGACGATGTTAAAAGAACCATGCAAACATAGGGAGAACATACCAATCTCACCCAGAAAGCGCCTGGGAATCCAATACAGGACCGTCCTACTATAAAGAAAAGGCAGTAATCACCGGCGCCGTTCATCAGTGCACACGGCGACATGTAATTTAATAAGTAAATAAATAACGCAGCCTGAATGTGGGTCTTAAATACGTACTTCCCCGTTTTTTGTACCTAATTCAGTCTGATGCAATAACTCTGGGTTCCTCCGCAGGTTCATACATCTTTTCTTGTATGATAATGTCATTCAGAAGCTTCCTCTCACTTGTGCACTCATGCAGAGTCTTCATTACTTTAAGTAATCCTGCTGGCAGTAAAAGGGCATCATCGATAGAGATGGATAGATGGGAGTGAACACACTCAGTACCCAGAATCCACAGGGACTGCTGTAAAATACCAACTGTGTCGTCGTGCCAAGACGGTCCCGGCAGAGGGCCGCGGGAGGAATGTTGTTATTGATTGCGGCGCGTTCTGTGAAGCGCATGCACTCAATATTCATCTGGTAAAAAAAAATAAATAAATAAATAAAATAAAAAAAAAAGCGTCCCAGATTACAAAAACTTCCCAAAGAAAGGATGCACCGGGAATCCTTCACGATGAAGTCATGCCCAGCTGACGGATCAGGAGCAAGATGGGGTTGGGGTGACTTTTAGGTCATCATTTATACCTCACACCGCAAAGAAATGCTCGCACGTTCAATTACGGTGATTGATCCATTCGTCTGAGGTAAACGTCATGCCCCGCCGTGCCGCACCCCGGTCAGGGTCGAATGCGTTCACGAAAGTGGAAAGAGGGAGGCAGTGGCTGCCACTGGACCACAGACCGGAAGGTTAATGGTTCGAAGCCTGATGCTGATGCCTTCCCTCTGCTGGGTCTTAACCGTAGATCTATAACACTGACTGGAGTAGATGATTACAGACGTTGATGGTACGATTATTGTCAAGAGATAATTATGATAATATAATATTACTTTACCAAAAAAGTGCCAGAAATAATAGGAACAGTGCGCGGTTTATTACATTTGCTAATTAAATGTCAACGAGAAATAATATTTTGTTGTTGAAAAAAGACAATAAAGGGCTCTTTTTTTGTGAAAAATAATTTGTGTCCCTCCCCTCAATGTACATATCCTTATAAATTTCCATCCATCCATCCATTATCTTCCGCTTTATCCTCTAATAGGGTCGTGGGGGGGGTTCCCCATGGCCATCCAGGGGAGAACGTTTTGGGCGCTGGGCAGATACACCCAGGACAGGGTGCCAATCCATCGCTGGGCACACACTCACTCACACAGACACACATTTTATATGGGGCAATTTGGAGAATTCAATTGACTTGATCCATGTTTTTGGACTGTGGGAGGAAACCGGAGAACCCGGAGGAAACCCACGCGGACACGAGGAGGACATGGAAACTCCACCCAGATTGGGATTCGAACCTTTTTTTCTGTAAGGCCAACGTTAACAGAAGAGTGTTCTGCAAGTGGAACTTTATTTTTTTATTTTTGTTGTGCCACTTGGTCTAAATTCGGGCCTATGGCATAATACTTTTCTAAGCAATGTTGTCATGACGATGTTAATTCATTTTAACATTTTTAATCGCAATTAATTTTGAAAACGGTTAATCGTCATTGACGTCAATGTCATTACCTCTGACGATGTCGGCGAAATGCGATAAAAAGTTTTCAAATGCAATTGCATTTGAAAACTGAGAAAAACATAGTCTACTGCGAGTTTGTTATTTTTTAATTTCTTATTGAATTCGTATCTTTAGCAGCTACAGCTAACATTGTTTAACCCTGTTGTTAACAGCTGTGGTGAGTTTAAGTGCCCCTCTGTTTCATGTTTTAATATTTATTTGGTATATATATATACGCGACACAGTGAGGTTTCTGTGAACGTATACAAAAGAAAAGCTCACGTCTTTGTATACAGTCTATAGTCTATAAACTAAACTACAACAGAGTACGATGTTATGGTAGCTACTCGTTCTTTTATTTCTATTCACTCACAGTTTTCACCCAAAGCTACTCACTAGTATCTTAACTTATAGGAATCAGAGTACAGGGTCAGGCATGATCCAACCACCCAAAAAAACAAGGGTTAAGGGTCTAGCTCAAGGGCCCGCACCGGCAAACGAGAAGTTTGAACACTCCACGAGCTACCACACAAAAAAAAGTAAGTTTCACAACATGCTACGCTCTACGACAAAGCCCTTAAGAAATATCTCCAACTATTTTCCATCCTTCTCAACAACGTCAGATTCCGGAGCTAAAAGAAGCAGCGAACAGCACCGCAATCACGCTCCGTATGCAACAGCGTGGCGTCCTGAATGCTTCCGTACCAAGACCTTTACATTTCGCATTTTCATTACACTCGCAATCCAACGTGACAATATCTTTCAATTTTCTATTAAATATTCAACATTGTGCCGTCGAACAATTCAATGCAGCTCAGATTCAAGGTCTAAACACATAAAGACTTATTGGTTGCAGAGCGGTTTTTTTTATTTATTTATTTTTTTTAGACAGAACATATTTTTTCATTACAAACGTCTAGTAAATGACAACTTTCACATTAAGACTAAAAGTTTGTGCAGAAAAAAAAAAAAAAAAAAAAAAAAAAAAAAAAAACGCGGAATTCTTTCACAACTCACAACTCTTTTATGTTATAATTCGTACACCAACAGGGTGCAGAACGTGTAAACATTACTGCAGTGCCAGAACACAGGAGCGTAAACGTTATGCAACAACAAAAGCTTCTGCCTCTGAGATAACTGACAAGATCAACAAAAATCACAAAAGTTAACGGCCTTCAAGACAATGTCGGAAAAGTAAACGAGCTCGGTAATGAAAACCATGAGAGGTACGGTCGACGGTCCGTAAACCATCGTCTGACGGGTTCAAATTCGCTGACTTTGGTTGTTCACTCAGTCGTGATGACATCATAGAGTATAGCATAAAGCACTTAAGTCACCATATCCCACTATTCTGTGCCACTTGTTTACTTTTTAATTAATGTAAAACGCTTCTCATGAATATTCACATCTCATTATCTCGTGCTTATTCCTCTACTGGGGTGGCGGGGGGGGGTTACCGATGCTCATCCAGGGGAGTTTCAGTCACTGGGCAGATACACCCAGGACAGGGCGCCAATCCATCACTGTGCACACACTGACTCACAAAGACATATACACTATATAGGGGCAATTAAGAGCAGCCGCTTGAATCTATGTTTTTGGATGTGGGAGGGATGAGATAATGTATTTTAATTATCTATCTTATTGAGCGGGTTTGAAATTAAAGAGTCAATATTTAATCATTTTCCAATATTGATTATTGATATTGTGTCGATTGTGCTCATGCCGATCCAACAGATGGACTGATGGGTTTGCGTTATATTTACTAGCATCAATATATATTCACGCAGGACCTCGGTTTCTGACCCTGACGTTCTCCTCGGATCTCGGATCTACTCAGGAATCCGGCGATGACATAATGCTGACCGCAGTCTAAGGGCGAGATGATGTAATTCTAGCCCAACGACCCCCTCTCGCCCATAAGCTGCGAGTCAGGTACACGCAGGAATGAAATAAATAAACGGCGAGCAGACGACGGTCTCTGGCTCCGGCACCGAGCCGACCAATCAATTCTAACGAGAGTGATCTCATTCCTATTAACTTCATTTGTTCCATTCAGAATCCAATAACCGGAGTGTCAGTGACGCCGCTGGAGCGAGAAAGCGCGGCTGCAGGCCGAGAGCGCAAATTAAAGCTCGTTACGGGTATCTGTGTTCGTTCTGGATGATGCGCCGCCTATGAAACGAACAGACGCGCAATATAACCACTCGTCCTGTCAATCACGCCGTCTCAGAGGATCGCTCGGCTAAAAGTGTGTCACTAGAAACTGACAAATGGATTCAGTCATGCCAATCATTCATCCTCCGAATGCGCTGCCACTGCGTGTTGTTTGCTGATACAGAGGGGCGCGGCCTAAAATATTTATTGGGACACGCTTTTAATCTAGAGTCACTCAAACGTGTGAAATCCCGCAGTCTAAAGACGAGGCTTTGAATTTTTAATTCACTTTCAATAACTTACAACAGCTTTAAAAAGCTTAAACCAGCGACACACTTCGGTTCGTTCGCTCATAGTCGATCAGAAGTATGTGGACACTTGACGCACACATCCGATTTACAACAACAATTTTGCTTTAATATACATAACTGGTACTTCAAAGTTTGATAACGGGTGGTACTGAAAAGTTTAAGAACCCCTGCACTATAATTAAAAAACAAGGTTTGATTTCATCCATTATCTTCCGCATTATCCTCTATTAGGGTCGCGGGGGGGGGGGGGGGGGGGGGGGGAGGGGGGGGGGGGGGGGGGGGGGGGTTCCCATGCCCAACCAGGGGAGAACGTTTCAGGCGCTGGGCAGATAGACCCAGGACAGGGCGCCAATCTATCACTGGGCACACACTCACTCACACACACACACTCTATAATGGGGCAATTTGGAGAACTCAATTGACTTGATCCATGTTTTTGGACTGTAGGAGGAAACCGGAGAACCCGGAGGAAACCCACGTGGACACGGGGAGAACAAGGAGACTCCACCCAGTTAGGGATTCGAACCGGGAACCCCTAGCGCTGAGAGGCGGTCGTGCCGACCACTAAGCCACCGTGCCGCCCAAGGTTTGATTAATAAATGCTTATTTAAAGCTAAATTGTTAATAATCTGGTCTCCAGCAACGTAATCTAGTCCGTTTTTTAAAAGTAAATGCTGATCACTGAGTAACAGGATTCCGGTTTCCCTTTAGTGGCCAAATTACAGAACACACTTCGGCTCGCTACTTATATTAATCTATATTTTGTGATTTCATAAATTGTATAGATATCACGCATTGATTCGAATGTAAAGCACTCAGAGCGGCGTTCTACTGTCAACAATAACAGACCTTCAGGCCTTTGTATGTTCCACAGCTGGTGCTCACAGACTGAGGAACCATCCTTTCACTCGATGGAGAACAAGAACCCGGTGCGAAAAAGTGTATTTTCGCTCTGCAATGCAATCAATCGATCGGCAGGCCGTTCGTTTTAGAACGCTCCTCCTGAATTATTTAAATCCACTATTTATATTTGTGTCTGTTCAACACGATCAATATGTAATAGCAGATGTAATCGCGTCGCGCATGAACCCGCACTGCCCGCTTATTCATCTTGTCACCGAAATCCCAAACACAGGATCCTGGTTATTATAAGCCACAGTGACCCTGTGCTTTGAATTGATCTGAATCTGCGATAATGCGGCGCTATTGATTATCTGATGGATGAGATCACGTTCCTCTGTGACGTCGCTTTTATCCGAGCCACCATTCCCGAGAATGGAGTCTGAAAGATCGGGTCACGGGCGAAAATCATCAGATTCCAGTGTTCAGCATAAAAATGTGCTGAGATGATGATTTTTTACTGTCTTTTTCAAAGCACTGTGAGGACCCCTGCAGGTCGAACGATGAACTGATCGTTTAGAAACAGACTCAGACCTGCTGTCCATTTATTTACCTTGTTTACTGTTTGCAGGATTTTTAATTCTCTATTTATTTAACCCTTTGTGCTTAAGGCACCGCTTTCCCCAAAAATGATACTGCACTGAAAAGATGGAAAGCTATAATTATCATTTAAACTTCAGCTGTAATTCGACAGAAACTCGATGGCTGCTTGGAGATCAGCTGATGTACGGTCCATAATGAGCGTGAGACGGGACCTATGGATGTGTGATACGCGGTGTGATTCAGAGCCTCGGGTACCGAAAACGTCCTGCGGGGTTTTTTAATGGAGACTAAATTAATCTTAACTCATCTAATTATCTTCCGATTAATCCTCTGCTAGGGTCGCGGGGGAGGGGGTGTGCGGCATTGCCCATGCCCATGCAGGGCAGAACGTTTAAGCGCTGGTCGTGCTGATGTCATAGTAAACTCTGTAAAGTACTGTATATCACTCCTCTAACTTTTTTTAATGTGAAATGCTGCTAATGAATTATTCTTATCTCATTGGGGGAGGGGGGGTTCCTCATGCCCATCCAGGGGAGAATGTTTCAGGCGCTGGGCAGATACACCCAGGACAGGAAGCCGATCCATCACCGGGCACACATTATAGAGAGACAATTCACCTTGAATCTATGTTTTTGGCCTGTGGAGGAAAACCCGTGGAGACACAGTGGAGAACATGGGCACTCCATGCAGATCAGGATTCGAACCTGGAACCTGAGGTGCTAACCACTACACCCCCGCCGTCCCGCTGTGACTGGACTGAGAACCCTCGTTTAGTGTTTCATGATATTCGATGACGTTCTAAGTCACACAGACCTTCATACAGAATGATGAATATGTCTGCTGGACCTCGCTGCCTGTCGGTCGTATCCTCAACCGTGACTATTTTGAACGTTCCCCTGATGATCCTCAGCTCACCAGCAGTGAAAAATAAACCACCATGAATCCCATACTGAGAGAACAGTTTGGGGAAGGCCTGTTTTAGCAGTACAAGCAAAATCCATAATGACATTCATTCATTCATTATCTTCTGCTTTATCCTATATTAGGGTCGCGGGGGGAGGGAGGGGGTTCCCCATGCCCATCCAGGGGAGAACGTTTCGGGCACTGGGCAGATGGGCACACACTCACTCACACAGACACACTCCATAAGGGCAAATTGGAGAACTCAATTGACTTGATCCATGTTTTTTGGACTGTGGGAGGAAACCGGAGAACCCAGAGGAAACCCACAAGGACACGGGGAGAACATGGAAATTCCACCCAGATGGGGATTCGAACCGGGAATCCCTAGTGCTGAGAGGAGAACATGCTAAACCACTAAGCCACCCTCCTTAATGACATGATGGAGTAAATATAATAATGAAGGAAACATATTTTGGATGAACTTATGGGGCTTAATGAACCAGACCTTCAGGGACTGAAGGTCCCTGGTTCAATTCCCGCTCCCACCAAGTGCCCTTGGGCAAGGCCTCTAACCCCAGATGCCTTCTGTGTGCCTTATACATTTACATTTGGTCATTTATTGGACGCTTTCATCCAAAGCGCCTTACAAGGTGAGCACAGGGTTAATCACAACACCTCTGGGGCAGTGAGGGTTAAGGGTTTTGCTCAAGGACCCAAACTGGTAACTTCAGTGGACCTGGGGTTTGAACCTCCAACCTTCAAATTGAAAGCCAACGCCCTGACCACTGAGCTATCGCTCCCTACGCTCCCTTATACAAGGCTGCCCCCCTTTACCCAATATCAGTGCCTGACCTCACAAAGAGAGGATCGCCCAAGAAACGGATGTTTCCGTTGGGGTCCCAACACATATCCACACCACGTTCCTTTGAACGAGCAAAGCCAGGTACAGAAATCACTCCCTTTTCAAACACGCTCCCCACGTTGGAGTGGCGAAAGAGCAACGCCAGATCCGTCTGCCATTATTACGCGGCGAACCCGAACGCGACCCGAGCGCCGGGTCACGGTGCCGGCTGAAGCTTCTTTATAGAACTGCCGCGACGTTTCCATGATTGAATTCGCGGGACGGGCGACAAATTCCTCTTTTAATTCCGTGCCAGCGCGTGCATCTTGAACCTGAATAGGTTTTGTGTTCGGCGGCCTTGTCGAGCACAAACATGTTTCGCTCTTTTGCGCCGAAGCCTCCGGGAGAAGCGGCCCTGTTTTATTAAAGCTCAGATGTTTGCTGCCGGAGCGATGAATGGAGGCCAATTCCTATTTTTCTGCTCTGAAAGAACAAGGAAGAGGCAAAGTAATTGAGGAGTAGCATGAGATTCATTAGATGCCACGCTTTATTTCCATTCAGACATGCCAAAATCTCAAGTTTGCTTTAAATAAAAGATTAAAAGACGGAGTCTGACAGAGAAGCTGAAAAAGTCCTGCCACATGACTGATGTCCTTCGAGGCAGGAGGTGGGGGGGGGGGGCGGCCGTGGAGGGAGCCTTGGTGGCAGAGAAAAGGATGTTGGCCATCAGTGTAGATTAATTATGACTGTCATATCTAAACCACGAGGGCTTGAAGGCACGGCCTAAAATAATTAACAGAAATTAAACACTATACTGATTTTGTGCTTCTGGGTTCAGTACAGGGTTCAGAGCGCCACCTAATGGACCTGACCTCTGAGTAAACAACAATAAACAAGAACTGGGACTACATTTAACACAAGAACAAGTGGGAAAAAAAGACAGTCGGCGAACAAAATCAGCAGCCAAGTTATAAAGACTGCGAACTTCACCTTAAATTTGTTCTCTTTTAAAATAAAATGATTCTAAAAAAAGAACGTATTTCATTTTTATGACTTTAAATCGTGGCTAATTCATTTTCATTTGAAATCAACGTATCGTTACGTGGTACAATGTACTGAGCTCTTTCTTTAATTCGTCTCTGCGTTTTCAATTCGTTCCATTGTTTATGAATCTATTTAGCTTCAGGAAACTGTTCTTCACATTCCCTTTTTGATTTCTCATTTTCGTTTAAACGTCTTCACTTTTTGTTTGCTCAGTTTCTTGTATTAATTAATTTTTCTTTACACATTACTGTTTGTTTTCTTATTTTAATAGTTATCTTCGCATTTCCTACTGATTCCCTCATTTTAGTTGAATGTACTTGACATTTTGCTATTTCTTTACCTTGTTACAGTCACGTGTTCTTTACATCATCTACACGTCGTAACGAAATCGTATCCACATGATGCTATTTGTTTCCTTGCTTTGGTTTACGATGTAAAAGTTAGATATTCTATTCGTTTCCCATTTTTATAGAATTCTCTCCACATCTTCACATTTTGTTAACATTAACACGTCTTCAGAGGGCGGCACGGTGGCTTAGTGCTTTAGCATGTTCTCCTCTCAGAGCTAGGGATTCCCAATCTGGGAATCCCAATCTGGGTGGAGTTTCCATGTTCTCCCCGTGTCCACGTGGGTTTCCTCCAGGTTCTCCGGTTTCCTCCCACAGTCCAAAAACATGGATCAAGTCAATTGAGTTCTCCAAATTGCCCCATATAGAGTGTGTGTGTGAGTGAGTGTGTGCCCTGGGTGTATCTGCCCAGAGCCTGAAACGCTCTCCCCTGGATGGGCATGGGGCCTAATAGACCCCCGCGACCCTAATAGAGGATAAAGCGGAAGAAAATGGATGGATGGATGGATTAACATGTCTTCACATTTTCTTTTCTTTTCTCTATTTTAATCACGTCGTCTCCACGTTTTGTTATTTTTTCATTCATTATCTCCCGCTTTATCCTCTATTAAGGTCGCGGTGGGGTTCCCCATACCCATCCAGAGGAGAACGTCTCGGGCGCCAGGCAGACAGACCCAGGACAGGGCGCCAATCCACCGCTGGGCACACACTCACACAGATACACTCTAGATGGGGCAATTTTTGAGAATTCAATTGACTTGATCCATGTTTTTGGACTGTGGGAGGAAACCGGAGAACCCGGAGGAAACCCACGCAGACACGGGGAGAACATGGAAACTCCACCCAGATGGGGATTCGAACTGGGAATCCCACCACTGATCCACTGTGCCGCCGTTTTGCTATTTATTTGCTTATATTAGGTTAAACTTTTTCACACGTTGTTATTTTCTTACTTGTTTTGGTTAAGTTTTCTTCACATTATCTAGTCGTTCCTTGATTTATTTATTTTTTAGGAGAATTAGATATTGGTTTCTTGATTTGAGGTTAACCTCGTTACACATTATTCTTTCCCCTCGCTTTAGTAGCTTTCTTTATAATCTCTAGTCATTTTAACACTTCCCATCTAAGCAAGAACTTTAATGATTTTAATGATCGGCTTTTATAAACGAGCGATCTATTAAACTCAACCAACAGCCTTAAACTCACCTCCATCGTTTACTCTCTTCCACGATCTACAAAGTAATGAATAATTTCACTTACAATAATGGAATTTTACTCGATTCTAAGGCGTTAACGTCCAGTAATCGCCACAGAAGTCCAAGATCTCATGTTCTGTAGCCATATCGAAAAATACTCTGGAGGAGAATGGCGATACGGAGGAATTCCTCGAAATCACACATTATATATGTCTATTGAAGCGCCCGCCGCAGCCGTAAGGTTCTCACACTTCATGCTTCTCAGTCTGGATTATCCATCAGCAGTTTCCTATATCACATTTGAATGCGTGCCAGAGCAGATAGCATTATACGGCAGCGCTGCTCCTGTATAACTCAACCGTGATGGACACATCACATTCCTCATATTCACCACGCTTTCATTTATACGCTACGTTAAAAATCCATCCAGATTCAAAACTACTTCTCAACGGCGAGGTGACGAAAAGCTGTCTGGTTCTGTCTCATACAGAGCGTCCGTACTGATGTATAACAGATCATATATATATATATATATATATATATATATATATATATATATATATATATATATATATATATATTATTTATGTTTAATTAACTACCTAAAAAAATGTATAGAGATTTAATTGCGGAGCGGGCGGCACGGTGGCTTAGTGTTTAGCATGTTCTCCTCTCAGCACTAGGGATTCCCGGTTCGAATCCCCATCTGGGTGGAGTTTCCATGTCCTCCCCGTGTCCGCGTGGGTTTCCTCCAGGTTCTCCGGTTTCCTCCCACAGTCCAAAAACATGGATCAAGTTAATTGAGTTCTTCAAATTGCCCCATATAGAGTGTGTCTGTGAGTGAGTGTGTGCCCAGTGATAGGTTGGCGTCCTGTCCTGGGTGTATCTGCCCAGCGCCCGAGACGTTCTCCCCTGGATGGGCATGGGGAACCCCACCCGCGACCCTAATAGAGGATAAAGCAGAAGATAATGGATGAATAATTGAGGAGCATAAAGCATATAGGTGAAAGTATTGGAACACCGATTACATCAGAAGGTCAATGTACAATTATCCCAACTTGATGCTGGGGTCAGAACACAGGGCCATGATACAGCATCCCTAGAGCAATGAGGATAAGGACGCATATATTGGTAACTTTAGTGGACCACAACATCCAGATTGATAACCCTACACCCCCAACCACTGAGCTTTCTTATTATCTTATTCTAAACTTGTTTGGTGTGTCTGTGGGAAAGTTGGCCCATTTATACCGAAAAGCATCTGTGAGGTCAGACACTTTCTCAAAATCTCTGTTCTAGTTCATCCCAAAGGTGTTGGATTTGGGTTGAGGGTCAGTCGTTATCTCACACCAACCTCACACAATCATGTCATTATGGAGCTTGATATTTTATCAAATTTTATTTTAGAATAAAAAACAAATGGTTAATTTAACCTTTTAGGACGTATGTCCATCAGGACAAGATGCCTTAAGGAGAAGAAAATAAATCTAAAAGCCCTCCCGGTCGTATTAGGTCGTCCTCGTGGTTCTGTTGTGCTTTTATCTTGAGCTACATTTTTCTAACTGTGTGACATGCCTGCTGGTCGAAACGCCGAGTCCTGTATTTACCGAGACATAATGATCAGAATGTCTACAGCATTCCAGATCAACTGTCCAACTGCAGGAGAGGAACACTGCCCACGTGTTCTGTTGAAGAAACCCCGTCACCTGGAGGACCTTCAGAAACACGCTCCCATTAAATGGAGGACCAATTCACTGATGTTCGTCTCGTCTGATCGAACCGATACCGAATCTGCAGATGGTTTGCTGTATTAATGGACTGGTAGTCACATGACAGTTTGTTGACCGAATGATTAATCGGCAGGTAGGCGAAAGCATTGTTTGGTTGACGAGCAGTTTGGTAGATTAGTTAGTTAGGCGACTAGCAGCTACTTGGGCTGACTGGTAGTTGGGCAGCAGTTAACGAGTAGGTTAGTAGGAAACGGGCTTGGTTGATAATAATGTCATCAACGGTGTCAGATTTTGGCCCAGAGAGGGCCCACAGGCGGGGGGGGAGGAGGCACCCGCCCAAAGTGGCGAACCTGGTCGGTGTCGCTGGACGGGGTCCTCCCCCAGGTGGGAGCAAGGAGCCTTTCTCGCGTCTCTCATAATCCTGTGGGCAGGTCTCTGGTAACCATCCGATAACGCATCTGGCCACCAAACAAACCAAAATTGTGTTTGTTTTGCAAACAATCCCTAAGACTTTTAGTAAATTATCTGGAGGTTTCGAACCAAAACAAACCAAAATAGTGTGTGTGTGTATACATATGACATCTTGCTTCCCTTATTGTTGACCTAAAAGACATGTTTTCATTGTCCAGCGGCAAAAATATACCTACACAGTAAACAAAAAAAGTTACAATACTTAAACGATAATGGTGAACGATAATGGTGAACTTAATCGATGGTAAACGATACTGATTATAAACAACTGAGGATCAGCCACTCAGCTCAAAAGTAAGCATCGGTGCTCGTTTAGACCTAGTACTAATGCTGATGAATAAATAGCAATGGCAGAAGGTTACAAGAAGGTGCTTTTTGGACAAAAAAAAAAAAAGATTTATTTCAAAATAGCAAGAGAGAAATAACAATGCCCCATGATTAAAGTTGGGGGTGTTCCTAAATATACACTACTCACAAGTTAAAATGGCAAGAAACTATAAAAAAAAAAAAGCAGCATTTAAAATATCTTTCGTATTTTCTGGAATTAGTAAGAAACAAATATAGAGAATGATTTCCAAAGGTGCCCAGCGATAGATTGGCGCCCTGTCCTGGGTGTATCTGCCCAGCGCCCGAAACGTTCTCCCCTGGATGGGCATGGGGACCCCCCCCCCCCCCCCCCCCCCCCCCCCCGCGACCCTAATATAGGATAAAGCGGAAGATAATGAATGAATGGATTTCCAAAGGCACTTAATGGAACACTACATGCTACATGCTTCTTTACTGTGAACAATCCAGCTCTTAACTTTCCCCCAAAGCAATAAGGAAGTAGTGACAGTCCCTCCTCCAGGGTCCACATGCAAACCAAGTACAAACATAAATGCAATACACACGACAAGTCCCCAACTGCTCGCTTATATTACGCTGAGAAATTGGAATGGGAGATATGGAAAGAAAGGGCATGGCACGGGATAACCAATCCAGCTGTGCCGTTATCCCAGACTCAATCTCGCCCGTCTTAAGCAAACATCTTTATACTCCGCGTCGGCCGAATCCGGAGTGCACAGGTAACCGCTGCAGGATAATGGCTCTGCCCAAATTTGTTTCCACGGACGCATTTGCCTAAGCATAAGCTATTCTTTTATTTTCATTTCCACGGCGCCCCCGAGGTTATGCCAGCTTATTACAGGCCGATGGAGAAAAATGAACATCTTGGATAAGATGCAAAGCAGCCGCGGAAACATCCGACCCCATTCAGTGTTCCTGTGAAATATAAATACCCCCCTGCCATTTGACTGCTGTATTCCCAGGGGGGGTAGAACGCCATCCAGCCAATAAACAGAAGCACAGCTGAATCCTTGACACTACGAAATGTCAAATGAAAGTCAGCGCTGCAAATGAGGATGGCGACCGGCGAGGCACCGTGCAAACTCGCCGTGGCCCATCAGGCTGCGTGCTATTCCAAAAAAAAATAAAAAATAAAATTATTTTAGCTGATAAGCAAACATGCGCAAAAGTAAACTGCACAAAAATACCAGAACATCCACCGAATGACCTGAGAACGCCAAGGGGTACAGTTCCAAAAGCTAAAAAACAATAAAATGCCTTTAGAGAGGAAAGTCCCATGAGTGTTATATTACTTGTGAATGGTTTTTAAACATTAATTGTTTGTATTTTCAAACATGGAAGTCATTTTTAAAACCACGAGAATTGTATCTGCATTACTGTAATACACAATATACACCAAATCAGGTATTTTAATTTAATTTAAATTTTTTTTTTTTTTTTTTTTTTTTTTTTTTTTTTTAAATCAGAAAATAGCCTCAGTTTGTAAACAGTAAAGACATTTAAATACATTTCCACTTCCAACTCATTAAGGTGATATTAATTAAGGTGATATTCATTAAGGTGATATTAATTAAGGTGATATTTATTGTGTTGGGTTTGAATTGCTATACTAAATAGTAAATCCAAGTATTTAATAATATTTGAACTTTCTACATCAGACACGTCTGCTTACCTTCAGCCTGATGTTTGGAAACCCATCGGAAGGAAAGGATAGATAAACTAATTAATATGTTTGTAGTTTTTTAATTATTAATAAATTCGCAAAGATAACGAGACCCAAAAAACAAACAAACCGTCGGTTTGCGGTTCTGTCCTGAATCGCGGTCCAGAGTGCTAGGTAGTGTGCACTATACCTCTTAAAGCGACGTTTTTCATGCACACTACGTAGTGAGGTAGTGGTGGAATTGGGACGCAGCCGCTTCTACAGTTTCAAAACGTTTTGAACGCTGATTAACGTTGATGGTTCATATATTCATATATATTTCGACGAAATAATTATTATTTTAGTTTTATTTCACTTTATTTAGTTTTTCCTAAAACCTCCCGACCTAATTATACCACCTAGTGTAAAACAGGACGTAGTAATTTTTAAAATAACGATAACAGCTTATATTATTATGTAAATGTTTTCTACAAACAAAAAAACTGTTTAAATGTTCGAGCATTTATACTGAAGAGCATTTGTGAGGTTGGACACTGATGTTGGATGAGAGGGGCCAGGTTAGCAACCCTGTTCTATCTCATCCCCAAGATGTGGGACAGGACCATGTCTTTCTGGACCTTGCTTTGGACCTGCAGACATGCTGGAACAGAAAAAAGGCCTTCCCCAAACTGTTTTCACTAAGTTATTGTCATGATTATACACCTGTGTAATGGAACCGAATGTGGATTACATCTCAGTAATTAAGCTGTGTGTCCCACGCGGTTCGTTCTTACGAACGTGAACTTCAGGTGCTCCACACGTGTCCGAGGAGCGTCGGTCTGCACCGAAATTTATTGTCGTCTCAAGTGTATTATATAAAGTTCTTTATAGCAGCTGGAAAATCACTTTGAGAGCAGAACTGTTCTTAGGGGGAAACCCCTGCTGTACAGTAATATCATGTTGACGACTTTGATGTGAAGGCTTGAGAACATCAGGGTGATGGAATTCCCCAAAATGGAAGAGACAGATTTCTATTCTAATGGATTCTGCAGACGAGTCGTGTAGAGTCACAGGTTCATTGTAACGCAATGCAGACTGGGTTTAAAAAAAAAAAAAAAAGCATAGCTTTTCTTATATGAATATACGCTTTTATAATGAGGTTATAATGATACACACTGTATTGGGACACAGCTCCTAATCACTGAAACCAGGTGTCTTGTATATCCCCTTTGTGTAAAATCAAGCATTATGCACCTAAAGCCATGCTGCATGTTTTCAGCTTTGTGGAATTAGTTTATGTAAGGCCCTGTCCCAGCATGACTGCAGCACCCCCTGCACGAAGCAAGGTCCATAAAGTCCTGGTGTGTTCTTGAAAACAGCTTGACCGTCCCACCCACCAGTGGCATCTGACCTCAACCCCACTGTACATGTTTAAGATGGACCAGAATGAGATCCCAGTGCGGTTATCCAGCATCAGTGTCTGAACTCACAAACGATGTTAATGAATGACAGGGCAAAGAATCCTGACCAACACACCCCAAAATCTTATAGAAAGCCTTAAAGCTGATTTTATACTAGCTACACACACACACACACACACACACACACACACACACACACACACACACACACACACACACACACACACACACACAATGCTTCACAACCAAACAGAACACTTTAGCAATCATCTAAAACGCCTTATTAGGCATATAACACCTTAACAACCAATATTAAAATATTAAAAATATTAACTGCCTGGAACAAATTATCAACCACCTAAAAACACCTTAACAACCAATATTAAAATATTAAAAATATTAACTGCCAGGAACATATCATCAACCACCTAAAAACACCTTAACAACCAATATTAAAATATTAAAAATATTAACTGCCTGGAACATATCATCAACCACCTAAAAACACCTTAACAACCAATATTAAAATATTAAAAATATTAACTGCCTGGAACATATTATCAACCACCTAAAAACACCTTAGCAACCACCTAAAAATCCTATCAATTACCTAGAACACCTTAGTAACCACCTGAAATGCCTTATCAACCATCCAAAACACCTTATCAACCACCTGGAAAACCTTATCTATCATCTAAAACACTGTATCAACCACCTAAAAACATCAGAAAACATTATGAACCACCTGGAACACCCTATCAACCACTTAGCTCTCCTGGAATGCCGAATCAACCACCTGAAACACTGCATTAACCACCTGCAACATATTATCAACCATTTATATGTACATTAGCAACTATATTAAAAAGGAGGTCCAAATTAAAATGAGATTTTATACTAGCTACACACACACACACACACACACACACACACACACACACAATGCTTCACAGGTAAAGACCATCAACTTTTAATATGGTAACAACCAAACAGAACACTTTAGCAATCATCTAAAACACCTTATTAGGCATGAAACACCTTAACAACCAATATTAAAATATTAAAAATATTAACTGCCTGGAAGAAATTATCAACCACCTAAAAACACCTTAGCAACCACCTAAAAATCCTATCAATTACCTAAAACAAATTAATAACCATCTGGAACACCTTATCAACCACCTGAAATTCCTTATCAACCATCCAAAACACCTTATCAACCACCTGCAAAACCTCATCTATCATCTAAAACACTGTATCAACCACCTAAAAACACATCAGCAACATCAGAAAACATTATGAACCACCTGGAACACCCGATCAACCACTTAGATCTCCTGGAATGCCGAATCAACCACCTGAAACACTGCATTAACCACCTGCAACACATTATCAACCACTTATCTATACATTAGAAACTATATAAAAAAAACTGCAACTGCTTAACTACATCTTAGCAACCACATAAAACACCCTAGCAACCTCCCACCACACCATAGCAACCACAGGTCTTTACTTCTGCTGCTCAGCCCATTTGCATTTTCCATAAATAAATACACTTGTCTGAATTATACACTCGTTGGTCGTATGGGGTCTTTTTTTTTTCTCTCTCTCAACAGTTTACAATTATCTGCTTCGTTATATAATTAAATCTTTTAGTTTTTTTTTTTTTTTTTTTTTTAATGGCCTCTTGTGCTTTTGTTATTTCTGGAATTAAAAACGCTGCTGCCTTTAATCAGAACTCATTCTGTACGTAGTTTATTCAGCTTCAGCTGGTTTGCATCGGTCCGTCACGAGACAAGCCATTCATAAAAGTGATAACGACGCAAACCTCGTTTCTGAGGGTAAAGAAACGGCGACGCGACGACCGTACTTTTTTCGAAGGGGAGTTCATGACTGCGAGTCCATTAACATCAGTCAGCGAGAGCTAAAGAGGAGCGAGAGAGCGCTTCCAATTCTGCACTTCATTTTCACCGGGTGCCTTTGCCTTGACCCTTTATGGCTACACACATACTTTCTAATCGATTTTCAGGGAAACCACACACAGGCATGCCTTTTTTTTGGGGTGGTAGTGAGGGGGGAGTGATGTGCTGAGCGTCTTTGGTTCGGGTGATAAGAAAGAAAAAAAATCCATCCAGCTCTGCTACTGCCGCATGCACAGAGCTAAGCTTTCAATATAAACCGTTCATCCAGTGCCCAACCATTATCGGGATAAAATAAAACACGGGGGCCAAAAGGTAAATGCACTGCGTGCAAACACTGCAGCTGGGTCTCTATTTCAGCGCGAGACATCTCTGCTGATGAACACATTTGTCTCGCGCCAACGAGAAAGCCCTCTGTCCTTGCATTGTCAGACATCGTTCATGTCAAAGGTCAATGCTAAATACATCTATATTAACCTCTAATTGATGCCACCTACTTCTGTCTGGAGTTCATCGTTAGGTCAGTGGTACACAGCTCACAACCGACGGACCTTCTATTCAAACCCCCTTGAGTCTTTTTAATGACACCACACAATTAAAAAAAAAAATGTAAAAAAATGTAATGAACTACTTTTCCATTATGAAGTTGTGTTTTCATTTTTCTTTTTCTTTCTTTTTAATCTGTAGAAAGTCCTGGTCAGGGTCACCGCATGTCCTATAAGAGCCCGGTTTACTTTGTAAACCCGGGTTTTCAACAATCCAAAAGGCTGCCATCCAAAGGAAAAACGATCGCGCGGCACAATGATATGAATTGCCAAGAACATGCTGCAGGAGGAGACTCAACAATGGCATTCATACTGAGCTTCAAAGCGAAATGGATCGGCCGTCCGTGGAAATGACTCCGACCGCACCGCGCTCCTCTCAGGATGAATAGCCGAGTGAACGCCGTGCTGGAGTGATGCTGACGCGAAATTAACAACATGATCAGACGTTCTAAACCTGAATTCATGGAAATAAATTGGCAGATGTAGTAAATGAGGGTGGTGGTGGTGGTGGTGGTGTTTTACTGTTTTACACCCATCAGTATGCGATGGGGCGGCACGGTGGCTTAATGGTTTAGCACGTTCACCTCTCAGCACTAGGGATTCCCGGTTCGAATCCCCATCTGGGTGGAGTTTCCATGTTCTCCCCGTGTCTGCGTGGGTTTCCTCCGGGTTCTCCGGTTTCCTCCCACAGTCCAAAAACATGGATCAAGTCAATTGAGTTCTCCAATTGCTCCATATAGAGTGTGTATGTGCGTGCGTGTCGGTGTGAGTTGTTGTTGCTGCCTGGCCGCTCAAGGACGATGAGTCCCCCACTGAGTCTTGGTCCTCCCAAGGTTTCTTCCTTAAATAACAACATGAAAGGGAGTTTTTTCTTGCCACTGTCGCTTCGGCTCGCTCTTTGGTGGTTTAAAGGCTTTTCATTCTGTAAAGCTGCTTTGTGACAATGTACTGTTGTAAAAAGCGCTATAGAAATAAATTACTTGAACTTGAACTTGAGTGAGTGTGTGCCCAGCGATGGATTGGCGCCCTGTCCTGGGTGTATCTGCCCAGCGCCCGAAACGTTCTCCCTTGGATGGGCATGAGGAACCCCAATAGAGGACCCTAATAGAGGATAAAGCTGAAGATAATGAATGAATGAATGAGTATAGGATGGAGAATGAGAAGCAGGTGGCCTACAGAGTTTTATTCTACATCCACAAGGTGGAGCAATAAGGTGGAGGCGTGTAAGAGAGTGTACAGTGAGTGGTACAGGGTTTAATCTCCAGCAGCACAACACACACTCACAAAACTGCACCACCACCATGTCAGTGTCACTGCAGTACCGAGCATCATCCACCAGCCTAATAACCATGTCCATGGTCCTCATCAGGGGCGTCGGCAGAGCTGGGCTTTCGGGGCTGTAGCCCCGGACGTTTTGTCAGTAGCCCTGGATCGAATGAGAGCTTTCTCTGACCGTCTCCCCTCCAGCAGCAGCAATGTTTTTGGACTGTGGGAGGAAACCGGAGAACCCGGAGGAAACCCACGCGGACACGGGGAGGACATGGAAACTCCACCCAGACGGGGATTCGAACGTGCTAAAGCACTAAGCCACCGTGCCGCCCCTATATTCCATACCTGATTTTTGACATGCAGTTCAGAGTGGGCGTGGCCAGATGTAACCAACCTGACATCACCTCACAATCTGAAGACTGACATGCGTGTTCAACTGCACCGCTCAATTTAATTTAAAACGAAATGTATGTATATCAATCTGTCTTCTCAATCAACAGCAGCCTTTAGACGACATCCATCATCGTTTGCTGAACATTAGCGCGCCATACTGCACTGTTTTTCCCCCCTTACCTTCAACATGCGAATGCCACATTAGGAGGCCGACTACAAGTGCAGGGAAATATATAGAGGGATAAAAGGACAAGTGGATTTGGGGTGGGGTGGAGGGGGGGTGGGGGTGGGGGCACTTTATATCCTAATGGAAGCGAGTCTGCATCCCTGAGGAACCGTGCGGCAGCGGCACTGTAAATCAGAATTGCATTATAATCACTTTAATGCCGTTTCTCCTCCGAGCACGTACAATGAGGAGATGATGGATTTGAGCAGAGCCACGGGCTGGAAGGATTTACAGGATCAATTAATACTCGCTCACCCCACGGAGGGAACATAAACAGGAGACGCGACGGCTCAGCAGCCACGTGTTTCGGGGCCCGGTGCGGTGCTCGGACACCTGTCCAGGGCCCTTAATTGAGATCCCTATATGTTCAGTCTCTGTGTGAACAACAAGTGAAAGCAAGCGATGCTGTGTTCCGTGCGAGAGGAATGTCCTCGGGGGGGGACTGCTGGCTTTCTAACACGTTTTTTGTATCGTAATCAGCAAGACGGTCACATATCGTTTTGCATTTTTTTTTTTTTTTTGCTCTTTCTAACGAAGTTCAATGCGGAATTGATTCCTTAAGAGGCTCGTTAATCCTAAAGGACGTCGGATCCATAGTTCATATTAACAGTTGACATTTAAGCTTTCTGATAATTTCCCCTCTTCCCATTAGTTAATAGAGGAGGCAATAAAATGTGGCACATTACACACTTATCAAGTTTCATTTTTCTCCCGCTTCATAACGTAAACCCTTTTTTTTTTTTCGGAGTGTCTGTTCAGCAGAATGAAAGCCAACAGCAGCTCAGCGCTTCACCCCGTTCTCTGCATTCAAAGCGACTGTTCATCATTAGTTTTATATTCGTTCTCTGGTTTGATCGGCGCATATTTAGCCGATATGTGCGTCCGGTGCAAAGCTATATTTAGAACGGCGGTTTTTAAGTTGTAATGTGCTTGACAGGTACGTTGTGAACGTTGATTAAGCCAAGATGCTGTTAAACCACAAAATTGGCAATTAGGAGATAAATGTAAATATAAAAGTCAGAGAGATTTGATTAAGTTTTAATTCTTTAATTCTTTGCTCATTAAAAAGACATTTAGAATTGTTGGCGGCACGTACAATTCGATATACGTGGTGGCGTGCTAAAGTTTACAGAAAGCCAACACAGTCACGTGGATTTGTGAAAAAAGAGGCGGAGCTAGAGAAGCAGGTGAGGTGATGGAGCTCACCTGCAGCATGTCTGTGTTAACTGTCTGTGCAGAGATGTATGAAGCACGATAAATCGAATGATTAAAGGATTAATTTGGAGGCTAGGTTGTAAATTTGGAAGAAATTTGGAACGGGGAAGCAGGTGAGGCTCTGCATAGCATTTATTTAAATAGAAGCTGCTTTGAATTCATTCATTCATTATCTTCCACTTTATCCTCTATTAGGGTCGCGGGGGGCGGGGGGGTTCACCATGCCCATCCAGGGGAAAACTTTTCGGGCGCTGGGCAGATACACCCAGGACAGGGCGCCAATCCTATCGCTGGGCACACACTCACTCACACACACACACTCTATATGGGGCAATTTAGAGAATTCAGTTGACTTGATCCATGTTTTTTGGACTGTGGGAGGAAACCGGAGAACCTGGAGGAAACCCACGCGGACACGGGGAGAACATGGAAACTCCACCTAGATGGGGATTCGAACCGGGGATCCCCAGCGCTGAGAAGAGAACATGCCAAACCACTAAGCCACAGTGCCGCGCTTTGAATTCAAATTAAGGAATCATCTGATGATTTTTAGATAATATTAAGGGGTTCGTTGGGTTAAAAAAAAATGCTTTAATGGAAATAAATTTGGACACGACTTTTTTGGATAACTTTTTTGAATTCAGATTAAAACAGCTCTAGCATTTCAGGAGAACCTGATGTTCGGTCACATATTTTTATTTTATTTTAATATTTTAAAGTCAATAGCAGCTAAAATGTGCGTCAGCTCCCTGTGGAAGCAACACGCCGTGACGGGCGGGGCTGCAGATCAGCGCAGGGGTACGTATAAGCACGCATGTCTTCTTTTCGAATGGCCCCGTGTGATTAAAGGTGCGTCTCCTTGGCTTCGAGTTCGGTCCTCGTGCCGGATCTTTCCCGGGTCAGAATGAAGCGGCGCGCCATCAGCATGAGGGAATTCATCGATCGGGTTTTATAGTCATCACTAGAGCTCTTATAGGCATTATTGACCTTCCACCAAGGTGATATATGAAGGCAATTGAATAAAGGATGGCTTTATAAATAAACAGGTACCATCAGAGGTCAGCGGGAGATCACGGAACACCTCACTATATAAAACTCTGTGATGAGCAGATTTTTCATCACCGGCCGAGCTGATGCAATAAGACGCGGCGTCGCGGCGCTATGAAGAAAACATTAAAGGTGAGAAATGACAGACATCATCTGAACATTACCGTCACGGTGGACAGCGGCGTCTCGCGTGCTGAGATCACCGGAGGCTTCATTTCTACAGGATATGATGTTTACATTACTGTGTGTCGGTCTATTCAAGAAACCAAAAAACAAAAAAAATCTGTGTTCTCTCTCAAACCAACAAATCTGTGAAGCAGAGAGACGCAGAACTCCATTTCGTTGGACGTCAGACGGATTTAAAGCAAATAATTAACATCCTGACATCTGAGTTAACAATTCATACATCCATCACCTTCCGCTTTATCCTCTATTAGGGTCGGGGGGGTTCCCCATGCCCATCCAGGGGAGAACGTTTCAGGCGCTGGGCAGATACACCCAGGACAGGGCGCCCATCTATCGCTGGGCACACACTCACTCACACAGACACACTCTATATGGGGCAATTTGGAGAACTCAATTGACTTGATCCATGTTTTTGGACTGTGGGAGGAAACCGGAGAACCCGGAGGAAACCCACACGTACACGGGGAGAACGTGGAAACTCCACCCAGATGGGGATTTAAACCGGGAATCCCTAGCACTGAGAGGAGAACATGCTAAACCACTAAGCCAGCGTGCCGCCCGTTGTTCCATACCTGATTTTATTATTTAACAATTTGGCGTGTACTGACTGCGGTTCACGGTGTGGGCGTGGCCAAATGTAGCCAGACTGTCGTGACCTCACAATCTGAAGACTGACATGCCTCATCTTATTACCTTCCACCAAATCCAACTAGAGTCTCAGGAGGACAGAACGTTTTAGAGCTGGACAAGTACACCAAAGACAGGCCGCCAATCCATCGATGCGCACCGCTCACTCACACACCCTTATAAAGGGCAATTTAGACAGCGACAACTTAGAGCGTCCAATTGACCTTTAATTCACCTTTAATCTATCTGTTTCCTTTTACATATATGTACAGTTTGCAATTAGTTTCCAATAGACCACGGAAGTTGTGACGTCATACCCATTACATGCCAATCCATCACTGGACACACACACACACACACACACACACACACACACTATATAGGGGCAATTAAGAGCAGCCAGTTTACCTTGAATCCATATTTTTTGGAGAACCTAAAGAAAAACCCACGCGGAGAATATGGAAACTCCAACCCGAATCCCCGGAGCTTGTGAACTACTACGGCGTCGGTTTGATTGATCGCAGGTTTTTATTATTATTATTATGATTATTATTATTATTATGATTATTATTATTATTATTATTATTATGATTATTATTATTATTATTATTATTATTATTAAACATATTTTACAGCAGGGCGGCACGGTGGCTTAGTGGTTTAGCACGTTCTCCTCTCAGCGCTAGGGGTTCCCGGTTCGAATCCCCATCTCGGTGGAGTGTCCATGTTCTCCCCGTGTCCGCGTGGGTTTCCTCCGGGTTCTCCGGTTTCCTCCCACAGTCCAAAAACATGGATCAAGTCAATTGAGTTCTCCAAATTGCCCCATATAGAGTGTGTCTGTGTGAGTGAGTGTGTGCCCAGCGATAGATTGGCGCCCTGTCCTGGGTGTATCTGCCCAGCGCCCGAGACGTTCTCCCCTGGATGGGCATGGGGAACCCCCCCCCCCACCTAATAGAGGATAAAGTGGAAGATAATGGATGAATGAATGAATATTTTACAGCTCTCTGATTGGTCGTTTCCCACGTTCAGTGCTTTGGTATGAGCTGCCATTATACATCATATAACATAACAGACGGTCGCCACGGACACAAGGCTTTATTTGCATTAGTGCACAAGAAAGGGCATTAATTTCGAATCGATAAAACGCTCCCGAACCCGTCGCGTGTCAGATTATGGATTTATTATTTATGATCATACCCCGTAATTTGCTCGTTATTCTGAAATAAATCCATTCGGAGGGATTTGAGAACAAAAGCAGCATGTCTCGTATCGGAACCTAATGATTCCACTATAATGAGCTGCTCTGCGTGCATTATCACTCACACCGTATAATAACTCCATACGTCACACATACGTGAACAGAAGTCTGGATTTAAGGCAGAGAGAGACACCGAGACAAGGCCTAACACCCAGCGCTGTGCTCCTTCATGTACAGATCTGAATGTGCAGATCTTCACTCTATAGCCATTTCGCCGATTTCGTCTCCCGAGTGGAGTGGAGGATGGGTGGAGGAGTTTGTTCCCAATGGTGATTCGAACCCTGAACCAGGACTAAACGGACAACTAGAGGATCATTATGAGGATCCACCCATCAGCAGCTTCACTGGTTACTAGGGCTGTATTCAACTACATATTTTCGTAGTCGAATCTGATTCGTCAGATTTTCCCTATAGTCGACTGATAGTCGAATCAGTTAAAATTTCACCACAAGATGGCGCTATAAGCGTAGATTTTAAAAAATATTTTTTTAAATATATTTTACTTGTTTTTCTAAAAAAAGAAAACCTTTTTTTTTATTTTTATTTTTTCTTCTATAAATTAGGATGATTTTATTTGACAAAAGGCTATATATATAACAAAAACAAAGACATTTCATGTAAAAACTAATGCTTAGCAGCAGCCATGGGCGCCCCCATGTGGTAAAAATGGTACATTCGACTATGAGGTTCATAGTCGACTACGGTTCTCCGAATCGAATCGTCGAATCAGCGAATATTGCAGCTCACCCCTACTGGTTATCGATTAAGTTCCGTTGAGATTACAAAACTCTTCTGGTAACTTTTAGGATTATTCATAACCTTGCTCCTCATATCTGTCCGATTTGGTTCAAATAGCCACGTCCTCCCGTACTCTTGGGTCATCCTCTTCCATTCATCTAACTGTACCTTCTTCTCGTCTTGCCACTATGGGAAACAGAGCCTTCAGTCGACTCTGGAACTCACTCCACTCTCCACTCTAAAAAATACTGCATCACTCTCTCTATTTAAATCTGAACTCAAAACTTAAAATTTCTTTTCATTATAATCAATTCTATTTAGAATTTCTATCATTTTATTGTGATTTTATTTTATGTTATGTCTGACTTGCTGTACGGTGTCCTTGGGTGTTAGAAAGGCGCCTTGAAATAAAATGTATTATTATTATTATTATTATTATTATTATTATTATTATTATTATTATTATTATATCCATCCATTATCTTCCACTTTATCCTATATTAGGGTCGCGGGGGGGGGGGGGGGGGGGGTTCCCCATGCCCATGCCCCATGAACGTTTCAGGCGCTGGGCAGATACACCCAGGACAGGACGCCCATCTATCACTGACACACACTCACTCACTCATACACACTCTATATGGGGCAATTTGGAGAACTCAATTGACTTGATCCATGTTTTTGGACTGTGGGAGGAAACCGGAAAACCCGGAGGAAACCCACGCAGACACAAGGAGAACATGGAAACTCCACCCAGATGGGGATTCGAACCGGGAATCCCTAGCGCTGAGAGGAGAACATTTATTTCTATTTTAACTTTATGTGGAGATGTCGGGTGAGAATGTCACTGCTGGCTGTACCATGTACATCTATCAACTCGAGCCTTTCTGCAAAACGTCCTGAGACCGAGCGGCGAACCCGGCGCTGCGTCAGGTACATGCCCGCGTCAGGTTTACAGGAACGTCGGGGGGGGGGGGGGGGGGGTGCGTCGTTAAAGCGCTCGGCCGTAATTGCCTTCGTTTACTGTTTTTTTTTTTTTTTTTTTTTTTTTTCCGGCGAGGCCTCGAACCCACAGAATCCTCCGAGGGACGATAAATGAGGCCGGACGCATTACTGATTAGCACATCACTCATTTTTTTTCCACCAGCAATTATTTCCATATTTGCCCCCCACCCCCCCATACCCCCACCCCACCCCCCCCATACCCCAGACAGTTGGCATTCGATTAGGTTCTGAGCGGAGGCCCAGCCTGCGGCGAACGACGCCGCTTGAAGGGCAACCGCCCCGTCTGTATTCATCACCTCCACCCCTCTCTCAAATGCGAGTGACCTTATGCGAGCGCAGCCGGACTTGGGCGGCTCTCCTGTGCGCCGCATGATGGACCGCCGTGGTTCTGCGGCGCGGGACGCGTCCGGGCCCCGGGTTCTGTCAGCGTTATGGAGCTATAAAACTTTGGCGGAGAATTAAAAGCCAGTCCGCTGTAACTGAGCAACGGCGGGACGTCCATCTTACACGAGTCTTTAACTTTGGACGTATTCCCGAGGGCGTAGATCATACACAGACGTCCGGGTTCGACAGACCTGCAGGACCGAGTTTAATATTAAATAAATGATCAGAACAGCTGCTAAATGAGTTATAAGGAGATCACGCGGAATTTCAATCTCTTTTTTAATACTAAAAATGAATCGGAATCCCGATGCGGGATGAGAAGCCTATTCCGAGCTTATGGAGTCGTGTTGGAAAACCCTCTCCACCCCCAGGTGGAGGTGATGCTGTGTGAAATAAAGCCTAAAGCTCAGGTTTTGTGTACAAATATCAGATAATTGTACAGGGGGGCGGCACGGCGGCTTAGTGCTTGAGCATGTTCTCCTCTCAGCACTGGGGATTCCCGGTTCGAATCCCCATCTGGGTGGAGTTTCCATGCTCTCCCCGTGTCTGCATGGGTTTCCTCCGGGTTCTCTGGTTTCCTCCCACAGTCCAAATACATGGATCAAATCATTTGAGTTCTACAAATTGCCCCATATACAGTGTGTGTGTGAGTAAGTGTGTGCCCAGCGATGGATTGGTGCCCTGTCCTGGGTGTATCTGCCCAGCGCCCCAGACGTTCTTCCCTGGATGGGCATGGGAAACCCCACCGCGACCCTGATATAGGATAAAATGGAAGATAATGGATGAATGAATGAATAAAGGTCAACTGAGTTCTCCAAATTGCCCCATATAGAATGTGTGTGTGTGAGTGAGTGTGTGCCCAGTGATAGATTGGTGTCCTGTCCTGGGTGCATCTGCCCAGTGCCCGAAACGTTCTCCCCTGGATGGGCATGGGGAACCCCCCCACTACCCTAATATAGAATAAAGCGGAAGATAATGGATGAATGAATGAATGAATAATGAGGTGAGATGATATAAAGCATAAAATATTTCCATGACATTTCCATTTTAGCCTCTATTAGGGGGGGGGGGGGGGGTTCCCCATGCCCATCCAGGGGAGAACGTCTTGGGCGCTGGGCAGATAGACCCAGGACAGGGCACCAATCCATCGCTGGACACACACTCACTCACACAGACACACTTTACATGGGGCAATTTGGAGAACTCAATTGACGTGATCCATGTTTTTGGACTGTGGGAGGAAACCGGAGAACCCGGAGGAAACCCACACGGACACGGGGAGGACATGGAAACTCCACCCAGATGGGGATTCGAGCCGGGAAGTAAATATTTGTAGTTTAAGTTTATTTAATATGCGTAAACGACATCATCAGCCTGAATCCGCAGCTTTTCAAATTCAGCGTCCAAACCGGTGCATTTTCAGCGTTTATGTCTTTTTTATTTAGATGAGCTCGTGTGTTGTCCTCGCGCGCTTCCTAATGATGCATGCGGCCATTTCAAAGAGTAAAAACATCCCTTTTTTTTTCATTGAGCAGCACATTAAGCCCTGAACTCACTGCCATGCCACGCAATTCAGCCAAACCTGCCGGACACGGTCCGCCTTGCGCACAGATAATCATCGGAACCTGGACTTTGCAATCAGTCCCCCTTTCCTTTGAAAACATTTTCCGAAAAGTCCGTGAATGAAACATTACTCATGTCTCGTGACCGCCCACCGGGGAGCTCATCATGCACCCCCCCCACTCCCTTTTTTTTTTTTTTTTTAAATATTCAAAACTCAAACCCATGAGGGATAATTAACACGGCGGCGGCGTTAACTTGCAGATATTGCAACGTTTGATTTAATGCCCGAGTCCGAGTCTATTTTTCTTCCTGCCCTCCTCTCCTTAATGACGCTCGCAGTCGGAGTAATCAGGCAGCTTTCCGAGGGATCTGCAGAAGGTGACCTTGGCTGTGAGAGTGAGTGAGAAATGAGGGGATATAAAGGCATCGTTAATGCCGTGTTAGAAGACGGTAATGTCTGTGAGGGACGCCGGAGGACCGGGACCGAGGCCGCACAGATGGGTCGGTACTTGTGGGAGTCGGTAATCGCTTTGTTGATGCGGCGGCGTTTTTTGCACGGACACGTTTGCAACGTGGGCGACGGGAGGATTAAAGAACTCGGGCGCCTGCTTGTTTTTACGGCACAGGACTTTTAAACATGATCATCTCTTCAAAACTTTACAGAATCAGTGACCACTTTTACATCCACCACCTTATTTCTCCTCCGACTGTCCATACAGAGTAGTGCTACAGTTTACATTACGTTTACATTCAGTCACGTAGCCGACGCTTTTATCCAAAGCGACTTACAAATGAGAACAACACATGTCAGAAGTTCTGAAGAAAACCAACTCCACTGTAAATTCAAAACCTGATTGGTATTTGATGCTGCCCCCCCCCCCCCTTTTTTTTACAACAGGTTTTTGTTAAAGAGATGCGTCTTCAGTAGTTTCTTAAAACTGATTAGTGATTCTGCCTTATGGACAGAGTTGGGAAGAACGTTCCACCATGTTGCAGTGGTGAACGTCACGGAGTGAGAATCAGCTCCTCGGTGAGGTGGAACCACCAGGGGGCGATCATCACCGGAGCGAAGTGAACGAGTCGGAGTGTGTTTTGAAAAGATGAAGGTAGGAGGGGCCAGATCCAGAGATGGTTCTGTAGGCCAGAGTCAGTGACTTGTACTGAATGCAGCAGCTACAGGGAGCCAATGGAGGGACATGAGTGATGGAGGTAACATGAGTGATGGAGGGACATGAGTGATGGAGGGACATGAGTGATGGAGGGACACGAATGATGGAGGGACAGGAGTGATGGAGGGACATGAGTGATGGAGGGACATGAGTGATGGAGGGACACGAGTGATGGAGGGACAGGAGTGATGGAGGGACATGAGTGATGGAGGGACATGAGTGATGGAGGGACACGAATGATGGAGGGACAGGAGTGATGGAGGGACATGAATGATGGAGGGACATGAGTGATTGAGGGACAGGAGTGATGGAGGGACATGAATGATGGAGGGACATGAGTGATGGAGGTAACATGAGTGACGGAGGGACATGAGTGATGGAGGGACATGAGTGATGGAGGGACATGAGTGACGGAGAGACATGAGTGATGGAGGGACATGAGTGATGGAGGGACATGAGTGATGGAGGGACATGAGTGATGGAGAGACATGAGCGATGGAGGGACATGAGTGATGGAGGGACATGAGTGATGGAGGGACATGAGTGATGGAGGGACATGAGTGATGGAGGGACATGAGTGATGGAGAGACATGAGCGATGGAGGGACATGAGTGATGGAGGGACAATGAGTGACGGAGGGACATGAGTGATGGAGGGACATGAGTGACGGAGAGACATGAGTGATGGAGGGACATGAGTGATGGAGGGACGTGAGTGATGGAGGGACATGAGTGTAGCGCATTACAATAATCAAGCCGGGATAGGACGCGGGCTTGAACCAACAGTTGGGTCGCCTGTTCAGTCCAGAAGGGTCTGATCTTTCTTACGTTGTAAAGAAGGAATCTGCAGGAACGGACGGTTTTGATCACATGATCAGAGAGTTTAAGGTAAAGTTCCATTCTGTAGTCTCTCTGGTTCTCTACAGACTCGGTTAGAGCTGGACAGACACTAACCTCTAACCCTTTGTGCTGGGATAGGCCCCAGTACCTATGGTGACCCTTATCCCTAAAAAAGCAGCTGAGGAAATGACAAATGAGGAATAAACATACAGGCCCTGCGATGATGCTAAGAAAACACTTGATGATGCTGAATTGTTCCATATGATTGGTTGGCTTGTACAGTATTTAGTAAAAGCCCCTCCCACTGCATCATTATCTCACTGCCAACAAGTAAGAATGGTAGTGTTACGGTGTTGGTAATCTCTCTTCTGAAATCAGCGGTGTTTTGATCCAGTTAAAATGTCTTTCTAATTTAGGATCATATTTTACACGAGCGGCATTTATTTCCTTCACACCACGCCAACGTTCGCACGGCGAGCGAATCGCCGTCCCGCCGTCCCGCCGCCGTCCCAAAAGCAGCGCGTCGTTCGAACATAAAGGTGTCGATAAAGCAAACACGAGTGTGTCGTCGTCACACTGAATTAACGCCATGAGCAGACAGGATGCTGAATGACTGATCGCATCATAACGGCGACTTCAGCTCGCATATTAAGCCAAACATTTAAATCTGTCATCTGCGGGCAATTTCGCAAAAGCTTGTTACGATAATCCGATATTCCTATATTGCGCGAGAGCGGCGTGCCAAATTGCCTTTCCATTTTGGTGCAAATGAGACGGTTATGTATGCACACTGGCGAATATTTCCCGGCTTGATCTATGGGTGTGAGTCTGGATGTTGGCAGGCCTTATTGTTTCACGCAGTGATGGATGGAGGCGTTTCCCTCGGCATTAACATGCACGCCGGAGCACTCGCATGACGACCGGGAGAAATAAAATAAAAACACAAGCAGCACATTCCTATGGAATTGAGGCAAATTGGAAAGTTAAATGTGGCCCAGCCGATGTAAACACTGCTCTGGGACCGATGAACAATCAAACTGTGGATGGTTCCGGAAAAAAGCCAAACCCGCCCCAATATATATATATATATATTAGGGGTGTATTCATCTAAAGATTTTCATAGTCGAATCAGTTAAAATTTCACCACAAGATGGCGCTAAGGGCGTAGTTTAAAAAAAAAAAAAAAAATTATATTTTACTTGTTTTTCTAACAAAAGAAAACCTTTTTTTTTGTTTTTATTTTTTCTTTTTTTTCTAGAAATTATGATTTTATTTGAAAAAAGGCTATATATATAACGAAAACAAAGACATTTCATGTAAAAACTAATGCTTAGCAGCAGCCATGGGCGCCCCCATGTGGTCAAAATGGTACATTCGACTATGAGGTTCATAGTCGACTACGGTTCTCCGAATCGAATCGTCGAATCAGCGAATATTGCAGCTCACCCCTAATATATATATATATATACACACACACACACACACACACACACACACACACATACACACACACACACCATTTCTACACCTCAGTGTCTATGTGATCACCTCCACCTATCATACAGATGGAGTTTGTAGTTCTACAATTTTATTCTGTAGTCCATTTGTTCCTCTACACACTCTGTTAGTGCTCTTTGGTATGTTCTCTGATGATCAGGACCATGGAAATAGCAGGTACTATTAAGGTGGTGGATGTTCCTCAGTGACATGCTGGTGGTGGTGACCTCATGTCCTTCCACCCTCATCCTGCCTGCAGCATCCTGTGATCACTGATGGAGGATTAGAGGATGGAGAACACACACACTGTGCAGCCTGCTGTCTCATGACCTGCTGTCTCTGATTCCACATCCACAAGGTGGAGCAATACGGTGGAGGAGTGGAACAGAGTGTAAAGTGAGTGGAGACAGGGTTTAAACACACAAAGCACACTAACACATTTGCACCACCAGCAGTGACATCAGTGTCACTGCAGTACTAAGTATCATCCACCACCCTAATGACACCTGCCCTGTCCATGGTCCTGATCATCAGAGATACAGATGGACTACAGTCTGTCATTGTAGAACCTCAAAGGCCATGGAACATTTGAGCTGCTATTCCTAAAAGCATTTACAGCCACGACGCCCCTTTCAAATGATGCCTCTGACATTAAAGGGTTAAAAGGTCATTGGAACCTCGCAACCGGAAATATTCCCTGCCGTTAAAGTTCCAGGTTTATTTCTTGATTTCGCTGATGCCGGTTTTGCGAGGAGGTGAGATTAAAGCCGAACAAAATGGTCCAAAGAGGTGACGTTAAGTGTAATTTGTCTAGAAAACCTGCGAGCTCGTGATTTGCACGGCTGCGGGAGCAGAAAGTGAACTCCGTAAGTGCCCTTTAGCACTCCAATGAAATCTGCGCAGGAAAAGAAGACGAGCCGGCGCAGTCGAAATCAGCGCCGCGGTGCATTAAGTACGCGCCGCAGAGAGAAATGACAGTAAATACCTGGTGATTCAGGCGCCGACGGCAGAGCTGAAGGAGCTGAAGTGTCACTTTTTTTTTCAGTCGGCGCCGAAGACCCAGCCGCCGGTAAACGCATGCTCCGAGTAATCCGCCTCGCTCTCGACAGCCGGAGGATCAGCGTCGGTTCTGAGGACGGCATCCTGAAAGGAACATTACAGACTTAAAGCAATATGGAAAAAAAAAGTCAGGAAGGATTTTGTTCAGTTGTTAGTGCCTTCTTCCGTCTGACAAAGTGACAAAAACAACTTGGATTTAGCAGGTTCTCCCTAAATCAGTATGGCTTTGATGTAGGAACGTGACTCTGAAAACAAGTCAGTAGTTAAAACTGAGGATATTAAAGTAACCTGCCTGGGATAGGCCCCGGCACAGCCACCCCGCCCCCCCATCCCATTGATCAGGATATCGAGATTAAAAAAAGCAAACAAACGGTTAACCAAAAAGGAAAGTGAAAAGCGAAGCAGTTCAACCGAAGCTCCTCGTGGTTCTGGGTTTATTTCGGGAGGTGAGCTCTGTGCCTTTGCCAAAACATAATGTTCAGGACTTGGTCCAAAAAATTGTAATCCTGGCTTCGGAATCGGATTTCGATCGATGACTTATTTTTATTTGCTTGCCACGCAGGCCAGGCTCTGTGAGCGGCTCGTGAGAACACTTGTTCGCTCTTTAAAGTTGACTTTGGCCCTTTGCTGGGGCTCCGAATCAATATCCTTCAGGCTCCGTCGGTTCGAAAGGGGTCTACCCCCAAACTACAGAGGGTGCCGGCGCTGCCACGGTTCGGGTTTCCTTACCACGAACGAGCCTTTTAATACAGGAACATGAGACGGCAGCAGGCCGAGAGGAACTGGTTTTATTTTTATTTATATATTATTGATTCGGTGTTGTTGCTGCTTTTATGCCAAGGAGCCATCGGTTTCTGGCCACGGCGCACTCCAGCCAGGCTTTTATCCAGCCAAAGTTTCATCGTTTGAATAATTGAAATGTAAAAAGCGGAGCGGCGACCTCGAGCCATTTACGGCAGATTCATTTTAGAATGAAGATTATTTAGAAGCTCCATTTTTCATGCTGATTGTCTGATATGGACTTTTTTTTGTAAGAGCGCAGACGAAACCGTATGTGATGCTGCGGCACAGCAGACTGATTTATTGTTATCTGTCCCGAGGTACCGAGGTAAAGACGCTGTACCTCAGGACAGATAGGAGTTCGGTTCAGTTGGGCAACAGAAATATCTTCATTTAAACTAGATTCCACTTTGCAGCCAGAACAGCTTTTCACGCCACGGCTGGGGCTTTCTACAAGCTTTTGGATCGTGTACATCATACCAGATATCTTTGCTCAGATATGGTGTGAAAACAAGAGGACCTGGCTTACTATCTCTATTCTAGTTCATCATCTATATATTAAAAACACTTACATTATACACGTACACAAACACACACACACATATATACATATATAATAATTTGATAATTAATAATTTGGTAATTTAGCAGACGCTTTTATCCAAAGCGACTTCCAAGGTGAGCACAGGGTACGTCACAACATCCCTGAAGCAATGAGGGTTAAGGGTCTCGCTCAAGGACCCACAATGGTAACTTTAATGGACCTGGGATTTGAACCCCCAACCTTCAGATTGATAGCCCAACACCCTGACCACTGAGCTACCGTGCCCTATATATATATATATATATATATATATATATATATATATATATATATATATATATATATATATATATGTAATATCCATCCATTATCTTCCGCTTTATCCTCTATTAGGGTCGCGGGGGGGTTCCCCAAGCCCATCCAGGGGAGAACGTTTCGGGCGCTGGGCAGATACACCCAGGACAGGGCGCCAATCCATCGCTGGGCACACACTCACTCACACAGACACACTCTATATGGGGCAATTTGGAGAACTCAATTGACTTGATCCATGTTTTTGGACTGTGGGAGGAAACCGGAGAACCCGGAGGAAACCCACGCGGACACGGGGAGGACATGGAAACTCCACCCAGATGGGGATTCAAATTGGGAATCCCTATGGCTGAGAGGAGAACATGCTAAACCACTAAGCCACCGTGCCGCCCATATATATATATATATTATATTTACATTTAGTTATTTAGCAGATGCTCTTATCCAAAGCGACTTACAAATGAGAACATCATATATATATATATATATACATTTCACGTTCACATTGACCTCTAGGAGTCTATAGACGTCCTATAATTCCAGCAGGCATATAAAAGAATATTGATTTGGACCCGTAAGAGGGTCTCACGAGGTTAATTTGGAAAGAACGGGGATCTCGTCTGATGCTTCATGTTTTAATATCTAGCGTACGAGCAGGTAGCTGGACATCATGTGTTCAGAGTGTGTTTGACAGAAATGTAAAGCGACAGAGTAAAACGGCGAACGAGAAAGCACACGGCTGTCCTTGAGGACAAATAATAAAGAGGACACCGGGCTTAGCGCATAAGCCTTACAAATTTGACATGGCTCGAGACTGATTTTTGGGGACGAGCTCCTCTCGTTCACGCAATTTGACTCGTCTGTTCCTTCAAGGACAGACGTCGCATGCGCCATGCTGGACCCGCCATGCTGGACGCGCCATGCTGGACGCGCCATGCTGGACCCGCCATGCTGGACGCAGTGTTGTTTTTATGAGGACATGTGTTGGGGAGAAGCCATAAAGCATTTCGGCTCCAAGTTGGAAGAACTTTTTTTTTTTGTTTTTTTGCCAGAGCACTGCTGTTTTCTGGTCTTTGACGAGCCCCAGAGGAGGGAAACCCAAACTCCCGGGCTATTTGTGCTCCGTCATGTAGGATGGATGCGGTGTCAGTCTCCCGTAAACGCTTGAAAAGCTGCTGCACAGTGAAATAAACTGACACCGCCAGTCGCACCGGGCTGGACTGAAAAACGAACCCGGACCGCGGGGATTTCAACAGCTGCACTTCATCAGCGAGTAGAGATTTATACACCATGCATGTGGACAAGGCCAGGAACATGCTGCCCCAGCAACAGCACACTTGCCCTTTATACTAAAGAACATATTTATATTATGTTATTTTATATATTTTAGTTCATCGGTCACTCTACATGCTTTATAATGCTTTTAACTCTGTTCTCTGATGATCAGGACCATCGACAGAGCAGGTATCATTAGGGTCGTGGATGTCCCTCCACCCTCATCCAGTCTGAAGCATCCTGTGATCACTGATGAAGGATTTAGAACACACACCGTGCAACTGGGCAACACATGACCTACTGTCTCTGATTCTACATCCACAAGGTGGAGCAGTAAGGTGGAGGTGTTTCTGGATGCTGGGTTTACAAGAACGTTTTTTTTTATATATAACCTGTCATGTCTGGTAGCTTTTGTCATCTGAGTGGTAATCTGACTGCACTGATGTACCATACATGTTTGCTTTTATGTTTTTACAGGAACAGTTCTACTTCTAGATTCTAGATTATTGAAGCCTATTCCTGTTAATTGTGCTTTTATTTGATTGATTGAATTATTCAGGCAATGCATGACAGGGAAAAAAAAAGAGGAGGAAAAGGAGAGAGAGGGGGGAAAAAAAAACCACCTATACAAACATTCCTATATACTGTACATATTTACACAGTTATATATATATATATCCTAATGTATATTATATATATATATTATTATATATATATATTATTATATATATACAATATCCTAATATTGTTAGAAATTGTGTGTGTCTCTTAATGTGCGTATGTATGTGCCCCTGTTATGGAATGCATTCATGATGAGGGCAAGAAACCGCGACCATGCTCCCATGGCCAAGCGACGGATAGGGTGGTTCACAAGAACGTTTGACTGAATTAAATTAAACTGCTGATCCTAACATATATAAAAAGGGAAATTCTGAAATCTAACACTCATCATTTCACTCTGGACAAGTCGACAATATCAAGGCCAACACACGGACACACTGACACACACATTCACACCAAAGGAACACTTAAGAGTTTATAAAACAAAGTGAATCTTCAGTTTATATAGTGAAGAAATCAATGACTAACATACTCTGTATCCATGGCAACAGTTACGCAGAATACTGTATTATATATTTACTATAACAATAATGATCCATCCATCCATTATCTTCCGCTTCATCCTATATATTGGGGTCACGGGGGGGTGGGGGGGGGGGGAGATACACCCAGGACAGGGCGCCAATCTATCGCTGGGCACACACTCACTCACACAGACACACACACTCTATATGGAGCAATTTGGAGAACTCAATTGACCTTGATCCATGTTTTTAGACTGTGGGAGGAAACCCACGCGGACACGGGGAGAACATGGAAACTCCACCCAGGTGGGGATTCGAACCAGGAATCGTTAGTGCTGAGAGGAGAACATGCAAAACCACTAAGCCACCGTGCCGCCTATTATATATTCTGTATAATAATAATGATCCATCCATCCATTATGTTCCGCTCCATATATTAGGGTCGCGGGGGGGGGGGTTCCCCATGCCCATCCAGGGGAGAACGTTTCGGGCGCTGGGCAGATACACCCAGGACAGGACTATCACTGAACACACTCACTCACACAGACACACTCTATATGGGGCAATTTGGAGAGCTCAATTGACTTGATCCATGTTTTTGGACTGTGGGAGGGAAACCGGAGAACCCGGAGGAAACCCACGCAGACACGGGGAGAACATGGAAACTCCACCCAGATGGGGATTCGAACCGGGAATCCCTAGCGCTGAGATGCGAACGTGCCGACCACCATGTCGCATAATAATAATGATGATAATTATCATTATTATTATAATTATTGTAGTCAATTTTTTTTTTTTTTTTATGTACAACGTGCTTAGACACCTATTTCAATTCATGGATATTATTTTCGTCTCGTAAGGCGAGACAAAACGAATGCCGCGGCATGTAAACATCACCAGCATGTCACCGCCACGCCGTCTAACAAGTGTTCCCGTTCTCATTCCTTCAAGTCTGCTCGTTACGGTGCCGCCGGCGGCAAAGTGCTGAGTGAGCGAGTAAAGAGCTCCGGTTGATTAAGAAATCCTGCGTTTTTAGAAAACGTGCCGTCTGTTTACCGGAGTGAAAAGTCCTCTTTGTTGGAGGACAGGACGACCATTAGAATTGGATTGGGGGAGGAGCGGCGGCCGCATCAAAGCGAGCGTGTGAAAGTACCTGCCCTCCCGGCATCGCGGCCCGCGGCGCGATAAATGGACCTGACTGCCAGCGTCCCCACCAGGCCCGAGAAGGATGGCGTCATTTTCAAGACGAATGGAGCGCGGCGCTTTTGGGTACACAACAGAAATCCAATGAAAGGGAACGTCGCATCATTTGATGAGGCGTTCCGAGGGTCCCGGGGAAAATTGAGACCCGAGGCTATATGACAAATATACGTTAGTCGAGGTGATTTTCAAAACGGCCCACGTATCGCGCCGCCTGCAGCCTCACACCCGTCACCCTTACTGCACGATTTCCGCCGCTTCATATCGGTCGCGTGGCATTCAGACCCGTCTTAATCCCTTTAATGTTCGGGACGTGTCGCCACAGTCCGGTGCTCTACACAATCACAACCACGCACCTGCAGCCCGTCGTTACCGCGAGGTCAGGCCGTCCGATCGACTGGCTTTCTTAAATTTGTAAGAGTAGCGACTGTGTCGGGAAATGAAATCTTCATACCTCTTTAAAATAGACATCAGATCTCACAAAAGATCGACAAATGTGCTTACTAGTTTGCATGTCCTCCCCGTGTCTGCGTGGGTTTTCTCCGGGTTCTCCGGTTTCCTCCCACCGTCTAAAAATATCAATTCATAGTGAATTGGCCGTTCTAAATTGCCCCTATATAGCGTGTACACCTATTCTGGGTGCATCTGCCCAGCCTCTGAAATGTTCTCCCCTGGATGGACCCCCCCCCCCCCCCCCCCCCCCCCCAATGACCCTTTAAGCAAAAGATATTGAGATGAGATCAAAATGACTCTCTAAACATTGTAAGGTCCTGATTTAGTTCCTTGAACACCCCTAGATGGAGAAATATCTGTTCCTTCTTCTTTACAGAATTGTTAGCTGCTTTTTACGAAATACCTGTTGTAGGGGGTGTGGCCGCAGCATTATATAACGATCAGGTTTGATAATTAGATCAGGTCTCGGAACTTTATCCATCCATCCATTTTCTCCCGCTTTATCCTCTATTAGGGTCGCGGGGGGGTTCCCCATGCCCATCCAGGGGAGAACGTTTCGGGCGCTGGGCAGATACACCCAGGACAGGATGCCAATCTATCGCTGGACACACACTCACTCACACAGACACACTCTATATGGGGCAATTTGGAGAATTAAATTGACTTGATCCATGTTTTTGGACTGTGGGAGAAAACCGGAGAACCCGGAGGACACCCACGCGGACACGGGGAGGACATGGCAACTCCACCCAGATGGGGATTCGAACCGGGATTCCCTAACGCTGAGAGGAGAACATGCTAAAACACTAAGCCACAGTTTTATAATCCACTGTATTTCGTTCTCGTCTGTGTCTAAGGTGGACGTCATGCTGAAACCTTCACCCCCTCTGTCTGTCTTCAGAAGACTGTCCTTCAAGAATGTGGACGAACTTAGTCTGCTGAAGAGAAACACCCCGTAACATAATGCTGTCAAAGTGTCCAGCTCTCTTTTGGTCAGTAGAGCAGCATCCTGGTCTCCTCTGACTGACCATCACAGGGGTACGAAGATTTCCTATGAGTGCTGTGAATGGGGACGCCATTTTGAAAACCCACGACTGATTGACCTCACAGCGGCGGAAAACTCAGACCAAACTCCAAGTAGAGTCCGGCTCCCGAATGCATTTCCCATGTTCCCCGGTCCCTCCACCTTGCCTTGGTCGCTCTCGTAATATTGATCTGCACGCCCGCAGATTAGACACCCTGATAAATGATGTCTGAGGAGGTGGGGAACCTCTGGGGGGCCATTTCCTGACACCTTCCTAGATTACAGCCTGACACGACTCCATCTCCCGGCCCACAAGCCATCAGCGCACCGAGACGCGAGGAGGTCATTTCTGAAAGAACGTGAAAAAAAAAAAAAAAAAAAAAAAGCCTCCTCAATTATGTTTGGATCTAAGCAGCGGGGAGAACCGTTCGGACTTCGGAGTGTTAAAGAATTCATGAAATGAAAGCGTGATATGGCTTTTCGCGCCCGGAGCCGCTCGTTTCGAACGCGCCGCTCCCGCTCGGCCGACATTGATCCATCCTTGAGTGTTTGGCTGCAGGACTTTAAGCCAAACTCCGCGCATTAAGAGAACGGCCGTCGATACCATGCCGAGGGTAATGATTTTCTTGTCCCGGCACATGTTCCTCACTAAATTGGCTGTGTAGGCCCCCTGAACATTTCATTCCATTCCGGCATGTTGGAATGTCGCGACAGGGGCAGGAACAAAGTCCTCCGAAATCCATTTGGCTCCGACTTCCGGACCAAATCGCTTAACGCCCCGAGTACAGAATTCCGTTCTCCGAGAGTGGTTTTGGAAACACTATGCACGGTGCAGGATACCCGGGTTCGAAATCCCAACCCTGAACAGTTCGTAAAATGGGAAATGGGACACAGGGCCCAAAAAAGACACTCCTACATGACTTAACATCCGCATTAAAATTTTAATTCTTACATTTACACAGATGGCGGCATGGTGGTTTAGCATGTTCTCCTCTCAGCGCTAGGGATTCCACCCCATCTGGGTGGAGTTTCCATGTCCTCCCCGTGTCCGCGTGGCTTTCCTCCGGCTTCTCCGGTTTCCTCCCACAGCCCAAAAACATGGATCCAGTCAACTGAGTTCTCCAAATTGCCCCATATAGAGTGTGTGTGTGAGTGAGTGTGTGCCCAGCGATAGATTGGCATCCTGTCCTGGGTGTATCTGCCCAGCGCCCGAACCGTTCTCCCCTGGATGGGCATGGGAAAACACCCCCCCCCACCACCCTAATAGAGGATAAAGCAGAAGATAATGGATGGATGGGCATTTACACAGATGTTAAAATAAGCTGTATGCTTATTTTAGGACGGGAACATTCATGTCCACATTCATGTCCACTAAGCACCACATTTCAGTGTCCTCCCACAGTGTAGCTGATTATATCATGATATACCACACGGAACCCTAACTCTCGACCCTGGTAGAGGATTAAGGAGAAGATGATCGATAAATGGATGGATTTCCCGACCTCAATCCCATGCACCTTAGGGATGAAACATAAATGAGAGTCCAACATCGGTGCCTGACCTCACAAGGCTCTTCTGGACGAATGGTAAAAATTCCCCCCCACACAGACCCATTTTAGTAGATATGGAGCTGTTATATCTACGAAGGGGAGAACTTACTTAAATTAAAGCTCCTGTAGCTGAAATGGATACGAGTCCCAACACTTTTGCCCATGGATTGTAAATCTGCCCCTCTGGGCTTTTATGACGCTCCTTTAACATCGATGCTTAAGTTAATGGTCGGCTGACTTACTGCACCGTGTAAAAGGTGAGTTGTGACCTCTTGTCTACGGGTCACCAATGTTTACCATCTAATGAGCCATTTTTTTTTTTTTTTTTGTCCAATAAGAGACGAAAACGCCTGGAGCTGCACAGATGATCGTCCGAGCGGCACATCATATCAGTGTTAATGAGCCGCTTAACATTACAAATAGGTCTGAGAATCATACACACGTCTTCTTTATGATTAACGCCTCAGCGGAGAGGCACCGGACCGTGACGTAGCCTACGACACGAATTTCAGCCGGCAAGGTGTTAATTATCGCGTTCAGCCACGAGTTATAGAATTGTTTGAGGACGATTTTAGATGGACAGGGAAGCAGCGAAGGCATAGTGGCTTAGGGGTTTAGCATGTTCTCCTCTCAGCACTAGGGATTCCCGGTTCGAATCCCCATCTGGGTTTCCATGTTCTCCCCGTGTCCGCGTGGGTTTCCTCCGGGTTCTCCGGTTTCCCTCCCACAGTCCAAAAAACAAGGGTCAAGTCCATTGAGTTCTCCAAATTGCCCCATATAGAGTGTGTTTGTCTGTGTGAGTGAGTGTGTGTTCAGTGATAGATTAGCGCCCTGTCCTGGGTGTATCTGCCCAGCGCCCGAAACGTTCTCCCCTGGATGGGCATGGGGAACCCCCCCCCCCTCACGACCCTAACAGAGGATAAAGCGGAGGATAATGGATGGATGGAGGGAAGCAGCGAGCTGCTAGAGTGAGTATGAAGGGCTGCAGTCACATGGTCCTCACCTCTGGTCAATACCAATATAGAACCTGATACGATGAGGTCACCGAGGTCCCGAGGGCCTGTATATTGTAAATACGGCCGCGTCACCCGAAGCATGAGGCGTCATTAATGCAGCGCGCGCAGGCTTAGTCAGGATTTCATCAGCGGCGTTTAAGTTGGGACGCGTAAGAGATGGCCGAATAAAGATATGGATAATTGGCATGGTATTGGATGTGGCATGGACTAAATGTGATGTCAGAACGAGGGTGATGGAGGGTGGCACTATCTGATGGAGACTTCTGTGATCCGTCTGGACCCTGTCTGGATTTTGTCTGGATTTCGAGGGATTACGTCATCCTCACTCCGAGTCCTGTCTGTGGACTAACAGCGCCACCTGCTGAACACCGGCTGCCATGTTTCCTGCCTCTCCACAGCTCGAGCTCCACAGGTCGAGCAGAAATGGTGCCACTGAACCGGCAAAGGAAACTTTTTTTTTTTTCTTCCTCCCTGACAGCTTGAAGAGGAATTGAGTGTATTGACATGGCAACCCTGGTGTGTGGACATCTTTTAAAATGGAAGGGGGTGGCGGTGGGGGGAGGGAGGGAGGGAGGGAAAAAGAAAATGCATCATGTCTTTATGACCCTGTTTTTTGTTGTTGTTGTGTGTGTAGCTTTCTAATGGGTCATAGGTAGTGATGGGGTGATTTGTTACCGAGGAGGGGGTCTGTTCACAATTAAGGCGCGCGGGTCGCCCCGCGTCCCTCCTTTCCGCCCTCTCTTTCTCTGCCCGGTGCTTGAAGGGATGGATGCCGAGCAGATGAGGTCTCTCATTATCTGAACACACCGCGGAATCCATCACCGTGCTAATTTAGAAAGGGTCCTGGCCGTGGGGAACGCGGCGCGCACTGCTGTATTTAATTCAGACCACCCACTGTTTGATTAGTTATTGATGGATTGGAGCTCGGCCCAACTCCATCGAACTACACACCATGTCTGTGCGAGTAGATAACGGATGTACATTAAACAAAAGGTTCACTGCATCACCACAAGTATGCGGACATGCACCCATCACTTCACTCTGTCCTGCTGAACGGATGCCAAGTCACTCCATTCCTCCATCTCACTGTATATACACATTATACACACTATAATATACTATAACATACACCTCAGTATATACATATACATATATATATATATAGAGGCACAGTGGCTTAGTGGTTTAGTAGCATGTTCTCCTCTCAGCACTAGGGATTCCCAGTTCGAATCCCCATCTGGGTGGAGTTTCCACGTTCTCCCCGTGCCCGCATGGGTTTCCTCCAGGTTCTCCGGTTTCCTCCCACAGTCCAAAAACATGGATCAAGTCAACTGAGTTCTCCAAATTGCCCCATATAGAGTGTGTCTGTGTGAGTGAGTGTGTGCCCAGTGATAGATTGCCCCCTGTCCTGGGTGTATCTGCCCAGCACCCGAAACGTTCTCCCCTGGATGGGCATGGGGAAGAACCCCCCTGCGACCCTAATAGAGGATAAAGCGGGAGATAATGAATGAATATATATATATATATATATATATATATATATATATATATATATATACACACACACACACACACACACACACACACATTATACACACTATAATATCCCCATTTTTAAAGTTTATCATGTTTGGTTTCGGTCGTCATACCAAACGCAGTGCATAGTCGCTCACATTTCATGTTATCACTTGCACCAAATAGTGACTTTTCCCTCTAAACTTTCATTTTTATCAGTTTGGAATTATATTAAAATGCTTTAATATCTCATTTAAAGTCTGAAACGTTGAATACTTCCTCCTCTATCCATCCTCTTATGACTAGGGCAAGACAATGTTCCAATTCATTAATCATGAGAGCGTATCAACATCGCCGTGATGACATTCATAAGAAAAATAAGTATGATGCCGAAAATTCAGAACTTTAGACCACGGAAACAAAAATAAAACCCCACTCGCCTGTTTTCTTTGTCCTTACAGGAAATAACTAGACTTATTATATATAATACCATTCATTCATTCATTCATTTATTATCTTCCACTTTATCCTATAATAGGGTCGCCGTGGGGGGGGTTCCCCATGCCCATCCAGGGGAGAACATTTCGGGCGCTGGGCAGATACACCCAGGACAGGGTAACGTTTTACGAGGGTGGGCGATTCGACAGCCAGCTGAATTGCCAGCTGCGGAGCTCCTCGGAAGGCTTCCGCATCGCTTTCTGACACGATTAATTATCCAGTTTCTCACCAAACACACGGAGGACAGGACAGCACTACAGAGAGTGATCAGCACAGCCCAGAAGATCATCGGCTGTCCACTGCCCAGTCTGGAGGACCTGTTCGGCTCTCGCTGCCTCAGCGGGGCAGCTAACACCCTGAAAGACCCTTCCCACCCTGGACATCATCTATTCCAGCAGCTGCCCTCAGGGAAACGATTCAGGTCCATCACATCCAGGACAAACAGACTCAAAAACAGCTTTTATCCCACCGCTGTACGCGAACTGAACACACAAACACACACAACCCACAAACCAACCCCGCACCGATAACTGGACTCAGCACTAATCACTAGGGGTGAGCTGCAATATTCGCTGATTCGACGATTCGATTCGGAGAACCGTAGTCGACTATGAACCTCATAGTCGAATGTACCATTTTGACCACATGGGGGCGCCCATGGCTGCTGCTAAGCATTAGTTTTTACATGAAATGTCTTTATTTTCGTTATATATATAGCCTTTTGTCAAATAAAATCATCCTAATTTCTAGAAAAAAAAAGAAAAAAGAAAAACAAAAAAAAGGTTTTCTTTTGTTAGAAAAACAAGTAAAATATAAAAAAAAAATAGTTTATTAAAAACTACGCTTATAGCGCCATCTTGTGATGAAATTTTAACTGATTCGACTATCAGTCGACTATAGGGAAAATCTGACGAATCAGATTCGACTATGAAAATCTTTAGTTGAATACACCCCTACTAATCACTTTAATAATGTCCTTATGAGCAATATAACTCATGTGCAATATTAATGACAAAGACATTATGTGTGTATGTATGTATATTAGGGGTGTCTTCAACTAAGGATTTTCATAGTCGAATCTGATTTGTCAGATTTTCCCTATAGTCGACTGATAGTTGAATCAGTTCAAATTTCACCACAAGATGGCGCTATAAGCGTGGTTTTTGAAAAAGATTTAAAAAAAAAAATATTTTACTTGTTTTTCTAGAGCACCGTAAATGGGTTAAAGCGCACACATCATTATATTAACAGAACAAATATTAACAGAAATTAGGATGATTTTATTTGACAAAAGGCTAAATATATAACGAAAACAAAGACATTTCATGTAAAAACTAATGCTTAGCAGCAGCCATGGGCGCCCCCATGTGGTCAAAATGGTACATTCGACTATGAGGTTCATAGTCGACTACGGTTCTCCGAATCGAATCATCGAATCAGCGAATATTGCAGCATATATATTGCATATATATATTTATAATTTTTTTTAACTTCTTATTCTTTTGTTTACACTGTTGTTTGCACCTAAGATTAATTCATTCATTATCACCCGCTTCATCCTATATTAGGGTCGCGGGGGAGGGTTCTCCATGCCCATACAGGGGAGAACGTTTCGGGCGCTGGGCTGATACAGCCAGGACAGGACACCAATCTATCACTGGACACACACTCACTCACACACACACTCTACATGGGGCAATTTGGAGACTTCAATTGACTTGATCCATGTTTTTGGACTGTGGGAGGAAACCAGAGAACCCGGAGGAAACCCACATGGACACGGGGAGAACATGGAAACTCCACCCAGCTGGGGATTCGAACCGGGAATCCCTAGAGCTGAGAGGAGAACATGCTAAACCACTAAGCCGCAGTGACATATAGTTTTTTTTTAAATGTCTTGCGGCACCTGACGTGTTGCAATCGAGTCTAAGCGACGATAAATAAACAATATTGTCTCGCAACGGTATCAAGTCAACAAAACAAACACAGCAGCGAGCGGATGTAAGTAACACTATAAATTTGCGGTGCGTAATAAAAAACCATAAACGCGGATTAAAGCCGTTAAATGATGAATCGTTAGAATCATTCATAAATAATATTCACTCCGGGAGGCGCAGGCCCAATAACATGTTACTTACACGGATGTGCCGATGATAGACGACCAATAACCGCCGTTGTTCGAAATGCCGGTATTAAAATGAGCTCGTAACCAGATTACCAGTGAACCCTGGGGTCCAGTTTGTTATTAAGTGATTACACCGCCGTCACGCTCCTTCTCGTGACATAAACGCCTTTCATGGCTTTAATTATGTGAAGAAAGCACCTGGCTTTTAGATAAGAATTCATCTGATACCTGCTACAAAGACGTTATGAATAATATTATTCCGAATGTTTAACTGCGAACGCCGCCAATTTATTAAGATTCCCGCTTCGACTCTCCCTGTTCATTATCCAGCTTCACTGATCATTAAGATGGAGTTTTAAGTTCGACAATTACATTCTGTTTCTCTACATACTCTGTTACATTGTTCTCTGATAATCAGGACCGTCAAAAGAGCAGGTATTATTAGGGTGGTGGATGATTCTGTACTGCTGTGACAATGACATGGTGGTGCAGGTGAATAATCCACCACCCAAAACATCCCGCAAACATCATCCTGTATGCAGCTTCACTGTGATCACTGAGGACACAAACCATGCAGCAACTGATGACCTACTGTCTCTGATATTATTATTATTATTATTATTATTATTATTATTATTATTATTATTAACTGCGTTAACAGTTAATAACGTTTTGTTTACATTATTGTAATTTACATTTACAATATTCATCGGCAATTCATATGCAAAGCAATTAATTAGAAGTAAAGACACGATATGTTTAAATTAAGCCACTCTATACTGCCTTTATCCACCAAGCTCCACAATGTAATTCTACACATTTCCACAAGGTGGCAGCAGATTTCATAATGGACTACGCTCTGCCCTTAATCCACTGTAGCATTTAATATCATAATTATAGGATGAGGTTTAATTCGTATAATTTTCTCATATCCAGTGCAAAAAAATATAATTAGTAGAGTTTAAATAAAAGAAGATTATCACACGTAACAACCGAGTTCCAACGTGAAAACATCGGCTGGGATGAACGGTCAGTTATCTAGAAATTATTCAACTTTAATTTTAGCGTTTAAAACTTTAATCATTGTAGAGGTTTGTACCGTCAACTTTTAACCGTTTACTGAACGCATACGGCCGAGTGGTTCCCTCTCATCACATGAGTCTGATTGCAGGGACCGGGATGCTGCTTAATTCAGTGTTATTATGAGAAACAGCATCCCGGTCCCTGCAATTAGACTCATGTGATGAGAGGGAACCACTCGGCCGTATGCGTTCAGTTAACGGTTAAAAGTTGACGGTACAAACCTGTGAATAACATCCACAATGATTAAAGAATCCAGTGTTATTATAAGAAACAGCATGGACTACAGCAGGAGACCTCCAATCTGAGTGCCACGGCTGTCCGAGGGAAACAGAAAGGTGAGGGGTGGATCACTGAGCAACGGAAAAAAAAACAAAAAAACACCCCGTCAGATGAATCCGGCACCGCAGCCGAATGGAAGAGCCTTCCCATCAGGTGTCAGCAGTTCAGCAGTTCAGCAGTTCAGCCTGGTGGAGGTGGAACAGCACTAAGCCAGTTAGTGACTGGACTCTAATACGTGTGGCTGGATGTTTGGACATCGTATCGTGGATAACCATGATCAGCCCTCAGTGCACATGTTTATGGCAGAAGCACCAGGTCATCATTTTTCCTCACAACACACAAGATCTCTGGGACGAAGAAAAGCTATATTGGTTTTCCCCCAATATGGGACCAATAAAGGATTATCGTATCTTATCTTATCTTATCAATCCCATCTGCCTGAATCAATAATCCTGCAAAACCATCTGAACACAGGAATCTATAGCAAAATAGTTGGCTGCAGATTAGGGATGAGACAATTCATCGTTTTTTGCAATTAATCACAATTAAACACATTACAAATAATTCATCATAAGAGTGCCTTAACATGGTCATGACAACATTCATTAGGAAAAAAAAAAAAAACCTATTATGCCGGAACCTTAGACCAAACGGCGCACTTCGCATGGAACAAAAATAAAGTTACACTTGCAGGACCTCACTAGTTTTCCTTCAAATGGATATAAATATCCACTTTTTTTTGTTTTAATCACATAAAATTTTATATTTTGTTGTAAAGAATATTTTGTGTTAATATTAAGCAATATTTAAGGTTAATATTTAAATCATTCATTCATTCATTCATTCATTATCTTCCGCTTTATCCTCTATATGCCCATCCAGGGGAGAACGTTTCGGGCGCCGGGCAGATACACCCAGGACAGGGCGCCATACACACTCACTCACACAGACACACTCTTTATGGGGCAATTTGGAGAACTCAATTGACTTGATCCATGTTTTTGGACTGTGGGAGGAAACCGGAGAACCCGGAGGAAACCCACGTGGACACGGGGAAAACATGGAAACTCCACCCAGATGGGGATTCGAACCGGGAATCCCTAGAGCTGAGAGGCGAACGTGCTAACCACTAAGCCACCGTGCCGCCCTATTTAAATCACATTTTTAAAAATTTTTTTTTTTTTTTTTTTTTTTTAAATGTGATTTTGTGTTCACATTAAATTAATGGAATAAACTGCAATGTTCCTGTGACTTCTTGCAACTTAAGTTAATTATTGCATAACAATGGGAATAATCGTGATTATTACTTAAGGCGATAATCGTACCATCCTAATCTGTAATCGTCTCGTCCCTACCGCAGATCTTCAGGACTTACATCCTATTAGATCACTGTTTAATATATCTTTTTAAATTTCTTTGGTGAATTGATTCTTTTTCCAGAGCCTGATGTAAAAGTATCTGGAATTAAGATGCTCTAATGCATATGTGTAATTGTAATGACTGACTGGTTGAAAGAGCTATTTTTACTCTTGTAAATCAATCACACACACACACACACACACACACACACACACACACACACACACACACGGATAATGATGCAAGCCATCATGGAGAGTGTGATTATATGTGAATTATCATGCCGCTCACGCTCACTCGGTGCTTCCTGAAGGTGACCTTTATCGCCGGTGTAACCATAGAAACGAAGAGGATGGAGACAGAATGACTCCTGAAGTGTAAACACGGCTGCAATCAGATCCTCGGCTTATCTGAGATTAAATACCATATGCAGTCAAGCGCCACCGCTCAACAGTCACGACTTAGACAGCGAGCGGTAAACGGCCACGGAGGAAGGAACGGACATTATCATCGCTTTACATCGTTTAAATACACATCCACTCTAATATCGGAGCATTTACATTGGTCGTGGAGCTGTAGAGAATAAATGACACGAAGCTTTAAAGTCCTGCACGGATCTAATGACGAACGGAACGACCATAAAGGGCCATAAAGAACCTCGGGCTCCAACACCTTATTACAAAGCCACCATCTCCATTCTGTAATAATTAGGAACCTTAACAGAGCTGTTAGGGTTTTTTTTCTACATTATTTTGGCACTGACACTGCATTATACACACAACGGCCGTTCCATCAGGTTCTACAGTCGCTCACAGTCCACGCTGTCAGTGCCATGCTGTAGTGGAACTGTGATGCATGCAAACTCCCGAAAAAAAAAAAAAAAAACTCTTTATAAATGACTCAACTCTGCAGCGTTGCACCAAATGTTGCATATAGCTGCAGGGTGACCTTACTGAGGTACGTATAACGCAGGAGACTGCAGTGAGGCGACTGGGTGAGTCACAAACAGAGGAGTGTACAGTGACGCAGGAGTGCAGGAACACATGGGGGAATTGGGTTAATTAAACACACACACACACAATCTGTCTATACTGGGGGTTTTTTGTGTTATAATACACTTGTACCTCATTGTAAATGACTGGACCACATTTTGCCTCTACTCTGACGGGTCAGAGAAAGTGACGAGCACAGCACTGACACCACTGTTCATCCTAAATAAAGGGAGGGAGGGAGAGAGCGATCATTTCATTGATCCTCAAAGCCATGAATCGTAGACCATTAAACATCACTGACTTTGTTTTGATTGTGAAGCGACGGCATGCTGCGCCGCTGTATCAGGTTCGGTGTAAGCACACGTCCACAGAGCGGGCAGTTCATCAGCTGTCCAGGGCTCCAGAACATTTATTAACATTTTGCTTTCTTTAAGTGAGAACCTGAACAGCAGAGGGACTTTTTTTTTTTTTAAACTAGAAAACAATGGCGATAGTCAACGGTTTAAACTGATACGCAATTAATATCTCTATGATGTCACAAAGCAACACAATTAAACGAAACTACATTGAAATATATTCTTAGCTATAATTAACATGCTTTGCTTCATAAAGGATGAAGGACAAGCACACTCTGACCAAGGAGGTACAGGTGTCACAAACATCCATGTTTTGATTCTTTCAATACATCCATCCATCATATTCCGCTTTATCCTCTATTAGGGTCGCGGTTGGGTTCTCCATGCCCATCCAGAGGAGAACGTCTTGGGCGCTGGGCAGATACACCCAGGACGGGACGCCAATCGATCGCTGGGCACACACTCACTCACTCACTCACTCACACAGACACACACTATATGGGGCAATTTGGAGAATTCAGTTGACTTGATCCATGTTTTTGGGCTGTGCGAGGAAACCGGAGAACCCAGAGGAAACCCACGCAGACACAGGGAGAACATGGAAACTCCACCCAGATTGGGATTCGAACCGGGAATCCCTAGCGCTGAGAGGAGAACATGCTAAACCACTAAGCCACCGTGCCGCCTCTTTCAAAACAACGTAAACAAAAGTATCATGACACCTACACATCACTCCTACAGGAGGTTTTATCATCACGCCCCATTCCACCCCATTATAATTATAAAATAATAGCTTTTATAATTTTGAGAAGGCTTCCTACAACATGCCTGTGTGTGGGTCATCCAGAACAACAACTTCAATAAAGAAATATAGTACAAGAGGGCGTGGCATTATTATAAATAACTCATTTTAAAGAGGTGTGAATAGTCCCAACACATAGCGGAGTACAGTTACTTCTCTTTCCCATGATTTATTCACAATAATACACAACCTCGAGAGTCTTATTGCTTTTATAAGATGCTTACAAACACACTACAACATAAAAAAACAAGATTTGATTCATAAATGCGTTTACTGAAAGCAAAATTGTTAATCTGGCCCTCCACGATGTAATCTAGTCCGTTTTTTTAACGGGTTTAGTGCTGATCAGGAATCGGCTCGCTGTACATATTAATCTGCAAAGCGCTGAGAGGGGTGTGTTATTGTCAATGATGTCATGGCTGGACAAACGGCTCAGCCAATCAAGTTTACGGACCTGAACTACCCGTATTATAATGGGCATTAATGGACGTCGGCTTTGCGCACCTTTCATAGTTTTCACAAAACAGAAAACAGACCGTTTGTGCAAATAAATGCTGCAATGAAACCCAGCTGGATTTTATGTAGTAATTTTCCTAAAACACCATCAACAGGGGATTTCTCTGAACCTGAGCTTCTAACAGCATGAAATCATTAAATATGATGCAATTTGTGTTAATAGTATCATTATGGCAATAAAACAATGAACTATAATTGATGTAGACATAATAATAATAATAACAGCAACAATAAATAATAATAATAATAATAGCAACAATAACAGCAACAACAACAACAACAACAACAACAATAATAATAATAATAATAACAATTAAAATAATAATAGCAACAACAATAACAGCAACAACAATAATAATAATAATAATAATAATAATAAAACAATAGGTTTAATGCACTTCGTGCTTGAACCCCTAATAATAATAATAACAACAACAACAACAATAATAATTCATTCATTCATTATCTACCGCTTTATCCTCTATTAGGGTCGTGGGGGGGGGGGGTTCCCCATGCCCATTCAGGGGAGAACATTTCGGGCGCTGGGCAGATACACCCAGGACAGGGAGCCAACCTATCGCTGGGCACACACTCACTCACACACACACACACTCTATATGGGGCAATTTGGAGAACTCAATTGACTTGATCCATGTTTTTGGACTGTGGGAGGAAACCGGAGAACCCGGAGGAAACCCACGCGGACACGGGGAGGACATGGAATCTCCACCCAGATGGGGATTCGAACTGGGAATCCCTAGCGCTGAGAGGAGAACATGCAAAACCACTAAGCCACCGGAAGATAATGAATGAATGAATGAATATTATTAATAACAATAATAATAACATAATAATAATTTGTACAAACTTACTGTAATCCATCAGAACAGGAGGCAGGTGTTGTGAGTGCAGGGAGGCAGGCGCGCATGCGCAGTGGGGGTATTGCGTCTCCTCTGACAGCGAGCCTGAGCGTGATGGAGACAGAAGGAGGATAAACATCTCTCTCCTCTCTGAATGGCACAGGTACAGCGCCGTCCCGCTTTATTCCTCACTAACGTTCTAACGTTCTCTTCTGTTCCGCTATAGAAAGGCTGAGAGTCGGGGGGTGGGGGGGGTGACCGGGGGTCGCTCGGTTCGTCTGTTCGGGTGTCTGTTTAAAGCTTTGATGATGGCGGCGGCGGCATCGCCTTCAAACTGCAGCTCCGTTCATAAGTTCTTTTATTTTTTGCACTTTCTGGATGTAAACTCTAATGTTTTTATTCCCGACATTAAAACACAGCCGCGCGCGCGGGGTCCGCCGCGGGGGAACACCGTGTTCCGCTCAGCACGCGCCGCACGCAGGTGTGCGTCTCACCTTCAGCGCGGAGCCAATCAGCAGCGCGCTTCAAAATAAAAGGTTTTTAAAACGTTTCCGACTTCAAAAGAGCGAACGCGTTGTTGCGAAAAGCGTCGTCTAGTATTTAATACGAATCCGAATATATATATATATAATTTAAATAATTTATACATAGTGTTTCCACATGAATTAATTTTGTTTAGCACCGTGGCGCACTTACTGTCTCCTGATAGCTGCTGCTGTTGCCACGACAACAACAGCACTACATGATGACGTCTTTTGTGTGCATGAGTGTATGTGTGTAGTTTTAATGACAGGAAAAATATAATATTTTCTAAAGATATATGTCCTATATAAAGATATATGTCCTATATAAAGATATATGTCCTATATAAAGATATATGTCGTATATATTTTCTAAAGATATATTTAATGTCCTATATTAAAGGCTCTCTACATTTACAACAAAATGTGGTTATTATGATCTGTTAAAAAAAATGTTATTTTTAATAACATTAGCGACACAACAACAATTTCATTCATTTCGTAATCCACTGACCTCAAGCGCTGTCCTGGTGCTGTAACTCCATGCTGCACACGCAGAACTCAAGGCAGGAAACCCTGGACAGGTTGCCGGTCCACTGCAGGGCAGACACACAAACAACATTACCTAATGTTAGACGAGGGTGTCCGTTTTTGAAGTCCATACTAAAATATTAAACAAACGTGGCTTTATGGACCTTGTTTCGTTATGCTGGAACAAAAAAGCGACTTCCCCAAAGTGTTTCCATGAAGTTGGAAGCGTGCTGGTGTTTCAGTACACCTGTCTAACTGGGACTAAATAAAAACACCTATATTCTGTAATTAAATAGTGTGTCCTGTTACCTTCGTCCGTTTTGTCCTAGTCCTAACACTCGTCCCATGACCTCCACTCAATGTAGGAGATTTCATGCAACGTTATCCGTTCGAGTTACCAATTTGTGTCTGCTTATTACCTTTTCAGTTAAAGATTGTTGCAGCTGAATGTGAATGTAAGACAGAAGACATTAAACACATTAAAAACATCTAAAATAATTCCTTATGATTACAGCGCAGTACTGAAAGAGCGCAGAGTACGAACACCAACGGGCCTAGTCCTGATTAAATTACAGCCCTGCTAAGGAACCTCCCCTGTTTAACACATCCTGCACCCTCTCACATGTCCACATCCATCCCATAATAAACGCTGATCTTTTAATTAGGCTCATGATGTGCTTTGAAAACAGAGGACAGTGGGACTGACCGGTTGGTCTGGTATTATGTTTGATTTGAACTTATACAAAACAGTTAGGAACAGTGTGTGCGTGTGTGTGTGTGTGTGTGTGTGTATGTGTGTGTAGCTGTGTGTGCGTGTGTGTGTGTGTGTAATCTGATCTGCATCTCTTTTGCACCTCCTGACCTGCTGAACAGACACAAACTCGGAGCTGTTCAGGGTATAAAGGTGCTGAACAGGACAGGATGCTGCAGCCTTACTGCGGAATTTTAATAAAGTCAATTAAATATATATTAATTAATTAAGAGGGAGGGCGGCACGGTGGCTTAGTGGTTTAGCATGTTCTCCTCTCAGCGCTGGGGATTCCCGGTTCGAATCCCCATCTGGGTGCAGTTTCTATGTCCTCCCCGTGTCCGCGTGGGTTTCCTCCCACAGTCCAAAAAACATGGAGCAAGGTCAATTGAGTTCTCCAAATTGCCCCATATACAGTAGAGTGTGTCTGTGTGAGTGAGTGTGTGCCCAGCGATAGATTGGCGTCCTGTCCTGGGTGTATCTGCCCAGCACCCGAAATGTTCTCCCCTGGATGGGCATGGGGAACCCCCCCCGCGACCCTAATAGAGGATAAAGCGGGAGATAATGAATGAATGAATAATTAAGAGGGCGGCATGGTGGCTTAGTGATTTAGCATGTTCTCCTCTCAGCGCTGGGGATTCCCGGTTCGAATCCCCATCTGGGTGCAGTTTCTATGTCCTTCCCGTGTCCGCGTGGGTTTCTTCCGGGTTCTCCGGTTTCCTCCCACAGTCCAAAAAACATGGAGCAAGGTCAATTAAGTTCTCCAAATTGCCCCATATAGAGTGTGTGTCTGTGTGACTGAGTGTGTGTCCAGCGATAGATTGGCGTCCTGTCCTGGGTGTATCTGCCCAGCGCCCAAAACGTTCTCCCCTGGATGGGCATGGGGAACCTCCCCCCCCCACGACCCTAATAGAGGATAAAGCTGAAGATATGAAGAATAAATTAATTAAGTAAAGTAAATAAGTAAATAAAACATGCAAGCTAACAGCAGTGTTATAAGTGTGTCCTCGTTTAAAGGATTCTAATTAGTTGTGCAGTTGTATAGAAATGTTTTGATAGTGGTGCGACCTTCATGAGGAGGGTGTCACACTGATGTTTCTCAGTATTATATCACTTGCTATTTGTAAAATATTGTCTCAGAGCAAACTCTGTTCTGTATCTCATATCTCTGCAGTTTTGCTGGGGGACTGAGTGATGTCATACAGTTATATAACAGTTATATAAACGTTACATACCTGTAAAGCAACATCTGTACTTTAGGAGGTTGTAGTTCCTTTAAGCGGGCATCACGGTGGCTTAGTGGTTTAGCACGTTCTCCTCTCAGCTCTGGTGATTCCCGGATCGAATCCCCATCTGGGTGGAGTTTCCATGTTCTCCCCGTGTCCGCATGGGTTTCCTCCGGGTTCTCCAGTTTCCTCCTACAGTCCAAAAACATGGATCACGGTCAATGAAATGCTCCAAATTAGATATACACTCCATATAGAGTGTGTGTGTGTGTGCACAGCAATAGATTGGTGCTGTCCTGGGTGCCCTGTTCGGCCCAGTGCCCGAAACGTTCTCCCGTGGATAGGCGTGAGGAACCCCCCCCCCCCCCATGACCCTAGTAGAGGAGTACACAGAAGATAATGGCTATACAATAAACAACCTGTGTGTAAATAGTTTAATCTAAATTCATCCATCCATCCATTATCTTCCGCTTTATCCTCTATTAGGGTCACGGGGGGAGGGGGGGGTTCCCCATGCCCATCCAGGGGAGAACGTTTCGGGCGCTGGGCAGATACATCCAGGACAGGACGCCAGTCTATCGCTGAGCACACACTCACTCACACAGACACACTCTATATGGGGCAATTTGGAGACCTCAATTGACTTGATCCATGTTTTTTGGACTGTGGGAGGAATTGGGATTGGGATTCCCAGATTGGGATTGGGATTCGAACCGGGAATCCCTAGCGCTGAGAGGAGAACATGCTAAAGCACTAAGCCACCGTGCCGCCCTTCATCTAAATCAATGAGCTTTTTTATGTATTTGACGTCTTAAGACGACTGTCCGCCTCCTCTAATGATCCTCGACGCTGTGTCTCAGATGTGAAGCGATGACGTCGTGTCCTGAGCTCTGCGGATCGGAGTACGGTGATGGGGGACAGCAGCGCTACGGCGTTCGCTCCTACCTACACCAGTTCTACGAGGACTGCACCTCGTCCATCTGGGAACGCCACAATGACGACTTTCAGACACAGAGATCGCCCAGCAGGTGGAGCTCTGTTCTCTGGAAGGTCAGCTACGTTTTGCGCTCACACCCCTCCACCCGTCCCACCGCCAGTCCTATTTTAATGAACATTATATACACCATTTTCACCTACTGGTTATCTCTCTGTAGGTTTGTGTGGCGCTGGGCACCGTGATCCTGGTCGCTGGTCTGTCTGTGCTACTGGTGGGCTACGCCACCCCCCCTCGCCTGGAGGCCTTCGGCGAGGACGAGCTGCTTTTCGTAGATGGCCGAGCCGTGCGCTTTAACCGGGCCCTGGACGCCTGCAAGCTGGGTGGTGCGGTGCTGTTCTGCGTGGGAGGAGCCGGAGTGGCGGCGGGTCTCCTCCTGTTGGCCGCCTGCGGGCAGGGTGGGACCAAGGACGAACTTCGGCTTCAGCGGCGCTTCAAGGAGCGATTGGCAGAGATCCAGGCCTCCGTGCCCAATACCGGCGACGTCAAGGTTCCGGTGACGCTGTCCAAAGTCCAGAGCGTGCAGCCGGGCACCGAAAGCTGAAACGTTACGCCACAATAAAAGGAATTATACGTTATTATTAGATAATATTTATCTGCATAGCAGCTTCCTGATGACTATCAATGCCAACCATAAAACATCAACCCAGGTCCCACACACAAGCACTTAATAACACAACCGATCCCTTAGAAATAGAGTCAATTACATTCTTTACTATTATTCAATAACGTTCATTTAATTCACATTAGCATTATTAGAGTGCACACATGATATAAACCAGAGCAGCATAGAAAACAGTACAAATATAAATCTGAACAATGAATAAAGTAGGACATTTATCCTTTTATGTGAATGAAATGTGTTCATTTTTTGAGTTAATGGTCATTTAATAATTTTTAACCATTTAAAACCAGGGAATAAAAAGAAACCAATGAAAATACATAACGATGTGAAAACAGTAACTAATGGACTTCAAGGTCTAGAATGCAATGCAGCTGAGGCTCTAGAAACTGAATTAGCACAATTGGAAGTTAGAAGCGCTACAGTCAGTGAGCCGCAGTGAAGTAAAGTGTTAAGACCAAGCGTTGGAGTTCCACTGGACACCGTTAACCAGTTCAGGATCAGCTGTTTAAAGACCTGATCACATGAGAAGATAGACATCACTGCTGTATCAGACTGAGAGACAATGAGGGTTTAAAAAGCACGCTCTGGGTGATAATGATGAAATTCATCACGTTAAATGATTATGTCTCATGTTTTTTGTTTTTTTTGCGTAATGAAACAAAAAAATGGAAAATAAAATGTGGACGGTACTGAAGTAATGGTGCTTTAACTGTTTTTCTTCCTCAATAAAACCAACAAAGCACGTCAGTGAAGTGTCCAGACTTTTGAACAACACTGACAGTTCATATGAAAATCAAAAGTATAAGGACACCATCACAGTGTACTCACAGAACCGCTCTGTGAAGGCTCTCTGCAAGGTGTTGGACTGGGTCTGGAAAATCGTTTGCCTGACACTGGTGTTGGATGAACACCAATGAATTATGGTTTTATAATCTCATAATCAAGAGGTTGGATAGAATAAACTCACCCAAACAGGCCTGGACTGGAAATTGGATTCCCGGTCGGGACGAACAAAGACCTCTCTGCATGTCCTCCCTGTGACTGGCTGCGTTAACTCCAGGTGCTCCGGTCTACTCCAAAATACCACAGACAATGCTAATGGGTAAATTGAATATACTTAACTGCCCCATATCATTTACTATAATAATATAATAACTATGATTTAACATCTCTCTCTCTCTCTCTCTCTCTCTCTCTATATATATATATATATATATATATATATATAAAGCACCAGTACACCCCCCCTCTTGCTCCATTATCTATTTTCTTCACTTACCATATAGATGGAAAATAACAGACTGTAGTCCTTCTGTGTTCTTTGTTGTTGTTGGTCCCCTCTTGGTTCTCTGTTCTCTATTGGGCGGGACGTTCACAGGACAGGTAACATTTAGGTGGTGGATTGTTTACTGTCAGTTCTGCAGTGACACTGATGTGGTGGGGGGGGGGGGTTTAGTGCAGCAGTGCAGCTGTAGTTTCATTTAAAAACCTCAGTGACACTGCTGGGATAGGACTAATGCACCGGCCAAATAATAGTCCACAAACCGGAACTGAAAAATTAAACAAGAAGTGGAGCAAAAATCATACAGATGTTCAAAACCCATGGGTGGCTGTTTGATTTTGTACCCTTGTGGCGATGGGACGGACTTTTGACATTTCGTTTAGAACGACAAGCCATACGGACCAATGGATCAATCGAAAAATCAACCATTAACCGAATTTCATAGAATTAATGTTAAAATGTTGACGGTAAGAATTTTTATTAAATGCTTCTTTATTAAGCATCATTTACAGATCTACACAAGAATTACACAGGCAGACACACATACACATTATGAGCTACTCACATAATACAAACTACACGTGAAATACATATATAGTTTATATAAAGTGGCAACTTTGGGAAATGTGCTGTAAATAATAATGTTAAATCATTTATTTTATATAACATACCAAAAATATTATATTTATCTTGTACAGTTTTAAAATGAGAGTTAAAGCTTAGTTGTTAGGATGTCGGGGGGGTCAGTCTGAAGGTTGTGGGTTCAAATCCCAGCTCCACTAAAGTTACTAAAGTCTGACCTCAGCATTAAGTTGGGATAGTCGTAAGTCACTTTTGTTAAAATCGTCTGCAAAGTTGTCGATGTTTGGACTCCACGCCGTGTCAGCATTTTATCAAACACACATTTAAATCATTTAAATACAAAACTAATATAGATTTATTTTTCCCGAATTGCTTAAATATCTGCGAACAAAACTGAATAAACATTCCCCGCTGAACCATCAGCTGCTCCACCTGTCCAAATAACTCCACCTGTCCAAATAACTCCAAATAACTCCACCTGTCCAAATAACTCCACCTGTCCAAATAACTCCACCTGTCCAAATAACTCCACCTGTCCAAATAACTCCACCAGTCCAAATAACTCCACCTGTCCAAATAACTCCACCTGTCCAAATAACTCCACCAGTCCAAATAACTCCACCTGTCCAAATAACTCCAAATAACTCCACCTGTCCAAATAACTCCACCAGTCCAAATAACTCCACCTGTCCAAATAACTCCACCTGTCCAAATAACTCCACCAGTCCAAATAACTCCACCTGTCCAAATAACTCCAAATAACTCCACCTGTCCAAATAACTCCACCTGTCCAAATAACTCCAAATAACTCCACCTGTCCAAATAACTCCACCAGTCCAAATAACTCCACCTGTCCAAATAACTCCACCTGTCCAAATAACTCCACCTGTCCAAATAACTCCAAATAACTCCACCTGTCCAAATAACTCCACCTGTCCAAATAACTCCACCTGTCCAAACGACTCGTGTTTGCTCCATCACTTTGTCACTCCATCATTCTTAACGACTCCCTCACCATCCTCAACCCCACCCGCTCCTGTTCAATTATCAGCTACTCTCTGTTTCTGCTCCTCCTCCACCATCCTCACCCACTCCCCCACCCTGTTCTCCTCCACCATCCTCACCCACTCCCCCACCCTGTTCTCCTCCACCATCCTCACCCACTCCCTCACCCTGCCCTGCTCCACCATCCTCACCCACTTCTTCACCCTGTTCTCCTCCACCATCCTCACCCACTTCTTCACCCTGTTCTCCTCCACCATCCTCACCCACTTCTTCACCCTGTTCTCCTCCACCATCCTCACCCACTTCTTCACCCTGTTCTCCTCCACCATCCTCACCCACTCCCTCTCCACCATCTTCAACTACTCCATCACTCTCCCCTGCACCATCCTCACCCACTGCCTCACCCTGTCCTCCTCCACCATCCTCACCCACTCCCTCACCCTGTCCTCCTCCACCATCCTCACCCACTCCCTCACCCTGTTCTCCTCCACCATCCTCACCCACTCCCTCACCCTGTTCTCCTCCACCATCCTCACCCACTCCCCCACCCTGTTCTCCTCCACCATCCTCACCCACTCCCCCACCCTGTTCTCCTCCACCATCCTCACCCACGCCCTCACTGTGCCCTACTCCACCATCATCAACTACTTCCTCATGCTCTCCCACTTCCCCTTCCTTACATACTCCCTCATGCTCCCCTGCATCGCCATCCTTATCCTCTCCTCCACCCTCTTCTCCTTCAGCCTCTTCCCCTTGACCACCCTCAACTACATCTTTACCTGCTGGTTCTTCTACAGTCTCCCCCCCTCCCACTTCACCATCCTCTTCTGTTCCCTCACCCTCTCCCAATCCTCCTGCTACCTCATCATTTACTACTCCATCATCCTCTTCAGCCTTCTGTTCTCCACCCTCTTTATCTTCCAATCCTTCCTCTTCGCCAGGGTTCCCGGTCAGTTTGGAGAGCCAGTCTGGTTCTTCATCCTTTCTGCAGTTCTCCTGTAAATATAAAGTGATCTAATGAGGATTTTCATGACTGAACCTCACATATCTATTAACGAACCCATGTTTTATGTCTGAAAGTCTTATATTTAAAAAAAAAAAAAAAACATCTGGCTCTCGGACCTGCTCAGCTGACGGACACTTCACTTCTAGAAGGCTGTCTTCATTCATTCCAGACTCTTGTGTTGGCTCACCGTCATCTGATTTAAAAAAAAACAAAGACAAAAGGCATTTCTGGCACCACGCTGAGATCATCATCCCATTACTTCATCATATTTACATTTACATTACATTACATTAGGTCATTTATTGGACGCTTTTATCCAAAGCGACTTACAAGGTGATCACAGGGTTCATCACAACATCCCTGGAGCAATGAGCGTTAAGGGTCTTGCTCAAGGACCCACACTGGTAACTTCAGTGGACCTGGGATTTGAACCCCCAACCTTCAGATTGATAACCAAACGCCCCAACCACTGAGCTACCTTGCCCATATTGTTCGTACAGATGCTTTAGTAGATGAGCCTTTATGTTATGGGGTCATAAATACCATCCATAGTACAGACTCCGGAGCAACAGCAGCATGTTGCATCACATCATAGTGTCTTAGACTTTGTGCCATTGATGCTGATGAATAGAGTGTAATGCTTTTGTGTGTGTTTAAAAAAAAAAAAACACCAAGGGTGTTGGAATGTACTGACAGTTCTGGATTGTTGTTGTGCATGTGGGGTCTGCAGTATAACCTGGAGCTGTGTGACAGATGTAATCGCTCAACCAAACAGCACTCGTTTTTCCTCACGTTGCACGTAAAAGCGCTTCCTGTATTAATTAACGCTCAGTAGAACGGGAGGTCTCTGACGGGGGGGGGGGGTCTACTGGGTAAAGTTGTGTGTGTGTGTGTGTGTGTGTGTGTGTGTGTGTGTGTGTGTGTTTGTGTGTGTGTGTGTACACAGCAGTAACGGTAGGAAAACCAGTGGGAATCAGTTACAGAAGTGTGAACCTGTGTTCACCTACAGACTGGTAAAAATATTCCGATGTGTAAATTGTAAAAGTGAATAAGTGTGACGGCTGACTGCTGACTGCTGACTGATGAGAGTTCTGACTGATTTCCTTCATGACGCAGAGTTTCATCTGCGAAAATATATATATATATTTTTTTTAAATAACCCTCACAGTTGTGTTGTGGTTCGAGGCAATCGCGTGTAATAACAAAATGATTTGAAATCTGTCACACGGGGTTATTATATTTCATTATGATGTCACGGTCTGACCAGGGGGCAACTGAAATAAGTGAGGAAAGAGGGTGAAAACAGGAAACAAGGTCTTCTTGTAAAGATATGACAACATGAAAGAGTGTAAATTGCAGAGAATGAAAAAAAAGAGTTATGATTAAATTTAACAATGATCCGAGTAACTCTAATAATAATAATAATAATGAATCATCCAGGGGATCCAGGTTTGCATCCCGACCTGCTCTTCCTGTGTGGCATGGGTTTCCTCTGGGTTTTCCGGTTTCCTCCCACAGTCCAAAAAGTTTCAAGGTAAATTCGCTGCTCTACACTGCCCCTATAGAGTGTGTGTGAGATGGACTGGTGTCCAGTAGATGGTGTATCTGCCCAGCGCCTTAAACATTTTCTGGATGGGCATGGGTTGATTTGGACTGTGGGAGTAACCTGGAGAACCCAGAGAAAACCCAAACAGACACAAGAAGAACATGGAACCTCAACCCACTTTGGGATTTGAAGAGGACGTGCTAACCACTACACCACTGTGCACCCATGTTATACATAATTAACAAGAATATTCATAAAATACATGATATGTTTAAATAAGAGCCCACATTGAACTTCCACTGCAAATATTTGAAATAGTGGCCTGATGCACATTCCCTCTGCACAAGGGCATTGCGCGTGATTTAAAATACATTTGAAAGTCTTTAAACTGGAAATGTACTGAATCTAGACAGAAATGCCGTGAGCCATGGTCAAGCTCCACTGTGTCTTAACTCCCGCTGCGGTGTTCCACTGACTCTGCGCTGTGGCATCACTCGGGAAATGGATAACAGTCCAAAACATGGAGGTGATTATAAAGCTTTCTGTTACTATCTCAGTTTCTTTTGTGTGTGAATAAGCCGCTCGTCCGCTGCCCTTGGACGCCAGCCATCGCGAAATGACACAAATGGGAAGTTTACAAAAGCAAATTGAGACTCCATGTAGTGCAAAATGGAATGTCACTTTCGCCTCAGATGTAGAAGTCAACGGTTCTGTTCTTCGGAGAGATTTGTTTAGGTGGAAACATCCATTATAGAGCGGGAATGTTCTGAACAAGGACGCCGCAAAAAAACACTCCACCACAAAGCAGAGCCATTGACGGAGACGATGTGACTCGACCTTCATACTGGAGTTTATTTGATCGAGCGCTGAAAGACGCCGCGTAACGTGCTTCAAGCACACGGACGCGAAGCACTTCAATCAATACCTTCATTTTTTACCGTGGCCATTGTAAACATTATGGAGTTTGGGATTGTATAACTGTCGCTGTAAAGATGAGAAAACAAAGGTCTAGACATCATCACCACCATCATCATCATCATCCTTGTTTTTATTCTGCACAGCGCTCACAGCGAGCTCTCTTCATTTCTAATTGGAAAATTAGACAGTATCTTCACTCTGAGACCAGGTTTATTTGTAAAAGGACAAACTCCATTGTGTCTTTCACATGTTCTGATCAGAATGGATGGTAAATCTTTGGCTGCCTTTGAACATTGTGGATGGGAGGGGGAAAAAAAAAAACCGAGATTGCTTCTGTGATCTTTCCTTCCATTACCGGAGCATAACAACGGCACCCTGCTGCGCTCTACTGTCATCTTTCTCACTTCGTTTCTTCAGCAAGCTCTCACCCTTTCTTACTTTCCAGCTCTGAGTCCAAATCACTTACATTTCCACAATTTCCTCAACCTGTTTAGTTTTATTAATGGATGTGATTTTCCCTGCAGTCATTCGGCACTCATCTGTCACATGCTGTGCCATTTCCTCTGCAAATGATGTGGGTTAAAATAAAAGCACACTGTGGTCTTGGTGTCCAATCCCACCGCTGTCGAATAGCAAATCCGGACATCGGCCCCGTTTTTTTTTTACCTTTACGTCGATAATTAACCCAAATGAATTTAACGTCAAGAACGAAACTAATTTTCTCAGTAATTCTTAAATTAATAATTAAATAATTCAGCCTCATACAAATACAAAACCAAATATCTGACCCTAATCTAAATCTGAACAAAACCAACAAAATGGTAACCAATCAAATGTTTTAACCCAATTAATTACATTGATTTAACAAATAATATTATTAAAAAATGCCTAATATGTAATACAGCATTATTCTGGATGAATGAACTAATGCAGTCCGCTTTTCTTTGTTCTCTGATGATCAGGACCATGGACAGAGCAGGTGTTATTAGGGATTCTCAGTGACATGGTGGTGGAGGTGACCTCATGTCCCTCCACCCTCATCCTGTCTGCAGCATCCTGTGATTAACAGATGACCTACTGTCTCTGATTCTACAACCACAAGGTGGAGCAACAAGGTGGAGGAGTGTGACAGAGTGCACAGTGAGGGGATACAGAGTTTAAACTCCAGCAGCACAACAAACACTCACACACCCGCACCACCACCATGTCAGTGTCGGTAGTACTGAGAATCATCCACCACCCTGATGATACCTGCTCTGTCAATGGGTCTGAACATCAGAGAACAGAATAAAGGGGACTAACAGAGTGTGTAGAGGAACAGATGGACTACAGAATGGAACTGTAGCATGACAAACTCCATCTATATGGTAAGCAAAGCTGATACAATAAGACACTGGTGCAGAATCTACTTCTAATAAAACGACCCGTGTCTGTAAATAAACCCCGAAAATCAACTAAATGCCAAATTGACGCAATCAACCCAATCTAAATATTAACAATATCGATATCGACCCAAATCATAAAAAAACAGCAGTGATTATAAAATACTCACTCAAGTCGACGTTTACTCCACAAACCTTTATGAAGCCCTGAATATGAGACCTTGATTTTGGTATAATAACCGAGCTAATTTCTCCCTCGAACGGCGAAACCTCGGAAAGCAACAAAACATCCACCCAAAATCAAACTCAAACATGTAATCAAGCAGGTCTAATTAAAATCAATCCCGGCGTCTGCACATCTGTTTAACCTGATAATTAATACATTTATCATTTCAGTGTGAAGTCTGTGAGAGTGGAATGTAAACAGTAAGTTCCATTTGTGTGATGTAGTCTGGCATTGATATTTAATGGTGTGCCGTGATGTGTGTGCATTCGTGTGTGTGCTTGGGATGATGACAAGGGACATGCGGAGGATGCTGTAATGCCTTTCAATTCACTGCGAACCTGATGACCTCATCAACGCAGCCACGCTGCCATGAAGCGATGGCGCCATCTCACGCTCATGCTGTGTAATAACACTGCATCCCAACTGCATTACGTCATCGGATTGAACAAAACTGACCGAGATAGTGTGAAAAACAAAGTTGGAAAACCAGGACAAATGGTGATATATGTGGCATCGTGTAAACAAGTGTGTGTGTGTTTTTGTGTGTGTGTGTGTGCAATCAGCTGAATTTCAACCTAATTTCACCTTAGAACTGAAGGGCACAATGAATGGTGTTTTTTTAAGGTTCTGGGCACATGACGTCATCTCTAACACCTTCATCAAAATCAAAAGCAAAATTTCACCAACACTGTTCCCTTTCCCTCAAACAAACCAGGGGATGCCTGACCTCACAAACGGATAATTGGACAAAAAAAATAAGTACAAACACATTTTTAGAGAAGTTAAAGCTGACGAAGCTGTGATGGCTCCTGTGGGTGTAAAGTGTAGGTGTCCTAATACTTGTTTCCATAAAGTGTGGCTTCATGAAAGAGAGAGCAGAAGGTTTTAAAGCTTCATTTAAGTTTTTTAGTGAATTTTAAGAACCTTAATAATACATGAATATATATCCTGCACTCACAGTAATGTGGTGTTTATCATTACCGTTATCTTGGCTGCTGAATGACGTTGTAACCCCACTTCGTTTCTTGCGCAGCATCATGAGTCTCGCCTGGGAGATCTGACGCACCAGAGATGTCACCGGCATTTTGGGCTCTTCACTGTGACTCTTACTGACCTCTGCCTGGTGGAGAGAAAATCCTGCATCTGTAAAGATTTTATTATATGATCTGACGCCAAATGGGTTAGAATTTGGGTTAAAAGGTTAAGATTTGGATTAGAGGGTCAAGGTTTACAATGTGGAATCATAATAATCTGTTCTTTATATTTATTTATTTAAAATGTATACAGACTAAAAGGCATGACAAGAAACGAGTTGGTAGCAACATATCAAACAACCTTCCACCTCAACTCACCAAGCTATTTGGTTTTCAAACGTCCAACCCGTTTAGCATCACATCATATAATAAAATCTTTACAGATACAGTATTTTTATTTGAATTATTTGGATTATAAACAGTGCTGCTGCTTTGCAGTCCATATGCCTCAAGGTTAAACAATTGTAACGTGTGATTATTAATGTTACAGAAGCCTTTCTGTCAAATCAAACCAGAATGTTGTCGTCTCTCAACAACTCTCATCAAGACGTCTCTCTGTTTACCATCCGAGGAATTTTAGAGACTGTTCTGGTAAAAACTCCCAGAAATCCACAGTTATACAAATTCTCAGATCAACAATAATGCCAAGGTCAGCATCACTAAGATAAAAACATAATTCATTCATTCATTCATTATCTTCCGCTTTATCCTCTATTAGGGTCGCGGGGGCGGTTCCCCATGCCCATCCAGGGGAGAACGTTCCGGGCGCTGGGCAGATACACCCAGGACCAGGCGCCAATCTATCGCTGGGCACACACTCACTCACACAGACACACTCTATATGGGGCAATTTGGAGAACTCAATTGACTTGATCCATGTTTTTGGACTGTGGGAGGAAACCGGAGAACCCGGAGGAAACCCACGCGGACACGGGGAGAACATGGAAACTCCACCCAGATGGGGATTCGAACCGGGAATCCCTAGTGCTGAGAGGAGAACATGCTGAAGCACTAAGCCACCGTGCCGCCCTACAAACATAATAATAATTAATAATAAAAACAATAGTTTATTGTGTACCTGTGTACTCCTCCCAGAATCCTCAGCCCCATTTTTTCCGTGATCATCTCCAGAATCCGCTCGAACTGATCGATCTGACGGTTAGGGACTAGAAACCTTACTGCGGGGTTCAGAACATCGCCATTCGCTACCACGCTGGACTCAAAAAAACCCAAATAAGACATTATTATTTAAAATATGGTTCAGATTTCACAACAAATAAATGTACAGTGTCAATAAGAACACTCAGATGTACTGTAAGTGGTGCTCAGACCCAGATCATTTATTAATACGGGTTAAATTACACAATGTTACCTCATGTTTAGTACAAAGACTACAATGACAAAATGTAATACTGTATATCATGTGCCACTACATTACCATATATAAAAGATTAAGATCAGAAACTGATATGAAACGAGAGCCCATGGTTCACAATCTCTGTTCGAGTTCATCCCAAATGCATGAAATGGCCTAAATAGCCTTTCCTAAACTCTTCCTATAAAGTATTTGAGTTAGATTTTTATGTGCAGTGTGTGTGTGTGTGTGTTTGTTCATAGACAGCTAAATGAGAAGAATGAGAGAATATCATTAAACATACAAAAACTATAAATTATACTGTTTTTAATCACTAATTTACTCACAATATTGCACATGGCTCTTTGATTGGCTGCAGAAATCGTGCTGAGACAGAGGTGTGGTTCTGTGGCTTGAATTTCACCTGTTAAAAAAAAAAAACACAAGGATTTAGCAACATAACAAATTTAATTAGAATTACTATTAATATATGCAAATGTTTGAGAGGTGTGGTTACATTTATTATTTTACTGATTCGTTAAGTAAATGTCACCGTAGATGTTAATGTGAGGAATTATTATTATTATTATTATTATTATTGCTTTTTGGTAATGCTTCTGTTTGATCCAGGTTTGGGATCAGTTCTGATTCCCTCACTAGTGTGTATGTAGGGAGTAAGTAATACCTGGAGCTTCATAAACCTAGAACAACATGCAAACTTCACCTGTTCTGTTTTTCGGTAACGGAACCTGGAACCTGCTTACTGTGACGTGATAATACAACACATTTTGAAATGACCATACGTAACGCTAAACTATGAATCCATGTTTGAGAGAGAATCTTAAACCAATCTTTTGACATAAACAGTTCTTGGAAAGAGGGACTGCAGGTTTTAAACTCTTGGGACGCTCGCGTGTGTGTGTCCTGTGATAACCTTGAACACGAGCAGATAATCAGTCCCATCCCGTCTCTGCTTCAAGTCCCTTAAGATTCGGTGTGTTCCCTTAGCAACACTTGGTGTATGTGTGTCTATCCAGTCGGAGAAGGACCGGTGCTCTAACTGAATCAGAAGCAGTCTCCTGAGGATTAAATGATGGACAGATAGTTGGACTGATGGAAGGCTTACACCTTGAATTAAATCTCATCCTCTAACTTGTTAACTTTAAGAGGATGGGGGTGTTGACAGTGAGCTGCAAACTCCTTTTCCAGGGTCGTTAATACAAATCTTAAAAACACAAGGTGCTGTTGGACTTGAGGAACCTTTTACATGGTTCTCAGTAATGTTGAAGTACGTCCTCCTTTTTTGGTTGCTCACACAGCAGGAGCTTAAAACTGTAAAGCCGCTGTCTGCTGTAATGACTACAGTATCCACCGTTCCAATCAATACGTATTTAATTATGTCAGAGATAAGACACTAATTTATCTTTGTATTAAGATGAACATGCTGCAGGAATTTGCATTAAACTGCATTAAGTTAACATTAAGGCATGCTCGGTTTTATAAGACAGAATACGTGTTAGAATGCCATTTCTAATGGACCTCGTTAGCTACTAATTTAGTCAGAACAAGAGGAACAGAGAGAGATTTAAGTTACACAATGTATGCTGTGTTCATTAAACACAATCATCGTTTTAAAAGAAACTGTCATGGACATGGTCATGGGAACACGAGGGGGGGGGGTTAATAAGAACAAAAGCAAAAGTCATGTACAAATAGACTGAAGATAAATTAAAAAAATACTCACTCTCTCATTCTTAAGGGGTTCTATCTTAATAATTTTTAGCAAGACATGAACAGCACACCACGCAACATGTGTGGTCAGTGTGTCTGTGCTATTGTGACAATAGGACTCATGGCTGTGTTTTGGGAGTCAGGTGTAATGAACCAATCATTATTAATGTCATTTGCCAAACCGGTGCGGTCTGATGGATTTTAGTTAAAATACATTTTTTTGGGCGGCACGGTGGCTTAGTGGTTTAGCACGTTCGCCTCTCAGCACTAGGGATTCCCGGTTCGAACCCCCATCTGGGTGAAGTTTCCATGTTCTCCCCATGTCCCACAGTCCAAAAACATGGATCAAGTCAATTGAGTTCTCCAAATTGCCCCATATGGAGTGTGTCTGTATGAGTGAGTGTGTGCCCAGCGATAGATTGGCGTCCTGTCCTGGGTGTATCTGCCCAGCGCCCGAAAATGTTCTCCCCTGGATGGGCATGGGGAACCCCCCCCCCCTAATAGAGGATAAAGCGGAAGATAATGAATGAATGAATGAATGAATGAATTATATCTTCTTAAAAAAAACAAAACAAAAAAAAAAACACCAACAAGAATGGACCAATTACGTAAATAACCTTTATACTATTTGCCATTTATACCAAGGGCCAAGCGGTTAGGGTGATATACATTTAAGACTGTTTAAATATAAAGTATATATTAGTATATGTTCATATATAAATATAAAACTACTATAGCAATGAAGTTATGTATTGCTAAGAGAACTAAGAGTCTGAAAGCACTTTAAAAAGCTGCAGAAGTTTTTCCTATAAAGCTGTCCTGAGCGTCCCAGAGTATTTCATTTAGTCCTGCCTTGTGGAATCAACCCATGACCTTTATCTTAGAGGGATTTCATGAAAAAGCTTAACGCTACTTAAAGCAAACTGTCAGACATGTAAGGTCGGAAACATTCTTAATCTTTAGAACCCTCTTGACAAGTTCTAATAACCCTAAGTGCATCTCTCCTGAATAACAGCCAAGAAAATCGGTGACCCGTTGACACATCGAACCCTCCACTTAACCTCGTCTAAAACGGCGCCGTGGGGTCGGCTCATTCAATCACCACCTGAGATGTTCAGTGATTTTTGACTTGGATCTTAACCTCAGAAGTTTAATAAATAACAGACAAAAGCAATTACAATTCACTCCTTTTCAAATCTGACTGTAAAACTCATTAAAAAAAAAAATTTATTTGTTGTTAAAAAGAACAATAACAATAAACAGAGTCATGTTGTCACCATGGGCGGCACGGTGGCTTAGTGGTTTAGCATGTTCTCCTCTCAGCACTAGGGATTCCCGGTTCGAATCCCAATCTGGGTGGAGTTTCCATGTTCTCCTCATGTCCGCGTGGGTTTCCTCCGGGTTCTCCGGTTTCCTCCCACAGTCCAAAAACATGGATCAAGGTCAATTAAATTCTCCAAATTGCCCCATATAGTGTGTATCTGTGTGAGTGAGTGTGTGCCCAGTGATAGATTGGCGTCCTGTCCTGGGTCTATCTGCCCAGCGCCCGAGATGTTCTCCCCTGGATGGGCATGGGGAACCCCCTCCCCCCGCGACCCTAATATAGGATAAAGCGGAAGATAATGAATGAATGAATGTTGTTACCATTCCATTGTTTTGCTGAGTCTGTTTCCTCCTGTGGCTTATATGCAAATAGCTGAAAAACAAAGAACTACAGTTACAGCTTGATAAATCAATGAGACAGAGTAATTTAGTAAGTATGATAATTATAACTATAATATTATAATTACCATAATTACACAAATAATTTGAACATACTATTACATCTCTAGCAAATTTACTTTAAAAACCCAAGACATTGGAACCTCTGTTTTCATTGACTATAGGTTCCACCGGATTCGGTTACAGTGATATTCACAGAGACAGACATTGGAGATGTCGATGTAAGTTATTAATAATTTGGAATCAGAAACAGTTAAATGGTGAGACATGTGAATGACATTCTGTTAAATGTTCATTTACTATTTACATTAGTCTATTATGTTAAAAGTGGTGACATTAAACCAGAGGCTCTATGGAAAAAAGTCAACCTGATTAAACTCAGCATCATTATCCACAGTTTACAATTAAAGTTTAACGACAAAAAACCCAAGAACGAACTGTTTCTGCTGAAGCTGCAGTTTAGTTTACCAGAAAATCCTGCAGCCTTATTGACCCCGCTGGACACCTAAACTCAACCAAGTACACATTCACTGTGCAACAATTTTAACATAACAACATCATGCAGATGGATAGGTGTGAGGGTTTTTGGTTTATTACAGCATTAATGTAAAACTTTAAATCAGGAGAAGAATGCAACCGTTACCTGAAAAAAAAAAAAAAAAGATTTTAAACATACATATTAATGCAAAGTGAATTTAGGAACAATTTTCTAGGAAACTAAAAATCTTATTTTATTCATTCATTCATTATCTTCCGCTTTATCCTCTATTAGGGTCGCATGCCCATCCAGGGGAGAACGTCTCGGGCGCTGGGCAGATAGACCCAGGACAGGACGCCAATCCATCGCTGGGCACACACTCACTCACACACACACACTCTATATGGGGCAATTTTGAGAATTCAATTGACTTGATCCATGTTTTTGGACTGTGGGAGGAAAACGGAGAACCCGGAAAAAACCCACGCAGACATGGGGAGAACATGGAAACTCCACCCAGATGGGGATTCGAACCAGGAATCCCTAGTGCTGAGAGAAGAAACATGCTAAACACTAAGCCACCGTGCTGTCCAAACTTATTTTAAATGAATGAAAATCTGCATTTTAAATAATCCGGGTTATTTTTGTGTTTTACCATCTCACCTCCGAACGTCACAAATTTAACGGGAATGGTGGTTACCATGGAAACGAGTATGCTGCACACATCTAACGTGAGCCTCTTTATCATTTTTAAAATAAAAGATGAGTACAAAATCAGAGGAGCAATAATTATTTTAAATTTTAACATTTTTTTTTTTTTTTATGAGCTGTCCAGGACCTGCTTTCCTTGACCCAATTTTGTGGAAATCGCTGCATTAGAGGGTTTCCGGTTTGATTGAATTGCTTCCCCTCCTGTAATGACAACAAAATAAAGAGGTGACACGAGGCGGCAGGAGCACTTTAAATATATTTGTTCCTCTGGTGTCAAACCCAGTGGGGAGCAGGATGGTGAGTCTAATGCCAAAAGACAGGCTCATCAAGTGTATGCTTTTTCCTGGTTGTCCTCGACTGGTTCATGGTCTTCACCACAAATAAAAGAAAAGGTTTTAGAAAGTACATTATCCTGATCTTTATCATCAGCAGCGTTCTATTTATAGTACAGTATTAAACACATAGAGCTCATAATCATGACAGTCATGAGTTAACATGAAGTCAATTCTGCTTAACTGCACAACTTTTGATCTGCGATGCTGATGAAGGATTCTACAAACAGGACACCTCTCGCTTCAATCCTGGAAACTCCTGCAAAATCGTCACCTTCATTAATTAGTCAAGTGGGATTAATTAGTCCTAGGCGCAAGTTGCACACCCTGGTCAACGTATAGTGTGCAGTAGTGAGATCTTTTGAAAAACCATCATATCAATTGTTAGGCATTCAGTTCATGAACGTGTGTGTTCGGTCACTTACTCCATGCTTTTGAACTTCTCCTTGCCGGCGGCCACGTACTGCCTGCCATTCTGCACATGCTCGAGTGAGTCCACGCGATGTCCCGCTTTCGGGGTGTAGATGGTGCGCACCGCGCCGAACGGGGCCTGTACACGGCCCGTCAACTCATGCAACAGGGTATCGAGGGTACACACACGCTTCTCGTGGATGAGTACCCGCCGTGCCTCCGAGTACGGATCCCCATTCCGATACACGTATATACTCTTAACCACGGGCTGAGCCTTGAAGCTTCGTTTCCTCCCATTACTGGCACTCTGACTTCCACCACTGCTGCTGCTGCCATTCATGCTGCCACTCAGAACTCCCAGACTTTGCAATGTCTTTAACTGAAATCAACAAAAACAAACCGTTAGGACCGGATGTGGATGTCTTGTAATTTCAGTTTAGATAAACCTGAGGTCATTACTCCACCTGCATCGCTTAATTGGCATGCTGTGTAAAGGCAGGAGGTACGATTTACATTCAAGATCAGAGAAATTAATGCATTTTAAATAAATCACTGCATGAAATATAAATGGTTCAAATATAAATGGAAATATAAATGGTTCAGAAGGTGGCAGCTAGAGTTCTGACTACAACTAAAAAGTCTGATCATATCAGCAGATGCTAATGGTTTAATTCTGCATTATTCTACTTTTAGGTTGTTGTTTTTTTATTGTTTTTTTTTTAAATAATCAGAATCAGGTTTATTTGTCACATACATAGATATACATTGCACAGGCAGCAGTGAAATTCTTTCCCGACTTTGAAGTTTAAATTTAAGCGGATACGAAAAATAGAATAAAGATAAAATAAAAATAAAATAAAATTTAACTATGTATTTAAATAACATTCAACGTGTAGGTTATCACAGAATAAACATGCACCCTGCTTTGGGACAGCATTATAAAAAGCTCCGCAGTTTCAGAATTGTCTCACTTAATTCTCGTTTTTAATACAAAATCAACAGTAACAAAAATGTAGAGTACGATACAATAACCAAAATCTAATCAGCGCACTCAATTTTCTATAACTTAGGAGAAAGGCACGGGGAGAACATACTAATTTCACACATACACACATCAGTGTAAACAAAGCAAAGCACAGTATTAAAGTGTCAGCCAAATAGAACAAACCAAATGCAAACATCTGATCTAAAAATGACCCTGCATCCTCTATTAGTCTGGTCGCTGACGTTTTACCTGATGTTCTGTGTCAGCCGGTTCTAAAGAGCTGGGTTTAACACGGTGTGTACAACGTCATGCAGTTGTCCGTTGTTTCTGATCAAGAAATTATTGAAGGTTAGTGTCTCCAGGTGCATGTGAGCGTAAAGGGCAGCGCACACGGACACACCGTCATTATTATCCAGAGTTAACAGCAGGTCTGATATGACTGCTCCATTAGTTCTTATGATGTCCAGAAAGAGGAGAATAACGAGGGAGTACGAGGAGGCGCACAGAGCATTTACACCAGCGTGCAACCAGAACTGCACTGTTGTTTATACCTCAGTCTACAGGGAGCCAGTTCCTTAGATCTGCTGTAAAGCTGAATAACAACCCAGCGTTATTACACACAGGGTGAGCATTATTACTGTATACATACATACATATATATATATATATATATATATATATATATATATATATATATATATATATATATATATATATATATATATACACACAAATATATATATATATATATATATATATATATATACACACATATATATATATACACATACATATACCTATACATACATATACATATATATACATGTGTGTGTGTGTGTGTATATATATATATATATATATATATATATATATATATATATATATATATATATATATATATATATATATATATATATACACATACATATATATATATATATATATATATATATATATATATATATATATATATATATATATATATATATATATATATAAACACCTATACATACATATATACTCAGATTATTACAATCCAATAGTAAGATATATTGTAGTTGTGCATTTGGAAACCCCTGTTTTATTAAAATGTTAAATTCAGGACAGGATGCAGTTCTTTATTTTCCAATATGATAAAAATAACAAGTTAATATATATATGCACATGAAATGTTTCATGCAGACGTTATGTTAGAATGTGAAATCTGACCTGTGTTGCTTAAACATTTAGGTAAAATGACACAGGTAGACTTTCTAATGGCTTGTTCTCATAAGGAGGTGCCACAGTGGAGAAGGTTCACCTTTTTGATTATGGTACAACTTTACGTTGGATGTAGTAATTTATATATGTTTCCTAAAATTTTTATTTAAAAAATTTACAGACAAAGTAATAAGTATCATACCATCTGAAGAAAATGGATATATGTTTCTTTAATGAGTAAAAATCAGACTGCAAAACAAAATCACTGGTCAGAAAATCAGCACGAAGTACGCAATGCACTCCTGAGATCTCTGCCATAAAATAAATGTAAAATAATAATAATAATAAAGTTGTAATAAAGTGCATATTCACAATTTCCTAATTATCTCCTGCCTTGTATTTATTTATTTATTTAAATTAAGTATTGGGAATAATCTGCTCCATTGATAAGTTTGGGAGAGTTAATGAGTTACCCACAAAAATTAACTATTTTAAGTATAACTAGTTTGACTTAATGAATTAGAACTTTAACTATAACACAAGGTCAGGTTATTCTAGCACATTTTCAGATTTGTTATAAAAACAATTAAAAGATTTGATTTCACACACTTACACACACACCTACACACACACACACACACACACACACACCCTTTACCCAGGAGTGTACAGTATGTTCTAGTGGTTTTTAATGATGAAACACGAGCCACTGAAATCGGGACGTTCTAACAAACAGGATGTGCAGGACGGTGAAACGAAAGGAAAAAAACTTGAGAAACATTTCAGACTTAAAGTCTTGTGATGGAATCGGAAATGAGAACACGAGACACAGCAGATACGAACGCTTTTATGAAAATTTCCCAGATCTAACTGATGTTTTCTAAAATGTTTACAGTTTATGTCCACGTTCTGGAAAACCAAAGGTTATAAATATGGTTAAAAAAAGTTTATAAGTTATGATTATAATTATTCCTCTATGTGTTGCCTGGCAGTGGACATTGGGGTTTTCTCACACATAATGAGACACAGAGGGAACTTGTGCTGTGTGCAAACCGGAACACATCTTGTTTATCTCGTCTCATGACAACAGAGGAATGAGAGGACTTACCGAACCCAGTGGGGGAAAGGGGGGTGGGGGGGGTTTTCCTGTTACAAAGTTACTAGGAGTTTTTAAAACCTGATCAGTGCTAAACGTGAAACTATAGCTTCCTTAGATATTTCATGCAGCCAGTGAGGTTTGTGTTCTGTTAGTATACAATTATGTTGGCGTAAAGTTTATTACCTTTTCTAGCATTAGAGTGAACTGATATGTAATTACGGTTCTAAATCAAGATGTAAATTCGTGTGATAAAACCAACAAAGGATCAGTCTTAAGATTAATAGTTTACAATATGTAAATTGCTCATTGTATATTTGTTTATTTAATTTATGTTACAGTTCTTACGGTTGGGTGTAAGGTTATGTACAAAGTTAAGGTGCAAACTCAAGAATAAACCTAATCAGTATTGGCAAGAATATTTGTCGACTTTGAATCTGAGGGAGCTACAATTATACTTTTTCATAAAAGTCTTTCCACAAGATATTAATGTGGGTCATTAGGAATGTTTTGCCCTTCAGTTCAGTAGAGTAGTTCTGAGGTCGGACACTGATGTTGGTTATAAAAAAAAATAAAATTAAAAAAAAAAAAAAAAACCTGACTCACAGTCTCTATGTTCTGGTTCCTCTAGACAAACTCACTCAACCAAACAAGGCATCAACAAACTGTCCCCACAAGTTTTTATTATTATTATTATTATTATTATTTTTTTTTTTTTTTTTTTTTTTTTTTTTTTTTTTTATGGAAATGGGAACTGAATAAAACAGTCATAAAGTTCAAGCATGAAAATCATTACATTTAGTCCTTTAGCAGACGCTTTTCTCCAAAGCGACTTCCAAATGAGAACATTACAATCAGAAGTTCTGCAGAAAACCAACTATACTGTAAATTAATTTGACTTTACTTTACTGTAAATTAATTTAAACACACTAATTACCAAACACGGTACCAACTGTAGCAGAAACTCGTGTATGTTTGTAAACCTGCTTAATTAAGCAAACATGATTAGACATACAGTGAGACATTAAAAACCGAAATTAACCGATTATCATTGTAACGTTAATTAATTTGATAAGCCACCCAGCATTTTTTACGTGTAATTAAGTTCACGAAATTAATACATCTTCGGTTATAAAGTAATATAAGTTTAATGACAAACAAACGTTCGAATCGCTCGCACTGACCTCATGGTGTTGAAATCCTTTTCGCAGATCTGCGTTTCAGGGTTTTCTCCACAAGAGGGCGGCAAAACACAACACACTGAAAACACGAATCCCACCGCACAGCTGCTTTAAGACACTACTGAATGTAAAAAGCGACATATTAATAAACAAACTTACGTTATACGCAACCTAAATTTAATCTGATCATACAGTAAACTAAACACTGGAAATAAATCATTGATTGGTAGTGTTTATAATATAATCTCATTCTATATTCTCTGTTTAGTGCAACTCGTTTCTAAACTACACTTTTTTGTTGCATTAACTTAACGATTTGTAGTTCCTCAGTTTTATTCTGTAGTCCATCAGTTTCTATACATACTCTGTACGTCCTCTTTACTCTGTTTTCTGGTCATCAGGACCAGGGAAAGAGCAGGTATCATTAGGGTGGTGGATGATGCTCAGTACTGCAGTGACACTGACATGGTGGTGCCAGTGTGTGAGTGTGTGTTGTGTTGCTGGAGTTTAAACCCTGTATCCACTGAATCAGAGACAGTAGGTCATCTGTTGCTGAACAGTTTGTGTTCATTCTCTGACCCTCCATCAGTGATCAACGTCCATCTGTTTCTGATCCATTTATCCCAGCCGGACACACACGGACACACCACCACCATCACAATTAACACTGTAGTGCTAAGAATCATCCACCGCGAGTGAGTCCTGATTATGAAAACCACAAAGTATGTAGAGAAACAGATGGACTACAGTAATTGTAGAACTACAAAGCAGTAGTGAATGGGTTCCGTGTGATTTGGGTGTGTCAGGGTTCTAAATGACGTCTAAGTGCTGTTGTGCAGTAAAGAGGGTTCACACTGCCGCCGTGCAGTGTAAAGTGCTCTGTAATTGGGCGTCGCTGACTGAATCGGCGTTAAATACACACTCACGGAAACTGATGAGCCGCCGTGAAGCACAGGACAAATAAACCATACGTAGCCTTTAATGTGGCTGCGCTGTGTTTGCGCTCTGCAAAATGTTCCTTATAAATTACAGCGAGGCATTGACTCCATTTAAATACTTTCTTATTTATCGATCACTCTGTTAAACATACAACAGCACCCCCCCCCCCCCATCACCACCACTCAATGCTTTCTTATATCAGTGCTTGTTTAACTGGAGAGTGGAGAAACCCTTTAACTTCAGCACTGAAAGTCAGAACAGACTTGACCCAGAGGAGCTGTACTAACTTACGACCTGACTGAAGTAACGGGGACCAGAGTCCATATTCTTACTAAAGACAAAAAATAATCTGGATCCATACAGCATGACGTATAAACGTTAAAAAAACAGTCTAACCATATTCAAATAATACACATACATTTTATTCCTGAATCTTTAAAAACAGGTCTGATGTATTTATATCCATCCATCTATTATCTTCCGCTTTATCCTATATTAGGGTCGGGGAGGGGGGGGGGGGTTCCCCATGTCCATCCAGGGGAGAACGTTTCGGGCGCTGGGCAGATACACTCAGGACATGGCACCAATCCATCACTGAACACACACTCACTCACACTCTATATAGGGGAATTTGGGGAATTTTGATCAATTGCCCTTGATCCATGTTTTTGGACTGTGGGAGGGAAACCGGAGAACCCGGAGGAAACCCACGCGGACACGGGGAGAACATGGAAACTCCACCCAGATGGGGATTCGAACCGGGAACCCCTATCGCTGAGAGGAGAACATGCTAAACCACTAAGCCGCCGTGCCGCCCTTGTATTTATATACGTTCTTTAATTTATTTTGTATTATTTCCGTAAAGCTGCATTAAAAGCAAGGTATAAATGAATAAGCTGGAAAAACAAACTGGATCTGGAGACGCTTTAAATGATCTGTCATTATTAATTTTACTGGATTGACGACTTTGGAACCGTAAAACCCTAATCCTGACATCAGCCTCATGTTTGGGATCAATGAGAACCTCAAGACCTCAATGCCTACATTCAGCACACTGACCCTTATGGCTTAATAAGAGCGTAATAATTTCGTCCTAACCTTCACCTACAGGTCACAGTCTTCACACTTGTCTCATGACATCATCCAATGTTGACCGTCTCTTGTTTGTCTCCTACAGAACTTTGCTCCGACTCAGTGCTCAGGTGCCGCGTGTTAAAGAAACACAATTCCACATACGACGGTCGGTCCATATCGGGTCTCGTCGTAATCAGCAGTTACGATTCTGTGGCACGGTCACCGTCACGGACGTCAGCAAAACAATCACTGCCCATAAGACCACTCCAAACATCTGCTGCTCTCCTTTATCAGCTTTGAAGTGGCGCTATATGAGAAATGTGGTGTTTGTGGCATGTGCGGTGTTTATCGACGGCCCAGGCTGATGCCCTGGTTCTGAAAGGATTCCGGATTTCAGCCAGAAATCAATAAGTGAAATGAAAATAACAAGTTAAATGTAAGGATTGGCAGCTTTGAACGGACGTCGCAAATTACTATTATTTATTACACTTATAAACGGCTGCGTGAATTTACAGCATTAGTTCAGTTTACACACACAGGCACTTTGAGATCATCCTTTTCTGAGATGCTCCAATATTCAAACATAAGCGCTTCGAGTTTTCTAGAAAGGCTTTCTGCTTTTCGTTTGGAGTGTGTTTGGGAATTTTTGCCCTCGCATTCAGAAGAGCTTTTCTGAGGCAACGTTAGATTAGAAAGTCTGGTTCTCTATTCTAGATCATCCCAAACGTGTGGGATAGGGTTGAGGCTCCTTCCACATCTTTGTGGACCAGGTGGCCGAGTGATGCTGCGATTAGCACGGCCGCTCAACCTCAAGTTTCAGGTTTAATTATTCATTCATTCATTCATTGTCTCCCGCTTTATCCTATATTAGGGTCGCGGGGGGAGGGGGTTCCCCATGCCCATCCAGGGGAGAACGTTTCGGGTGCTGGGCAGATACACCCAGGACAGGACACCAATCTATCACTGGGCACACACTCACTCACACACACACACTCTATATGGGGCAATTTAGAGAACTCAATTGACTTGATCCATGTTTTTGGACTGTGGGAGGAAACCGGAGAACCCGGAGGAAACCCATGCGGACACGGGGAGAACATGGAAACTCCACCCAGAATGGGATTCGAACCGGGAATCCCTAGCGCTGAGAGGAGAACGTGCTAAACCACTAAGCCACCATGCCGCCCAGTTTCAGGTTCGATTCCTGTTTCGAATGAACAAATATTATTTGTGTTTGGATTCTAAATATACTGGATATACATCCATTATCTTCCGCTTTATCCTCTATTGGGGTCGCGGGGGGGGGGTTCCCCATGCCCATCCAGGGGAGAACGTTTCAGACTCTGGGCGGATACACCCAGGACAGGGCGCCAACCTATCGCTGGGCATTCTAAATATATAAATGGGTTTAATTCAGGTACTCTGGTTCCCTCCCACATCCCAAAAACGTGTTCATAGGTACATTGGGGATACTAAAATCACCATATGACTATCATTTGTAAAGCAAGCGTCTTCATTTTAAAGAGGCTCGTGGTTAAGGAACCTTCCTTGTAACCTGAAGATCCCTGGTTTGATTCCTAGACCCACCAAGTACCATGGCTGAAGTGTCCTTGGGCAAGGCACCTAAAGGCACCCCATAGCTCCCCAAAACCCCAAATTAGATCACATTATCACCAAACTAATAAACAAACCAAACCAAAACAACACAACATTTCATCAGGGTATCATTTTTTTTTGCAAATTAAAAATAAAAGCTGATGCATGACACAGACACAAGCGGTCAGAGAATTTCACATTAAAACAAAAAAAAAAAAGGATTCATACAGTTTAACAAACTCGTTGTTGTTTCATCCGTGAGTTTCTTTATTGTTATCATCGTCACAGCAGTGTAGACAGTAAAGTTCAGCACTTAAAAATCATGATAATCAAAGCTTTGTAAGGTTTCTACACAGATTTATTAGTTCCTTTATTTAACATGAGTTTTAGGAGTTAAATTGATTGAAAAAACAAAAAAAAACTAAACAAAAAAATGAAACGACTTTTCAAAGTGCTAATATTTTTTTATATATATAGAGATTCATTTGAATATGTGTGTGGCGATGACGTTACATGAGCTCTAAAGTGCTAAACAGAGCAGCGTGATCCTGTTTGTTCCAAATTATAATAACAATAATATTAATAATAATACAAATGTGAAAGATTTAATTCACCTTTAGAAATGTTCTTACTTCATATTTTAATGATATAGATCTTATTTTTTAGGGGGATAAATTCCAGTTTACCCCCCCCGAGCTTCAATTTACATTTATTTATTTTTTTGTAATTCAGTTCTAAGTACTAATAACACATCCTCTATAGAGAACACACTATATAAACATAAGCATTGGGAGTATCTGTGAGGTCACACAGTGATGTTTGGGTGAAAGGACCTGGTTTGCAATCTCTGTTCTAATTCATCTCATCAAGTCTTTAAATGGGGTCAAGGTCAGAGCTCTGTGTGAGCCAGTTATACTGTCTCACAAACAGGCCTTTATAGACTTTACATTGTGCCATGGAGCACATTCATGCTGGAACAGAAACGGGCCTTCCCAAAATTGTTTCCTCAGTCAGGAAGCCTACATTTGTCTAATACACATGACTGTATGGCTGCTTCTTTACACCTGTGACAATAAGAGTGAAGTAAACGCCTGAATTCATCGATTAAGGGGCGTGTCCCAATACTATAGTTCATATGGTGTCATCAACAGATCAAGTTCATTCCATGATTTTCCACATGATGTTCATATAATGACACCACATATAAATATGTTCATATAAAACACCACACAGGTTCGGAGAATTTGGCTTAATTTATAAAATCGGCAGAACATTTTCTGTAGTGAATTAAAAACCTAATGGCGTGATGAACGAAAGCAGAAGGTGAAATATGGCTTCAGTTGAATTAAACCTGATTCATCATGTTCATTCTTTCTTCATTTCAAACACGTAATTTTATTTATATGTATATATATCTGTATATTTATATAATATGACTTTTTTTTTTTTAAGGACCTTGTACAATTTTGACAGTCAATATTACATCAATATCAACCAATAAGGCTCGGTTTGTACTCTAATCACAATAAAAATATAGAAACAGTAAACAGTCGTCGTAACAGTCATCATACACTGAGACTCTGCCCCAACGTGTCCCAAACGTTACCGAAATCTTACATTAACTACCAACAATGATGCGCTGTGTCGGTGTGAGGTGTGGCAGCTTAGTGGCTGAGATAAGGGGCTAAAAATCTAAATGTTGGGGGGTTACCAATGTGGGGCCTTTGGGCATTGATCCTTAACCTTTATGGCTCCAGGTGTGCTGGATTAAAAATTTAACCCAGATAAAAAATAAAAAAAACAACACATGTGTGTGTGTGTGTACGTACATCATTTATCAGATTTTTTTTTTTGATTGGGACTTATCTCATTGTGGGGGACAAATTAAGGTCTATCTTCTGGTATCTGTGTCAGTGGTGTGTATTATTTAGTCTTTTTAAAGGTCCAGGGTTCGAATGTTTGTAAACGTTGCCACGTGGTTACTGTATCAGTCGCCAGCGTTTGGGACACAGAGGTTCTTTTTTTTCTTTTCTTTTTTTCTTTTTTAAATCCCGACGGAATGTGAAATCATGTCATGATCAAAACTACGGCACAGCCACTCGATTGTTAGGTGAGAATAAGGACGAGGCGTTCGTGTTTGTCTCCGTTACGTTTTACATTCACACCACCAGCCAGTGATGAAGCTGGAACAGGACCAGAACACAGAACATATCAATTACTGTCCATTTACTGTCCATTTACTGTCCAAAGTCACCTCACTGTCACACAAACGGCACAACGCTCACTCATCTCCACCTCAGCCGACACCCGCGGGTCACTTCCATCATTTTTAACATTATAACATTAGTATATAGTAAGGGATGGTACTTACCGTGAACTGTCGCACTTCTCCACGCTCCACTAGGTGGTGCTCTGTCTCTGGTGTAATGGCGTAGGCCAATTTCTACAACAAAACACAAAAACTAAAGTCAGCGGGTCGCCGTTTGCAGATATTCGCTCACAACATTCAAACAACTAATCTAATAAATTAATAAAGCAGTACGGATCTCGAGGTTGTGTACTATTGAGAAAGAGTTCTAACAGCACAATGTGACCCAAATGGGCCTAACAACACCTTTAATCAAATCAAATCAGGTTTATTGGTCACATAGGTAGATATACATGGTACAGCCAGCAGTGAAATTCTTTCCTGACTTCTCCACATAAAGTTAAAATTTGTTTAAGAGGATAAGGAAAAATAGAATAAAGATAAAATAAAAATAAAGTATAAAATTTAACTAAGGATGGCACGGTGGCTTAGTGGTTTAGCACGTTCTCCTCTCAGCACTAAGGATTCCCAGTTCGAATCCCCATCTGGGTGGAGTTTCCCTGTTCTCCCCGTGTCTGCGTGGGTTTCCTACGGGTTCTCCGGTTTCCTCCCACAGTCCAAAAACATGGATCAAGTCAATTGAGTTCTTCAAATTGCCCCATGTAGAGTGTGTGTGTGTGTGTGTGTGTGAGTGTGTGCCCAGCGATGGATTGGCGCCCTGTCCTGGGTGTGTCTGCCCAGCGCCCGAAATGTTCTTCCCTGGATGGGCATGGGGAACCTTCCCGCGACCCTAATAGAGGATAAAGCGGAAGATAATGAATGAATGAATGAATGAATGAATAAAATTGAACTATGTATTTACACTTGAAAATTTAAAAATAAGAGTACGAGAACTGTACAATTATGGCACTGACAGATATAAACTAGAATGGTCTTATAAGTTATAATCAAAGTGAGTTGTGCTTTTATGTGCAAGTAATGCAGTGCCGGGTTAAAAGTTGTTTTAGTTATGAAGGTGTGGTGGGTGGGATTATGTCCATTTAGTCCTGGTTCAGGGTCCGAATCGCCGTTGGGAAGAAGTTCTATGTTTGTAAATGTTGTGTATAACATTATTCACAGTTATACACAACCCAACGAAACCCAGACCATAATGAACTGCTGCAGGTCTGAAGCATTCCAACACGTCACCATAGTAGATCATCAGTCTATAAAGCATTATGAAAAGTTATATTCATTCATTCATTCATTATCTCCCGCTTTATCCTCTAGTAGGGTCAGGGGGGGTTCCCCATGCCCATCCAGGGGAGAATGTTTCGGGTGCTGGGCAGATACACCCAGGACAGGGCGCCAGTCCATCGCTGGGCACACACTCACTCACTCACACAGACACACTCTATATGGGGCAATTATGAGAATTCAATTGACTTGATCCATGTTTTTGGACTGTGGGAGGAAACCAGAGAACCCGGAGGAAACCCACGCAGACACGGGGAGAACATGGAAACTCCACCCAGATGGGGATTCGAACCGGGAATCTCTAGTGCTGAGAGGCGAACGTGCTAAACCACTAAGCCACCCATGAAAAGTTAAATGATCGGATAAATCTGTCTTTGAATTCTATCTGAACGCACCGTGCAGAAGCTACCAGGCAGCCTGCAGAACTTGTAGATGGCATAAATTGGAACGGTGATCATGGAAGAGATGGACAGGCACCAGCCCAGCATGTTCGCCCAGTCGGGAAAGTAGTAGGAGCCGTACTTTGGAGGATTAAATGTCGCGAAGCTCACCACCACCATGAACTGAAGAGAAAATGACAAGTTACAGATACATATCATCAGCTTCACCTTCCATACCGACGCACACACAACTACAGACTGCAATCTGTTTCTCTACACACTTTACACCCTCACATCCCTTTTACTGCTCTACTATATAGACATTATTTAAACTCTATATACACACATGCTGCCTACAGGATGGCTGGATCTGATTGGAGTCTGATCCACAGGTACCAGCACACCACACACCCTGCAGTGTTGAGCATCATCCACCACCTTAATCATACCTGCACTGTCCATGATCCTGATCATCAGAGAACAGTTCAGAGGTCAGAAGTTTTGAGGGCAGGACGCCCTCAATGAACTTCATATCATCTTCCAATTGTTAAATACGGGTCACATGATCATCACTCAGTCTGTACATGGCTGCCCCACACTGTTGATGCTGAGTCCCCCACTGAGCCTTGGTCCTCCCAAGGTTTCATCCTTAAAATAACAACATAACAGAGTTTTTTTCTTGCCACTGTCACTTCGGCTTGCTCTTTGGGGGTTAAGTGTAAAGTTAACACTGTAAAGCATCTTTGTGCCAATGTACTATTGTAAAAATTGGGCAAGATGAGGGCAAGATAGCTCAGTGGTTCGGGCGTTGGGTTGTCAATCTGAAGGTTGGGGGTTCAAATCCCAGGTCCATTGCAGTTACCAATGTGGATCCTTGAGCAAGACCCTTAACCCTCATTGCTCCAGGGATGTTGTGATTAACCCTGTGCTCACCTTGGATAAAAGCGTCAAATAAATGTCCAAATGTAAATGTAAAAAGCGCTCTATAAATAAATTACGACGAGGACTAATAAAGTATGAAGAGAAACAGATGGACAACAAAGTGTAATTCTAAACGTGATGTAAGAGATGATGGGTTGAGGTCTGAAAGTTTGTCGTACCAGCAGGAAACAGGGACTGACAAATTTCCAACAGAGTCTCCAGTACAAACCCGGCCGCTTCCCGATCATCTCATGAATGTCATCGCTGAAACGATCCACACCTAAAACCACAAACATCACCTCGCAATCAACTCGAGAAGAACTACAGATCTGAAGTTTATACACTATACAGACTATTCATGGCCTTTACAACACATCCGCTGAGTGCTGACTTATTTTAAAGTTTAAACATTTTAGCAGGAGCACATATCTTTGTATAGCACCGTATTATCACGGAAACTCACGTAATGTGTGTGCTTTCATATTTAAAACACTTTAAACATTTAATATAATTTAATTTTATTAATTTCAGCTGTGTTGTAAATTTGTGCGGTAATAAAAAAAAAATGTAAGTTAATCAATTGTTTCAAGTCTTTTCACTTCTGTTTCCACTAAAAGTCTATTTATTTAACTCAAATCTCAAAACCTGTACCAAATGTGTTAATAATATATACATTAAATACTTTATAAGCATAAAAATCACTGATGAGAATGATATGATTTCAATATACATTACTGAGATCTCAGTTCCCTCAGTGTTATTGGGCTTAATGCTTGACATCTGCTACAAAACTCAACCCTACAGATAAAGTTCATCGGTGCACCACACTGTCTTTTATACTGGTCATGAAAACATTCAGGTCAAAGCGCAAACAGAGACACAGAGAGACTCCCCATCTAACAGAGCAGGTCAGTGCCTGGACCTGAGGATCCTTTTTAAAAAGGTCACTTTTGCCTCAGGCTGAAATCTTTCTGCTTATTCCAGAAAAACTGCCAGTCGCCCGGTAACCACGGGACCAGAGGTCAGTCCATATCCTCCTCATGGGGGTCTTTATGGCAGCTGACTGTCCCGTTTGGCCTTTTTGAAGTTCAGGTCGCCGGTTCCTCAGGGAACGTTTAGAATGTTTGACTTCATCTTTTTAAGCTGAGAGAAATGGATATTAAATATTATCTGAGTATAACCCGTGTACAGTTTGCTTTCTCTTCAGCTGCATTATTGGAACATAAGTGAGGCCACTTGATTTTTGTTTGAATGGAGGATTAAAAAATTAGCGCTCTTTGAGGCACTCACCGTAAAACCAGGCGATGCCAATGGCTTCGATCAACACGCCGAAGAGGATAGACGTCCCAGCTGCAAAGTGGTCCAGCAACGTAAAGACGTAGATTCCTCCCTGGATGTGAAGAGTATAAAAAAACACTAATAATATAAAAATAAACACCATTAGATTATGATATGTTACAGTATAACTTTATGGAGTTATAAAGGGTCACTCATCATCACACATTATGATTGTATCGCACTCACATTAGTGACGCAGAAGAGTGAGATGAGGAAGGTGGAGACCACGATAAAAAGTGTGAACAGCTCCCGGTGTTTGTGCAGAAACTTGAATTCATCAATGAGCCCCGTGATCACAGACTCCATCCCCCCCATCTGTTACAAACAAAGCAAACAATATCAAAACAGTTTTTGGAAACTAAACCATCCAGCCAGCTGTATTGAGGGACTGAACTCACAGCACCTTCTGGTACCAGCAGCTGATACACAGCTTACCTATTAGGACAAAACACCTACACGTTACACCTACAGGGGCTTTTATGGCATCACATTACAGGTTGGTCAATAGCGTCCACTCATCTGGAAATTAATTCCATCATTTGTAATTGTGCTTACTTATCCAGAATCGCATCTCTGAGGTCCGACTGATGTTGTACGAGAAAACACGATCTGTTCTTGTCTATCCTGAAGGGTTGCTGTCAGGACACACTCAATAAACCCACCTACTCGTGTCTTCCTTGCGTTCTGTTGTTTGACTGTAACAGAATACGGCCTTCCCTAAACTTTAAGTTAAAAGCTTGCAATTCTCCTAAATGAATTGCGGGGTTCTTTATTTCATACACTCTGACAACAGTAGAGAATGAAACATTATATGATTCTATGATTCTCTGATTAAAACAGGCTTCTCAGATTCCATATGTGCAATATTTGATTCATTTTATTCCTTTATTGAATGACTGTAAAAAAAACGAAAATTAGAATTTTATCGTGTAAATACAGATTTCTAATTCTATTTAAATTTTTCCTAGTTTTTTTAAAATCTATTCTAATTACCAAATACCTTTTTCATCTTTCTTTTAATGTATCTGCTGCCTGGAATGTGAATTTCCTCACTGTGGGACAAATAAAGGTTTATCTTACCGTATCTTATCTTATCTCAATACTTTAGTCCATACAGTGCAGCTACAGGGAAACAACATATTAAGAAACATTAGTTTTATTTAGAAAATGTAATGATCTCACAGCGCTGTCGATGCCCAGGGTGAGCAGCATGATGAAGAAGATCACAGCCCAGACGGAGGAACCGGGCAGAGTCGCAATGGCCTCTGGGTAAATAATAAAAACCAGTCCAGGACCTACAGGATACACGAGAATAAGAGTGAAAGTTAAGGCTCTGTGTCCCTGTGTAATGAATAAACATAATTCTTTATGTTTAAATGTTTTCAGGTTTGTTTTCAGGTTTGAGGTCCTGACACGCCCCTGCTGAGCCGAGTCACAAACGGACGCTGGACGTCTGAGGTACCGCAGGTCACGATGCATCGATCGAGGATCAATAAGAGTTTGTTTTGGTTCAGACGTGTCTCATTGCACACACGCGGCATTCACTCTCATTATGTAACACATGGAATATGAGACTTTATTGATGTGGCATTAGCGGACGGATGGATTGTTTAGCGCGGGATCAGTTAGTCTGCTTTAAAACGCTTTGATTTTTGGAAATGGACAATTTTCTCCTTTAAATACCAAACCGAAAATAATGAAACGGGGAAAAGGTTTAAGCGGAGACACAGACCGTCGGTGGCGACCTTATCCAGGGCGACGTTGTGTTTGTTCGACATGTAGCCGAGGAAGGAGAAGATGACGAAGCCAGAGAAGAAGCTGGTCAGAGAGTTGATGGAGGTGGTGATAATAGCATCTCTGTGAAATAAATAAATACAGATCTTAACATTGATATAAATTAATTAATTTAAATAAACATCAATAGGGCGGCTTAGTGGTTTAGCACGTTCGCCTCTCAGCACTAGCGGTTCCCGGTTCGAATCCCCATCTGGGTGGAGTTTCCACGTTCTCCCCGTGTCCGCATGGGTTTCCTCCGGATTCTCCGGTTTCCTCCCACAGTCCAAAAACATGGATCAAGTCAATTGAGTTCTCCAAATTGCCCCATATAGAGTGTGTCTGTGTGAGTGAGTGAGTGTGTGCCCAGCGATGGATTGGCGCCCTGTCCTGGGTGTATCTGCCCAGCGCCCGAAACGTTCTCCCCTGGATGGGCATGAGGAACCCCCTGCGACCCTAATAGAGGATAAGGCGGAAGATAATGAATGTTTAATTTACATTTAAACAACATTATCTGTTTGATTATTAAATAATTAAATATAATATTCATCACTCCAGTGATAGATCGGCGCCCTGTCCTGGGTGTATCTGCCCAGCGCCCGAGACGTTCTCCCCTGGATGGGCATGGGGAACCCAACCGCGACCCTAATAGTGGATAAAGCGGGAGATAATGAATGAAGGAATATTCATCACTTTTACAAGAACTAGACGTTCGTTATATTGTTTTCTGCTCTTGCAGCTGGATGGTTTCAGAATTATGCATTTCAGCATCTGTTCATCTATTTTTAAGGAATCATTCATTATTCATGATCTCACAGATGAGAGTAGGCGTGGCCAAAACCAAGTGCCAAACCAAGTCCCAGTCCGCTCACGAGTTAATGAGTATCTGTGACGGCCGGCCGGCACGCTAAACAGTGCGGTTTCTGAGGACCTACCTGTAGCAGTTGTTGCTGAATTTGTTGTAGCTGGAAAAAGCGATTAGCACACCAAACCCAACGCCCAAAGAGAAACAGATCTGCGTGGCAGCCTCGATCCAAACCTGCGGCACACACAAAAGACGCCGCACAACAGCCGTCATTAGGGATAATTGCAGGAAACTCATTCAGCATAAAGATGAAAGGCACTCGTTGAATGCGGGGTAATTTTGCAAATTGCCGCTGCTCACGTACGCCTAATCTAATTCTGAAATCGCAGCTTTGAGGACGTTTCCACAAATGCCCAGGAGAAAGCGTGAGATTAGAGACACACCATAACTCCGTTCCTACGATCCGGGCGATTTATGTCTTTAGGTTGGGGTAAGAGGTACGGTAGTCGTGTGTGTGTGTGTGTGTGTGTGTGTGTGTGTGTGTGTACCTGAGCATCACACAGACGTAGGAAGTCCACACTGAGGTAAGCTTTAATGCCATCGATGGCTCCAGGCAGAGTCACACCCCGCAGCAAGAGCACCGTCAGGACCACGTAGGGCATCGTCGCTGTGATCCATACCACCTACACACACACACACACACACACACACACACACACACACACACTGTCATGCTCCTCTATGATAATCACTTCATTTTAGTAGTTTTACTCCTCATGACTGGGGGTCACTGGGGGTATCTGGAGCCAATCCAACACTTATTTGGGCAATATCATCCTCAATTCACCTAACTCACAGGTTGTTGAAGACACGGGGAGGACATGCAAAGACCAAACCTATAGTTCAGGTCAACTTCCATGAGTTGAACACAAGACCTGCTTCGTTTAATCTGTTTTTTTAAGCTGCATACTCTAATTAGTCCTGAACATGTTACAGCTCTCCGTTTGCATAAGGAGCATAATACGGCAGGTGGGTGGGAATTGGACACGACTAACTGGAGATTTAATTAAAAAGTTCATTCATTATTCATTATCTTCCGCTTTATCCTATATTAGGGTCATGGGGTGGGTTCCTCATGCCCATCCAGGGGAGAACGTTTCGGGCACTGGGCAGATACACCCAGGACAGGACGCCCATCTATCGCTGGCACACACTCAATCACACAGACACACTCTATATGGGGCAATTTGGAGAACTTGATCCATGTTTTTGGACTGTGGGAGGAAACCGGAGAACCCGGAGGAAACCCACGCGGACACGGGGAGGACATGGAAACTCCACCCAGATGGGGATTCGAACCGGGAATCCCTAGCGCTGAGAGGAGAACGTGCTAAACCACTAAGCCACCGTGCCGCCTATTAAAAAGGAACATCAATAATTATAATAATAATGAGAAGGACAAGGAAAGCAAGGCTTGTCTTCATTATCGGGAGAACATACTAAATTACATTGTCTTATGTCACTTTGCGGATACCTTTTATCCAAATGCTATTATTAAGTATAGAGTAGATGAATAAATACAGCACACCTGGAGAAATCACCACACACAGTGAGTTACCACACACACACACACACACACACACACACACACACACACACACACACACACACCTTTCCCGACGTCTTCACACCCTTCCACAGACTGAAGTAGAGAACAACTATAACGACGGCAAGGCAGGAGGTGAGCTGCCATCGCGGCAGACCCAGATTATCGATCCCTGTGCTGTCCTGCAGGTGGAGAACGGCGCGTCTGCATCATAAACATATAGAGTATAGAGTTAGGACACAGCCACGAAGACATGACATCCTGATGGCAGGGTGTCTCTGAACGTGTTGTCTGAGGACGTATAACAGGGTAATGTTATGTTTATGTCATACTGACCCCGGTTCACCCCCCCCCCCCACCCCCCGTGTCTCACACATACTTACTCAAAGTACTCTAAGGCCGGCGTGGCCTTGTGGGAGCCATTTAAAATGGTAGATTTCAGGTCGGCGCAGTTGGCACTGTTCCACGTGTTGTTGCAGTTGACCCAGGGCAGTTCGGCGGAGAACGATGAGAACAGGTAGAACAAGGCCCAGGAGATGATCACATTGTAGTAGAAGCCCACATAGAGGGAGATCAGGATGACCGTGAAGCCCACGCCTAAAAACAATAACGGAATAAAGTAAATATGAGCGAATAGGTTTAATTAATTCATCAAAGAGAACATCATTCATAATTAGGACTATTTTTAAAATTATTATTATTATTTTTTACAACTACAGTAGCTCTGCGCCATCCACAGCATCACTCTATTAAATTAAATACGAAAATACAAGTTTAAATCGCCACGGTGGCTTAGTGCTTTAGCATGTTCTCCTCTCAGCTCTAAGGATTCCCGGTTCGAATCCCCATCTGGGTGGAGTGTCCATATTCTCCCCGTGTCCGCGTGGGTTTCCTCCGGGTTCTCCGGTTTCCTCCCACAGTCCAAAAACATGGATCAAGGTCAATGGAGTTCTCCAAATTGCCCCATATAGAGTGTGTGTGTCTGTGTGAGTGAGTGAGTTTGTTCAGTGATAGATTGGCGCCCTGTCCTGGGTGTATCTACCCAGCGCCCGAAACGTTCTCCCCTGGATGGACATGGGGAACACCCCCCCCCCACGGCGACCCTAATATAGGATAAAGCGGAAGATAATGGATGGATGAAGTGTAAAATCACACTCATGTGGAGGTTCCTGAATGATGGAGGACTTTATTAATGGGGAATCACTAAGAACGTGAAAACACTGTGGAGCTGAGCATCTCAGAAGTTAATAATACATGAGGACAGGAGGACAGATTTGGGGTAGGGTGAGCGTTATTATGTGCACGTGCGATTTTCGGCACTTTGCAGGGCATCGATCTGGAGGAAGTGAACATGTTGATCAGCAATAATTACTGTAATCTCCCGCTGAGTGGCAGGCGCTCAGAAAACAGAGCTTGTGATTAAGCGCTCTGTTTTCCTGTCTCGCGTCCTGTCTTACAGCCGACGGACCGTCCATCTGTCGAGATCGTCCTCGGATCCCAAACATAACGAGGGCTTCCTAATGCATCCGTGTGTATTAGTGGAACACACACACACACTTATGAACATAAAACATAAAACGATGGAGGTCAGGTGATCGACTTTAAAAAGTACTTTTTTTTTTTTCATTTGGGTTTGCGTCAGTGCTGCTTATACTGTATGGACAGAAGTATTGGGATACGTAACTAAATTTTGGGTGTTTCATTCAGGACATTATCACAGGGCAATAAATACAAGCAGTTCTCACGTTAAGCAAGGTCTAAAAAGACTTTACGGTGACTTTTTTGCGGATTAACTCGACTGTTCCACATAGAACCATGTCCTCATTCCCATCCACTATGATTGGAATGAACTAGAACTGCGATTGAGATGCTGGTCCTCTCATCCATCATCAGTGTACAACCTCACACATGCTCCTCTGGATAAAATGGACAAACTACAGCACAGACACGCTCCAAAACCCCCTAAAAAGTATTTTCAGAATCGTGGAAGCTGCAAAGGGGAAGCATTTTAAACTGTGATGTCATAAAGCTATACAGAATAGCAATTTAAATATGACCTACTGTAGCATTAATGCTGCTGTAAATGTCTATTTGATGTCATTTAACCCTTTACTCACATTAATAGCAGGCTATTAATATTTCATTAATATTTAATAATATTTAACAGAGTTAAAGGGTGCATCCCGTCATGACGAAGGGCATCAGACGCTGACGCCTCGTGAATATTACTTTGCGGTGCACTCAAAGAGCGACATGCTTTTAGGACTTTGATAGTAAAAGCCAATTTTACTTTTTCTGTCCGAGTGATTTTAGCTGGAGATAAACGCTTCCTGTCTCTCAATTGACGGAGCGTGTCCTCTGATACACCCTGCTCCCCCCTAAACTCACACACAAAGCTGAACTACACCCACCTCTCACTAACCCACCGTACGGTTACACCACCTGCGTTACACACCGCTATTACCTTTAATTATATCCCAATACTGTTTAGAATTCACGTATATCAGAATATGTTTTGCATTAAAGAGACATTATGTAAACAATTGCACCTCAACACATCGGCTCTGAACTTGTTTTGATGGTACAGTGAGGTTCTACGGCCTGTTTTCACTCAGAATGCCGGTTCTATCACAGTGTATTTCCCCAATATGGGAATAATAAAGGTAACAAAGGTATCGTCATCATCATGGTACCAGCGTTTTCCATGAATAGGGAGAGATCATCACTCTGCCTTCTATGTTATAATTAACTACTAATCATATTAACATGCTCCCCATCCAAACCTCATCCAAACCTCATCCTAACCTCATCAAAATATGGTTATACCCAACCAATCACTGAGTAAATTAGGAATAATCAAACATTAAATGACTTCAAAGCTGCAGTTTAAATTTAAATAATGATGCTTTACAGTCCTGTTGATATATATATATATATATATATATATATATATATATATATATATATATATATATATATTTTTTATTTTTTTTTTTTTTTCTAGCTAGACCCTTCTAAAAGTCAGCTCACGTTTCCCTGGTTGAAGAATAAATATGTGATTGGATCTGATCGGTCACGTCATATACAGGGAAACAAAGTCTGAAGATTGGGGCTTTGAACCCTGAGTCCACCGTAAAGTCATAAAGTTATTTTTATTTAAATTCAAGCCTCAGTTTGCAGAACTTTACGGATCGTTACCTTTAAATATTGGGCAGATCTTCCAGACCCCAGCGGCTCCCTCGCGGTTGTACTGTCCCAAAGCTAGCTCCATGTAGAACAAGGGCATCCCAGCAATCACCATGAACAGCATGTATGGCACGAGAAAAGCCCCTGGGGGAAAAGACCGTTTGCATTTTATAAATTTCATAATATCATAATATATTATAATTATAATTTCTTATTTTGTGGGAACGTTATGGGGCAGGTCTTTGTTTTTTTTTAAGAATGACAAAGCGGGCAAACATAAAACCCTGATATCAACCCAACCGAATGCCAATGGAATGAACTAGAATGTAGATTGCTTGTGGAACCGTCCACGGACAAACTCCAAAATCTTTCCTAGAGGAGGGAAATCAACAGACAAAATGATGCCATCAAGACTGTAATGTGTCCCAAATCTTTTATGTAGCTGAGTGTGTCTCAGTTTTAAAGCTTTTCTTTTAGGATTCTTGAACCTGCTGCTTGGCTCAGCTCAGTAAGATTGTAAGTTTTTTAGTAGAACATCTTTAAGGCACTAAATAAACAACGGTTGCCCCATTGACTCCATCATTTGCTCCAGAAACAGATTTTGTCTCACGTACCTCCTCCGTTCTTGTAGCACAGGTAGGGAAACCTCCAGACGTTGGCCAGATCCACGGCAAAGCCGATGACCGACAGCAGGAAGTCGATTTTCTTGCCCCAGGTCTCTCGCTCCTCTCCGGATGGGTGGGTTTGGCCGGTGGAGCCAACGATGGCCGAGGTGGTGAACTGAACACCATTTTGCTCCTTCACCAGGATCAGCTCGACTTCTTTGGGCCCCGCGGAGCCAGAGGGGTTGGAAGGAATGACGACGGAGGACATGAGTGCGGTCGGAGCTCTGCTGTCCAGCTTTCAGATTTACTGAGTAAAAAAAAAAAAAAAAAATACAAAGGGCTGGATGGAGGGAGGAAACAGAGAGGTGAAGGAGAAAGCCGTCGGCCATGTCGAGGCCAGACTCTTACACGACAACATTTCAGATGAGTTACAAAAAAAAACGAAGGATAATCAACAAGTGATTTGATTGGGATTAGCTTATTAAAAAAATGATTTGAAAATTAAAGATGCAAATCAGAAAAGTGTTGCATAAAACACAACACCAATATTAAAGCTGGTTGTCAAATTCCAAACACTTAAAAAGACATTAAGATAAAATATTGCAGTCTATTAATTATGAATTAACAATTAATTATTCACAATGTCGCATTTTAATTCTAATGTGGGCGGCAGCAGGCTTCCCCCATCTGTTGAATGAACAGGTAGAATAAAACAAAAAATATAAATATAATGCAATGATTTACTTCATTCTGACGATGATTTGAGTTTTTAGTGACCAATTATAAGAAGAAATCCTTGTTCTCGTTAAATGACTTTTTTTTAATGATTTATTTAATGATTTATTTTTCATTTTTATAAATGTCTGAAGTATCTGAAGCTCAAATGTATACGTCTGTAAGTCATGTCCTTAAAACACAGTGGCGTTCACAGCTGAGACGAACAAAACTCTGATAATTAAAAGCCATAATTAATAACTCACCTTGACGAGTTCCAGAGAAATTTCTCCTGCTGTAGTTTAAAAACACGTCGGATGAGGGATTAGTTCTCCAGGTGCGAATGCTGGAATTCAACGCCGGCCATTTCAGGAACCCAGATGAAATGGTGAGTGGGGCTCGCGGGTGAGACCTTCCCGAGATGTTGGAAAAGTCCAAGTGGTCCAGAGGAGGCAGTGAGAGGCCACTACAAATATGAGAGACAAAGGTGCCTTCCTACTGTCTCCTCCCCTATCTATCCATCCAGACACCCTCTCCTCTCTCTCTCTCTTTCTCTCTCTCTCTCTCTCACACACATCACTCTCTCCAAGTGTCTCTCTCCCCCCCCCTCTCACCTTTTCCTTAGTTGTTTCATCTTCCCATCTCCAGGGTGATCACTCTACATCCAATCTGTTAAACACAGATATCGTACAAACAGATAAACAAAGAAAAGAGTAAACACTCATTTAATTCACCTGCACATGTTTATCACAGCTTTTTAACACAGCAGCACATGTGGACACTTACACTCAGCTTCTTTAGTATTTATTTAATATTCTATAAAAAAAAAAAAAGGATTTATAATAAAGTATTTATTTAATGTTCATTAATTCTTCACTGGTCAGAAGAATCCCCTTCGTTCACACCAATCCTTCATTAGAAACTTTGCAAAATTAGATAATCAATAATTAATGTTGGCGGCACGGTGGCTTAGTGGTTTAGCACGTTCTCCTCTCAGCTCTAGGGATTATCGGTTCTAATCCCCATCTGGGTGGAGTTCCCATGTTCTCCCCGTGTCCGCGTGGGTTTCCTCCGGGTTCTCCGGTTTCCTCCCACAGTCCAAAAACATGGATCAAGTCAATTGAGTTCTCCAAATTGCCCCATATAGAGTGTCTGTGTGAGTGAGTGTGTGCCCAGCGATGGATTGGCGCCCTGTCCTGGGTGTATCTGCCCAGCGCCCGAAACGTTCTCCCCTGGATGGGTATGGGGAACCCCCCCCGCGACCCTAATAGAAGATAAAGCGGGAGATAATGAATGAATGACTAATTAATGTTTATCTAACGCTTCAATTATCAGTTATTGATAACTCCACAAAAAAAAAAGAATACAAATAGGATGACTTAATAAAATGTCAGCGCTACTTACAGACTCGTGCTGATGAGAGCCTCTCCGTCCTCATGTTTAGGACCTTGTGATGCTTCTACATCATCCAAAGTGTTCAGAATGACCGGATTGGATGAGAGATTCCTGTAATTGCTCTAAAAGAGATCTGGATTTAACAAAACATGTTACACACATCAGAGGTTTAAAGGTTCTGGTCTGAACATGGTGATTAGAAACGTCCTTAACTTTTAGTTCTCTGGGTTTAAACCACATCTGTAATAATTCTTACAGTAACCAAAACCAGATTATAATCTCATTATGATTACAGTGAAGTTACTGAAGCAATGTCTCATTAAAGGATTTACAGAAGTTATTCTGATCTGATTATTATTATTATTATTATTATTTAATTTCATTAAACTTCTGTTTAATCCTCTGCGAGGGTTGCGTGGAGGGGGTTCCTCATCCAGGGGAGAACGTTTCGGACGCTGGGCAGATACACCCAGGACAGGGTGCCAATCCATTGCTGGGGACACAGACACACTACACAGGAGCAATTTAGAGCAGCCAATTCACCTTAAATCCATGTTTTTGGACTGTGGGAGGAACGACCTTGGATCCCCAGCGCCGAGAAGCTGACATGCTACTCACTACACCACCATCCTGCCCTATAATTATTGTTATCATTAATAGGACTTAATAAAGCTTTAACTGACAGGTTAAAGCTTTAAAAACATTCAAACATGGATTCAAGGTGAACTAGCTGGTCAGAATTGCCCCTATATAGTGTGTGTATGTGGAAGTGACTGTGTGCCCAGTGATAGATCAGCTTAGCATTTGGGCAAGGGGAACCCCCCCCCTCCCCATGACCCTCATAGTGGATGGATGGATGAATGTTTACCACTGGCGCGGATTTCTTTTGTCTTAAACACGAACTTGAATAAGTTAAACACTGAAAAAAAAAAAAAAAAATAAATCAGGAAACCAAGATCCGAAATGATTTAGAATCAAATTAAAAAATAAAACGAATGTCAACCATTTTCTGAAACAATTAGACTGAATGATTTTAGTCACCACTCGGCCAACGCGTCTCGAAAACACCGGGATGTGTCTGCCTGAATCATGGACCTGTTTCTAATGATCTTTATCTTATACATGTGAAGAAGCTGTGATTTGGCATTTGGTGGCTCCAGTGTGGATTTGCATCGGGCTTTGCTGGAGGCTACCAATTAATCATCTGAGGGAGACATCTGCTGGGCTGAAAAATGTTCTGGATCAAACCCACGGAATCTCAGAGCTAACAGCGGGGGGGGGGGGGGGGGGTTCCGAGATGCGGAGAAAATCTCCAGCAAATGGCATGTTAATAACAAAACAAGACTTCTCTACACACATGACATCGTACACCCTGTCTGAGACATAAGTCACATGTTCGGAAATAAACAATTAATTAGTTTTACAATTAGCCATCATTTTAGCAGTCACATCACCTTGCCCGTTTCATCAGCTCCACCCACCACATACTGGATGGAGTTTGTAGTTCTTCAGTTCCATTCTGTAGTCCATCTGTTTCTCTACATACTCAGGTCCATGGACAGATCAGGTATCATTAGGGTGGTGAATGATTCTCAGTACTGCAGTGACACTGACATGGTGGTATCCACACACTGTACACTATACACACCTCCACCTTGTGGATGTAGAATTAGAGACAGTACAGTGTGTGTGTTCTCCATCCTCCATCAGCATTTACAGGACGCTGCAGAGGACGAGGGTGGAGGGACATGAGGTCACCACCTGCACCATGTCACCGAGAATCATCCACCACCCTTATGATACCTGCTCGGTCATTGTTCCTGATCCTCAGAGAACATACCAAAGAGAATGAACAGATGGACTACAGAATGGAACCGTAGAACTACAGGTAATACCTGGTGTTAATCCTGAGCGGACGAAATGGACAGAACTGGCTGACGGTTACTGAGCTATTGCAAGAACGTCGGTGTAAAGAACCAGCCACTCGTCTTCCTTATGTCCCTCTTTATTAAGGGTCAGCATGACAAGTCATTTCATGGCATTTAAAACAATTGGATGTGAAACAATGATACAAACAAATGCAAAGTAAAACAGTTTGAGCCATCGGAGGGACAACGTCTCTCGTCTTCAGCCCCAAATGGTGGAAACGTCCGAGAGGACGGTTCAGCAATGTTAAACTGGCAGTGTGTGTGTGTGTGTGTGTGTGTCGTTTAAACAGGACCAGGAGCAGTTTATAAAATATATCGTGTGTATATATCGTAAGCCGTGTTGGTCATCAGGGGCTGAGGATTTCATAAACATTCACATTAAAAGATCATCAGCGTTACAGTATCAGACATGCGCATTATTTAAACATGATCAGACCAATAGAGCTTCAGGTTCTCCCCTCCACGGCTTACAAATGTCTTCAGATAGACTAAGAGATAAAATCCGAATCAGCACAAGTCTATCGTTCATCATGTTGTTGTTCCCTCCACACCATACTTTAGAGTTGACACTGAAACTCAGGTCTCAGGATTTAAACGTATTCCCTTGAAAGAGAGAACGAACAATGAAGTAAGAAAATCTGATTGAATCGAGTTGCGTCTCCACGTGTGTTCTACCATCGGCTTAACACGTCACTTTGACCTGCGATATTTAAACAAGTTAAACATTAAACACCTACAATGCCCCAAGAAAATCATCATACTTTCAGTAATGAGCTCATTATCCACTTAAAATCTAAAACTAAAAGTTTTAAGTTCAAGTTTCAAAAGATTAATTTGATTCTGTTTAGTTTAGTTCTGCAAGATTTTCTACAAGGTGGACAAAATTATTTGGACACTTACACATAACATCCACACGAGTTTGGATTCTATTTTAATATTTGGACCCTCGTTGCATTTTTAATTTGGACCCTCGTTGCAGCTCTAATGGCCATTCTTACATTCTTATAATTTGGAAAGTTAAGATGATAACATGAACAATAAGAGATTAATTGGAGATTAACATTGGTATCTAATAAAGAGACCAGAGAGTATTAATGACAACGAGACTCTAAGGGTTCTGATGATTTTCCACAGGCACCGCAGGACGTCAAAGACAACTCGCGTCCGATTTGAGATCTTTAGTGTAGTGTGCATTCAAGAATAACGATACGTGTTGGAACCAGAAACCAGTTCCGCCTCCAACACATGGATTACAAGTCAAGAATATGAATTAATGTCACATGCTTTCCATTCAGGACAGTCAGAGCCAGTTGTCAAAAAAAAAAAAATAAAAAAAATAAAAGCCGATTAGAAAAAGAAAAAAAAAAGAAAACCCTAAAAATCTAAAGTGCAACAAACAAAAACACAAATTAGTGGCAAAAGAAGTGACGAGCATCAACGTTCCTCAAGCCAGCGCACCGTCCCGTCATACGTGCCGCATCGAGAACGTCGAGGACGGACCGGCGTGAGGGATTGTCTGTACATTCACTTTATCATGACCCAAAATGACACGGCTTAAAACCCGAACAAACGGTAAAAATAGTTTATATTCTAATGACGATTAAGAAGTACAGCATCGTCTCAATCGGGCGCTGTAATCACATCTTTATGGCAGTGAAAGAACATGTTAAATCTCCTCCTAAAACATGTGCCAAGTATCGGTTTACGTTGAGATGCTGGACTCACAAGAGCTTCATTAAACAAAAGCATCAGAACCGCGAGTGTTGAGTGAAAACGTTTAAACTTCATCAAAAATATTTTTAGTTGGTGAAGGTACAAAAAAGGGGGGGGGGGTCGGGATGGTGAGGAGGTACGAAACGGTGAGAGGCAGAACAAATCCGTTTAACCGTTTAACCGATGCATATATTCTAAATGAAGTTTATAAAACTAATACAGAGCGTATTGTTCCCGTCAGGCAGGCAAACCAACGACCAGCAACAAGCAAAAGTACCTTTAACTAAGCACCTGGTTTACAACTCCGGCTTCTCTAGTGTCATGCAAATCATCAATCTCCAGACAAAATGTTCAGAATTTGAGGCAAAATGGCTTTAAAAGTGATCATGATGAGGAAATTCTGCTGTTTAAACAGTACAAATGCACCATATGGACATGTATTGGGACACTGACACCACATTCTAAGTTGGTCCCTCCCTTTGAAACTAAACAGCTTCCGCTCGTCTGATAAGGCTGTAAGGCTTTCTACAAGATTGTGTGTCTCTGGGAATGTTTGCAAGATCAGACAATCTCTGGAATGAACTAGAACAAACACGTTGGACGGGGTGGAGTTCAGGGTTCTACCAAATCAAAGTCGCCCAACCATGTCATTAAATACGTGGCTTTTCATGCTGGAACAGAAAAAGGGGCCTTCCCCAAACTGTTCCCCCAATACATGGCTGGGTGCTTGATGATACACACCTGTCAATGAAGTTAGGAATTAAGAGACGTGACCCTATACGTTTGTCCATATAATGTATATTTGGTTTCAACAAAACCTGGAACCTGTTTACGTTCTTAGTTTGAGGGAAAAAAGGCAGAAAGTGAACAAACTACAGGTTTGAATATTTGTTGTACATAAGACGCATATCGCACCTTTAATGTTCAAACGCAATGCATTGTTTTTAACTGATTAAAGGAACAATATGTAAATTAGACATGGTGTTAAATTCCTGCTGCATATTAAGTCGGGTTGGACATAGCAGGACATGCGAGGACGTCGTACTGGAATTTGTAACGCATTAATCCGGTGTTTTTCAAATCCAGCAACTAATTAATTGAGGAAATACTAGTCGGATTAATTAACCGTAAAATGTTTATTAGTTGCAGCAGAATTCATTTGGTAGTTTTTAAAAGGACAGGATCTTTAAAAACAACGTGTTTAATACTCACAGTCCTCCATGTAGAACCCAGAGAGTCGTTTGAATTTAAGGCCCTTGATTTGTATGATTAATAAGACAACGTTAACGATGTAGTCACTGAGATGTCAGATAACCGATTATCTTTATGACTTGGGTCTCAAGTGTCAAATTAGTTTTGGTCCCGACTGATTGTTTTAAGAAAGCTTACACTTTTTGATGATTTGTAACTGACGCTCACGAAACAATCGATTCTACATTGCGATATTCAGCACGGTCGTTAACCGATACTCAAAAATAGAGAACCTTTAAAGTGTCCCTGGCCTTATTTAAAATCATTTTAATGGTTAAAACAGCTTAAATTCTGACATCTTCATAAACTGACCGACAGTGATATGAAAAAAAAAAAAATCGGCACATTTCCATTCGTCATGGAAACTAGCACAAGCGTCGTGATGCCCTGAGCTTCGAAACTAACGTTATTCAGAAAAATTCAGCATGTGGAACTGATGGTTACGCACCTCAGACCTGACGAGGATCAGATATTTATCACCAGTGCGTTTGAACCGCAGTAATACTGTACGCAAGCAATCTGTCACATGCAGTACAAAGAAAATCGTAACACTATTATTTACGACTTCTTAGAAAAATAAAGTAAATTAAAAAATTCCGATTTGATTGCATTCCTAGTTTTTTTTGTGTGTTTTTTTTTTTTTTGTTATTTTTCCGTTTCAGCAACTCTAGTTTAAAAACTAAACTAAAAGTGCTGTCAAGTAAATTGTTGTCCGAAGGATATTTGGCTCTTGGAAATGCGGTCCCTTCTAATAATAAAAAAAAAAAGAAAGCAAGAAAAAAAAATAATAAATTGGTGATGTTGGAACCCGATTCTGGTCTCAGAACAGAAAGGATCATCAATCGACCGATTAAACCGAGATCAGATTTCTTATGGAAGAGAGGTTTACACTCTGCCGCTATTAAAGTAAAACCCACAATCAGGCATTCGGTTGATGTTTGTCGTCATGACAACCGATAGAATGTAATAACCATCAAATAAGCATTAAGATCCTCTCTGCCCAGAAACATGTTCAGAGTTCCTAAAACCACCGGTAGAAGTAAAGGAGAAACAGAAAGTTGAACTTTAAGGAGTAAACTTTGTGATTTTTTGATACAACAGCGCTCCCCGTTTAAATTTGAGAACCTTCAGTCGAGTTTCTTCTGGCGCTCTCGCAGGGTGAAGTCGGCGCAGAACCCGTTGGAAACGAGGCTGGATGAGAGGAAGTTTTTGAAGAAGCTGGTGTTCTCTGAGTACAGGAACTCCTCCGCAAAGTCCGGCTGCTGCTCGGCAAAGCTGCGGAACATCTCTGTCAACAGAGGGCGCAAGAGATCACTCAGAGGGCAAACGGGGGAGACGAATTTTCCATTTCAATAAGAAAATAGAAATGTAAAAAGAACTAAAGATTTTTGTTTCTGTAAATGACGTAAATTCTCATCCAGTTCTCACCGAAGGACACTCTGCCAGAGTCGTGCACATCGATGGCATGAAAGAGACGCGACACCTTGAGCTCCGTCACACCCAGAGCGGTGTGCAGGATGACCTCCAGCTCGCCCTCCGAAATGCCTCCCTCCTGCTCTGCTTCAAACAACTAAATGCAAAAGCAACGGTAACATAAATTTAAAAATAACAACCAGACCAATAAAAACGCTCAACATTTACTAATCTCATTAAAATTGTTATACTGTCTAAAAAAAGGTGAAAACATTTGTGCTGATATATGACTTACTAGTTTGGCTCACACCTGACCCCCTGCATTCTGCACTATGGCTGAGACAATTAATTGTTTTTGCAATAAATCGCAATTAAAAATGGTACAATTGTTTCATCATATAGCACTTTACGCAACTCACACAGAACAAAAATCCTTTTTTTATTTTATACAAGAATTGAATAATCTTTGTTAATTTTCAGCAAATGCCCTGTATTGTCTTTTTTTGCATTGAGAAGATGTCACTTTGTGTTTATATAAACAAAGAATAAAGAAGAAAGATAAGAAGCCGTAAATTGTTCTGGTGATTTTTTGCAATTTTTTGAAAAGTCAATTATTGCGTATTATTTGACAATAATAGTACCATCAGCATCTTTAACGGTCTCATCCCTATTCTGCACCACTGGAATCTCATGCAAATCAAAAAGTACTCATTGTTCTAATACATTAGAACCTACAGAGATTTATTTAATAACACAGAGGTCATACCGTGAAAGCTAGTCCGATGGTTTCCAGCGTTCTGGCTGGTCTGCACACTACAGAGAATGCAATGACAAACTCCCGCACATCTATCGCTCCCTCGTCGCGCTACAAACAGAACACATTAATTACAGACCTGCAGAAGAGTCACTGTAATCTACAGAGGTACAGGAAATTAGGCATGAAAGTGATTCTACTTTATTGATAATTAATTCAGTGCAGGTTCCAACCTGAACTCCATCACCTTCTTATCTTTAAAACACACTCTCAGGACAGAAACTGTTATAAAAATGTCAGTTTAAGTTTTAAGGTGACAAAGACTGAGGAGAAGGAGGCTGCTTTATCGTTCAGCTGACAATCATTTAGTAAACGAGGGCGTTTTGTTGCCCTCTAGTGGACACAACAGTCAGTTCTCTGAATCACACATCTTACACAAACATGCTGACATTTCTCTATGAATTCAGCTTATAGTAATTATAGACGATAATAAGAAGATTAACGAACCTCATCGAAAAGGGCAAACAGGTCTCTGAGCAGCTCCGATGCCGGCAAGTCCAGGAAACCAGCGAACTGCTCCAAGTTCTGTTTCCGTCCCTGCAGTTTTCTAGCTTTTTGGCTGTAACTGTCCAACATCTTCTCACTGTTTGTCTTCTTTAACCTGAATGCAAACAAATAATACATATAACATCATACAAATGTTTTGTTATGAAATGGGCAGTTCCGGTCCTTAATTCTGATTGGTTGAGCCATTTGTCCAGCCGTGACAACACACACCTCTGACTGTATTGAAATGGCATTAGTGAAGAACCTATTTAACCCCAGTTTCTCACCCCAGGCTCCTGACCAGCTTGGCAAACTCCAGCAGACTGGTGTCCACGGGCAATCTGAGCTGTCCCTCTGCCATTGCCAGCTGACAATCTTCAAAAGAGTAATCGGTCACAGGAACCTTCAGAGCTCTGCGAACACAAGTCTTTAGTGTTAAAAACATCCTCACCTTTAACAGAGCAAAGATTTAAAAGTAGAAAACACTAAATCGCATTAAAACAGAACACGAAGCTCATTTCACAGAACAGTAATCTCTCTGCTACCTGCGTACCTTCAAAACAAAGGGTTATGGTTAGTGATATATGGCGCCCTCTTGTGGATTTAACACATATTACACTGCAATGAGTGAGGGAGGGAAAAGGAGGTTTTAATTACAAGACTGGTTCAACTGCTCTTTCTATTTATTTAAACTTTGTGTCTTAATGACTTATTGTCCCTCAACTCTCACAGATGGTGCTGGAAAACTTGCTATACAGTACAATTAATTTAATTATTTGGCACAATCTGATCCAGCCTAATTAGCATGAGCATGTGAAAGGAGGAGAACAGGGCAGAGATCATGTAGGATTTTATTACCTTCACAGTATAAACAAATAAGATTTAATTTATTCCCCGAATATAATCTCAATCCCGTGTGTGAGTTCTAACTTTCATTAACAAAGGACAAAAGCGTCCCGCCGGCGTCTGGTCTAAATGCATCAACGGGACGTACTTGGCCATGATGCGGCGCACGTTGTGAGCAAACAGCTGTGGGTTCCCCATTTCCTCCTCACTGGGTGTATAAATGGGAAGGAACTGAAACACATGAAGCAAATCATGACAAATTAAACACCTTACACTGAGGAATAAAATACAATTTATCACCATTCCACATGAAACCAAACCCTCCGACTCACCTCCACCTCAAACTCGTTGTGGAGCTGGCACAGAGTCAGCCACAGGATCTTAAACCTGAAGAGAGATCTTATTTTAATTCATGGTAACAACACAGAATCTATATGTTTGCATTATATAGTTCTGCCACAGTCAGTATAACGTTGCCTTAGGACTGAAAAACACGCTTTTCTTTGGGGCATGGGGGGAGGTTGTAATCACAAGACAGAAACCTGATATAAATTGGCCTGTGCTAATTCACAGCGGGCGAAAATGTTTAGAAATTCAGAAGCGAGTGACTGTGTGCCATCCCATGATTCATCAGAAACTGAATCATGTGATACAGCTAAAGCAGAATACATGGCAGACAGCAGGGAGTCAGCTGAGCAAAAGTCACAGTCAAATCGGGCTACGAAATCGTCATCATCATCATAATAATAAAAATAATAATAATAATAATAAAAACACCACTACAGTTTTGCTGTGGTGGTCTGACATCTTACATCAAAGGATGAAGTCAGGGTGGCAGGAGTATTATTATTAAGGTTGCTTCTGTTTCAACGACAGAGCAGTAATTTCTGAATCGAATCTCGCGCCTGATGTCTGAGGACAGAGCTAACGATGATAGAAATACTAATTTTTAAATGTTTATAATTTATCTTATTCACTTTGTATCATGAGTCGAGTTGTTAGCAGCTCTCAGACACCCTTAGTGCCACAACATATTCACGGTAGGTACAGTTTATGAACTATCGGTCATATGATAAACATTTAAACATGATAAACAAAAAATAAAATAAAAATAGTGTTAATTTAAAAGTCTGTTGAGTGGTTTCTTAAGATTGTCAAAAAAAAAATTTAAACAGTTATCATTTTATTAAAAATACTTACGCTCCAGGTCCCTGCCAGGTCCAAGTAATGGTGTCCTACAGAGACAAAATAATGTACTTGAGTCACACACAAAAATAATTATTTTAGCCCATAATATGATTTGATTATTGTAGAGTGAATTTATAAACATGTTCATGTAAATAGTAGGAGGGCAACAGACTTCAGGGGTCCTCATCAGCAGCTGGACTACAGAATGTAACTGTAGAACTACAGTTTCCATTTATAGAGTAGGTGGAGCACCATTGGTACAGATTCTACACCTAATAAAGTGTCCACTGGACAATCAGATTATATACACTGAGGTAAATCTAATAAAGTTGCTGGTGAGATTATAAATCTAATTTTATGAGGATATAAATTAGACTGATGAAGAAAAATCCTGTTCATTAAGCAGGGAAATCTAATTAAAAATCTCTTACCAGCTGATTGGGGTAACGAATAACAACTGGCTGCACGGGAACCGCTGGAATAAAAGCACCTGCAGGTAAAAGAACAGTGAACAATCAGGTTATTAAGAAAAATATGATTTAATGTTTAAATAGCAGCAGCAGCCTCGGACCAGATTAACATGAAACGGAGATGATCGAATCAGAACTGAGGCTTAGCTGCTGACTGGTGTCAGTTCAAAATAAACATGCAAATCAGAGGGTTTAATGTGTGAACATGTTTTGTTTTTATATTAACACCTCATGAGGAAATACTTCCTTATTCACCATGTTCTTTACAAAAGAAAAAAAAATCATAGTTAAAATAAAAGCAAAAAAGGCAGACTTGGCTGAATATCATAAAGACATACTGTATAAAACATCATACAGTTCATAAGGAGTGTAAGAAAGAATGATGTCATGTATCAAAAAATAAATAAAAAATCACGGCATTCGGAGTTCATTGATTTTCTCCGCAAAAATGACGTGTCTATTCTCGCCGGCTGCTTTCGATTTAATCACCGTGCAGAGACCTCATTGTCTGTATTAAGTGTTTCCATTGCTTAGTAAAAGTAAAGTTAATGCTCCAGCTCTGGCCCCATCGTGGGAGTTTCCAGAGCCAGCAACCAATCAAACAAAAAGAGCAGAAACATGATCGAGTTGAAGGAAATCAGAAAATACGAGAGAGGAATTAAGATCGCTGAAATTGACCGCAGGTACGTAAAGTCGCTGTCCACGATGCAGAGCCATTGTGGCGTAAAAGGAAGTGATGAGATAAAGGCAGCAAAAGGTGTTAATGCGATAGCAGAACCGAGAGTAAAGACGTTGAAGAGTTATTATTATTAATTTGGTTCAACCAGAAGAGCAGTTAGACGGTCAGTGATGTGAATGCCGTTCTGTTAAACGTTCACTCATTACTGACATTATTCATTCATTCATTATCTCCCGCTTTATCCTCTATTAGGGTCGCGGTGGGGTTCCCCATGCCCATCCAGGAGAGAATTTGGGCGCTGGGCAGATACACCCAGGACAGGGCACCAATCTATCACTGGAGACACACTCACTCACTCAGACACACTCTATATGGGGCAATTTTTTTGAGAATTCAATTGACTTGATCCATGTTTTGGACTGTGGGAGGAAACCGGAGAACCCGGAGGAATCCCACGCAGACACGGGGAGAACATGGAAACTCCACCCAGATGGGGATTTGAACCGGGAATCCCTAGCGCTGAGAGGCGAACATGCAAAACCACTAAGCCACCGTGCCGTCCTTATTGACATTAGTCTTTTAAATTCATTTTCATAAAAAAAAATAATTAAAAAAATACTCTATATGTAATTTCTTTGTTCTGTTCTCAGTATTAAACATGACATTTATTCTCTATAAAATATGTTAATAATTATAATACGTATTTTAAAGTCTTCAAAATGAATTCATTGGATTTAAACTGATTTGATTCAGTTTTCAGCGATTTCAAATTTCCCACATAGACAAAAGTATTGGGGCACACCTCAGTCAGTGAATTTGGGTGCGGTTCCGTTACACCCGCACACTCCAGTGAATTATGGGTCAAGTTTGGTATGAAAGAACCTGACCACCAGAATAGACGTCTTTAGACTGCAGAGTCTTTAAACACTAAATCTATACGGTTTGGGCTGTACAGCAGGTCGGCACCGCTGTCTTTTGTCAATGGCACTCACATTCTGGGGAGACACGAGGAAAACACCAAACCTCTGAGAGGTTCATCAAAAGTGTAAAGCTGCCGCTGGTGCTCGAGGTTAAACAATGTGCAAACTAAACTGTAAGAAAGTAATGTGGAAAGGAAGTGTGTAATACTGAACCACACAGTGCAAACAGCATGTGCACACACACACACACACACACATGCACATACCTGGCTTAAAAGTGATCAGACAGGACCTGTTGGTGCATGTTCCTTCTGGAAAGATCATTATCTGCAAAGAAACATTTAAAAAATATATAAACTGTAAGAGAATGAAGGCAGGTTGTGATCGTTAACTTAATCAGATGATGAAACATTAAATCCATCATCCCTCACCAGACTGACTTCAGTTTATAAAACCCGGGATCAAAAACTAAATTCATAAGATGCTGATTCAACACAATGCTGATTCTCTTTTTTTTTTTTGGTCTGCATAAATTTTTGACTGCACACCAACCACGTTCCTGCATTAACCCTGACCTGACATGACCTCAGCACAAAGTGAAGCGTGGGAATCAGTGGAGGTTTCACCTTCTAAACTATTGTTTAACTGCAAAACTAAGAGCGCTGAAGGAGCTTTAAACTGGTGCACGCAGTCAGCCGCTGAGCTGAGACGAGGGCAGGAGAGGCGAGGACGATTGGGCGACTTCCTGCCAAGATGTAGCAAAAGTGCGGCTGAGGCAACTCCCCGACGAGCCGGGGCAACTAACCGACGAGACGAGGTGAGTGAGGTTGGGACAACTACCCGGAAACCCGAGATGAGCAGAGTATAGGGAGCTTTCACTCTACCTGTGGCCACGCCCCTCCGGATTGAGCTCTCCGTTTGATCTCCTCCACAGTTTTTCGGCGCGAGTCTTGGTCCGATCTCGAGACGAACACAGGCCTGATGTACTTAATTAGAGCTACAGAAACAAATAAAAACAAACAATTAACAACAAAATTCAGTCCATTCAATTACATGTTATTTTATTAAGTTGTAATAACACTAACATTACTTTATTTATCTCTAAAAGTCTTATTAATAATGAAGAGTCAGTTAGAGCGCTTATAGAACCATGACTAAATATAACGCACACGTTAGTCGGTAATATCAGCAATCAGAAGGACGTGTCTATGTTCGTACTTACTTCCCCAAAGTGGAATGTCTTTGCTTTCAGCCTTCATGACAATAGAGGCCATCGTCATGGTGACGGGAATGGCGTCGAAGTAGGACGAATGTGGGGCGAGCGTGAGAATGGGCGCCTGAGCCGGCAGCGCCCGCCGGCCTTTCACTCTGCACCAGTGGAACCCGCCGGCAAACCACATGGCCCGCATGATGCCTCGCAGGACAATGTCCACTGCCCTGGGAGACAAAATCACGACCCCTCAGTCATGTGACCTGGATGTGACCTCAGTCGAGTGGTGACAATTCTCAAAAATACTGTGCTGTAAGATTTTTTCTAAGTTTAATTAGAACAGAGACTGAGAGCTGGTTCACCTCCTCCAGAAGCACTGCGGCTCCACACTCATCTCACTGCGGCCCACGGTGGCGATGAAGGCAAACGGCCATGCTAGCAGCATCATGAAGGCAGCAAAGAAGAGTCGGATGGGAAACAGCGTTACAGTCATCAGCCCCAGCTATGTACACACAAAAACACACGCACAATGCTGTGACTATATATTTACATAGATTTATCTCAAGGACGTACCCCAAATATCACATCCTATTCACAATACAAACATAAGCACCATTTTTAATGTCCATTTGTGTCCCGTACCAAATCCAAGTTGCTGTTCGAGCCCAAAAGTTAGTTTAGTGGATGTTAACCGCCTTTTACATCCAACTAGTCCCCTCCATTCATTTACGTAAATTAATAACACGGCAGGCAGGCTTAGTGGTTTAGCACGTTCTCCTCTCGGCACTAGGGATTCCCGGTTCGAATCCCCATCTGGGTGGAGCTTCCATGTTCTCCCCGTGTCTACGTGGGTTTCCTCCGGGTTCTCCGGTTTCCTCCCACAGTCCAAAAACATGGATCAAGTCAATTGAGTTCTCCAAATTGCCCCATATAGAGTGTGTGTGTGTGTGTGAGTGAGTGTGTGCCCAGCGATAGATTGGTGTCCTGTCCTGGGTGTATCTGCCCAGCGCCCGAAACGTTCTCCCCTGGATGGGCATGGGGAACCCCCCCCGACCCTAATAGAGGATAAAGCGGAAGATAATGAATGAATGAATGAATGAATGAATAACACGGCATAACATGCTGGTTTACACATTAAAATATCTCATTTCACATTAATATGAATATGTGTATGTATCTATATAAGACTGAAGACTAGTTAACAGTTAGTTAGTGAACAGCTGAGACAGATAAATACAAGTTCTAGTGAAGGGTCAACAAGCTGGTGCTGCTCAAAACCTGTTTGCGCTCCCGGTTACCTCATCTGACTCCTGGCAGCGTTTAATAAGTGCTTATCTCGTTAGGGCCGTTAAGCACACGCCGCTTATCTTGGGTCAATATTGACTTTACTGATAAAACCACTGATAGCCTCCGATAAGACGCAGTGCAGGTCTGGATGAGTTTCAATTCACCTTCGACTGCACACACAACTGCCAATCAACACCGAATCAACACAGCCGAACAATAATAAGACACTTTCCGAATGGCCACTTTATTAGAGCCATTTCTTATTGGAGATTCGCCGCATGGAAATTGGTCACATGATGTCGGAGGGCAGTATAGCATCTAGTGAACAGTTAGTGAGAATGTGAAAACTTGTCGAACAAAACAGTCATCCGTAATCGAGTAGTCGGAAGAAACGTATCTAGAGGAAAGAGACGCTGTGGAAAGGACTCCGAAAAACTGGTGGTGCGCACGACGGCCGAACTTAACTCCGCTTTAACTAGGAGGCATGTTTCAATAGCTTTGTCCATAACATGTACATTAATAAAAAGGGTTTCCTATTGTCATTTGTTCTGACTTCAAAAGTAAGTTTGACGTTTGTCTACATATGCATTTCGCTGAAAAGAGCAGTTTTGCAAAGACTCTTGTAAACACATTGTGAGTTCACACTTTTTTTTTGTACAGTGAAAAAAATAAAAGAACACGTCTGCAGTCACACTTTAATGCAGATCAAAAAAAAAAACCTATTGTGGGCGGAAGTCTCAGTTTCCACTTTTAAACCAAGCTTAGTAACATGCAGAAAGTGAGAATGTAATCGGACATAGATCTGACTGTAACAGCTATTGTTTTAAACTTTGTGTTTTGACACATCTTCAGTGATGTACACATTTTGGGTGTTTTAAAGGAGATTTAAGGTTAAGTTCCATATGCACACTGTTCTGATCACAGCTATTAACTAACAAAGCGGTGCTCTGTGAAACATCAGATGAGGATGCAGCACATCAACACCTTCATCAGGACGCCGCGCATGGCCGGGTCCTGTAACCTTCCACAACCCAAGTCAGATCATCTGCTTCATCCTGTTGACACAGTTCCTAAGAATCATTTGGGTAATAATGTTACAGAAGTCTGCAACGTGAGACTGAAAATGTGTGTCAACAACGGAGGGTTGCAACTTGACCAGGTGACGTTCAAGTCAGTGCCACTAAAAGAAGAACGGATGGATGGAGCTCATCATGCGTCTCCACAAGATGTATACATTTGGTGTGTAGAACAGAGATGGTAGAAGAAATAACCACCAAAAAAAGAAAAAAAAAAAAAAAAAAAAAAAAACTTTCCTGTCCGACCTCATTTCTCTCAAATGCCAACCATTAAGCGCCAGCTGATTGATGATGCCATCAGTCAGCTCATGAGGCCTCCAGTGCCACTGCAGGACATAAAGGAGTAAATCACAGTAACCGGGGTGACACTGTGAGCTTACATGTTTATTGGTTGCTGTGTTTAAGGCTTAAAGCATCTTCCTACCTGAGGTTTTGCATTTGACGGCTAAACTAAGTCATTACTAAAGCGTGAGAACTACACGTCATGGTTTAATTATCAAGAAAATATTTATTAAGTGCATTTGGTGCCACCTTCATGGTCACATGGGTGTGTGAGGAGGGGGGTTTCCTTCAAGCCCTATACTTTATGGTTGTGTTGACATCATGAAGATCAATCACTTGATGGAAGCAATCAGTCAGTCTGCAGGAGCTGGAGGCTACAACGGAACCGATGTGCAATTTCAATCTCTCTAGCCATGAATTCTAAAAGAGCTTCATCCTTGCCTTGAACCCTCTACCACTTCACCCTTCCATACACCCTGCGAGTCAACCACAGGAAGTGGTAACCAAGTAGGTAACCAAGAGCATTTACTAAAGCACTCTGTAAGAAAAACCAGGGACCTCAAACGTGGTTTCTGACCCTCTTACGAAACGCATCCTGTAGCTCACGTCAGGCGTCCGAGTCGTTTCCACCTTCAGCATATAGTGACTTATGTCTGAGGTCACATGGTCTTATTTAAATGAGCCCAAATCTCACAAAAACCAAATGGTTCCTTAGAACCCCACATTAACTGGTTCTGAAAAGGGGCATTAAGTTTCAGTGATTTTTTGGTTTTAACAATATATGAGACAGCTAATCAATAATTCAATAATCAATAAAATGGATCTGCATATTTATTAGACAAATATTAAGCAAGTCGCAGAGACATGAACTCTGAGAGCTGTAATTAGTGCTGACCTTCAACTAAAAAAAAAGAGCGAGGCATTTTCACAGTCCCCTGACCTCACATAAGACTTAATAGCCTCAAATTCCAAAAGACGCTTTCCTGAACCCCGTTAAAATAAATCCACATCAGTGTGCAGGCATTGAGCGGCAGAGCAAACCATCACGTCTGTAATGACCTCCATCACTGACTAACCAGACGGCTTGAGTGACCACACGTTTTGGTCCTGCATCTCGCAGCAGATAGTGGAGTTGCTGAAGCCAGTAAATCTTTTAGTCCCCCCCCCCCCAACACTTATTTTATGACTCTGTATGTATCTGGTGGCTTACTGGTCAGCACATTCTGCCCCATGCAGAATCCACTTAACGCCTTTAGTGCAACAAGTTAGCGATTCCCGGTTTGAATCCCCATCTGGGTGGAGTTTCCATGTCCTCCCCGTGTCCGCGTGGGTTTCCTCCGGGTTCTCTGGTTTCCTCCCACAGTCCAAAAAACATGGATCAAGGTCAATTGAGTTCTCCAAATTGTCCCATATAGAGTGTGAGTGTGTGTCCAGTGATAGATTGGCGTCCTGGGTGTATCTGCCCAGCGCCCGAAACGTTCTCCCCTGGATGGGCATGGGGAACCACCCCCCCACCCCTAATAGAGGATAAACAGAAGATAATGGATGGATGGATGTATCTGCAAGTCTCAATGTTTTCCCTTCACATCCACCTCCAGCCCCTCACCAAACACACACACACACACACACACACACACACACCTCACAACCGGAGTGAAGCGAAAGCAGAAGAGTTAGTTTAGTGGAGTTGCAGTTCTGTAGACTTCCTCTTATCTGTCAGAAGTCGGAGTTAAATAAACATGAAATCCTCTTAACGAGCTTAACGACGGCAGCGAGGCTAAAGCTACAGCTGCACCGACCTCCCGGACACCGAGCGACCGCGACCGAGCCTCGATCAGATCGAGCCGAAAGCAAACTAAAAAACACCCAGAATCACTTTGATGTGAGGTCCGTGTGCCGCTGAGGCTTTAACCCGCTTCAGAGGAGCCGGTGAGCGGGCTCACGCTGGTTAGCTTAGCCGCAGCCGCAGCGGGACACGCCGCCGAGCCGAGGAATACAAACTCTATATGTTTAAATTCAACAGAGTTACTGAAACTAACTAAACTAACTAAACTAAAATACAACTAATACAGCTGTGGACGTGCATTTCAGGTTGAAATCCGTGTAATGCATCACACACACACACACACACACACACACACACAGAGAGTGTGTATTACAGACGAATTAGTGCATTGCTCTTCAGCAGCAGCACAAATTCATTCATTCATTATCTGCCCCCTTATCCTCTATTAGGGTCGCGGGGGGGGGGGGGTTCCCCATGCCCATCCAGGGGAGAACGTCTCGGGCGCTGGGCAGATAGACCCAGGACAGGGCGCCAATCCATCGCTGGGTACACACTCACTCACTCAAACACACTCTATATGGGGCAATTTAGAGAACTCAATTGACTTGATCCATGTTTTTGGACTGTGGGAGGAATCCGGAGAACCCGGAGGAAACCCACGTGGACACGGGGAGAACATGGAAACTCCACCCAGATGGGGATTCGAACCGGGAATACCTAGTGCCGAGAGGAGAACATGCTAAACACTAAGCCCAGCACAAATTCAATGACAAAATAATAAAAATAAAACAAAAAACAACAAAGCCTGCTGCAAAGTACGAAGCTGCCTGTTCTCCTTTATACACAGTTTTACAAAAAATAATAATAAATAAATAAAATAATTGTGCATGATGCACACACTGCATGGAACATCCAATAAACCGGGTGAATAATTAATTATGCAGAATCAATTAAAAACGTAAAGGGGGGCGTGTGTGTGGGGGGGGGGGGGGGGGGGTCAAAGGGCTGCATTTATTCTATGTACTTCATCCATTATCTTACACTTTATCCTCTACTAGGGTCGCCAGGGCACTTTATCTGAAGCTGATGGAAAGGCGTTCACTGACAACTGCTCAGTCGTGGTTTAAGGTGTCTGTTGTTATGAAGGCTGTTGTAATTAAGGTGTCGGTTGTTGTTATGAAGTTGTCTGTTGTTATGAAGGTGTCGGTTGTTATGAAGGTGTCGTTATGAAGGTGTCGGTTGTTGTTATGAAGTTGTCGGTTGTTATGAAGGTGTCGGTTGTTATTAAAGCTGTTATGAAGGTGTCGGTTGTTATGAAGGTGTCGTTGTTATTAAAGCTGTTGTTATGGCAGTGTCGGTTATTATGAAGGCGGTTGTTATGAAAGTGTCAGTTGTTATTAAAGCTGTTGTTATGGCAGTGTCGGTTATTATGAAGGCGGTTGTTATGAAAGTGTCAGTTGTTATTAAAGCTGTTGTTATGAAGGTGTCTGTTGTTATTAAAGCTGTTATGAAGGTGTCTGTTGTTATGGCGGTGTCGGTTGTTATTAAAGCTGTTGTTATGAAGGTGTCGGTTGTTATTAAAGCTGTTGTTATGACGGTGTCTGTTGTTATGACGGTGTCGGTTGTTATTAAAGCTGTTGTTATGGCGGTGTCGGTTGTTATGACGGTGTCGGTTGTTATTAAAGCTGTTGGTCTTATGGCGGTGTCGGTTGTTATGAAGGTGTCGGTTGTTATGGCGGTGTCGGTTGTTATAAAGCTGTTGTTATGAAGGTGTCGGTCTTATGGCGGTGTCTGTTGTTATGAAGGTGTCGGTTGTTATTAAAGCTGTTGTTATGGCGGTGTCTGTTGTTATGAAGGTGTCTGTTGTTATGCTGGTGTCGGTTGTTATGGCGGTGTCGGTTGTTATGAAGGTGTCGGTTGTTGTGGCGGTGTCGGTTGTTGTGGCGGTGTCGGTTGTTATAAAGCTGTTGTTATGAAGGTGTCGGTCTTATGGCGGTGTCTGTTGTTATGAAGGTGTCGGTTGTTATTAAAGCTGTTGTTATGGCGGTGTCTGTTGTTATGAAGGTGTCTGTTGTTATGCCGGTGTCGGTTGTTATGGCGGTGTCGGTTGTTATAAAGCTGTTGTTATGAAGGTGTCGGTTGTTATGGCGGTGTCGGTTGTTATGGCGGTGTCGGTTGTTATGAAGGTGTCGGTTGTTATGAAGGTGTCGGTTGTTATGGCGGTGTCGGTTGTTATAAAGCTGTTGTTATGGCGGTGTCGGTTGTTATGGCGGTGTCGGTTGTTATGGCGGTGTCGGTTGTTGTGGCGGTGTCGGTTGTTATAAAGCTGTTGTTATGAAGGTGTCGGTTGTTATGGCGGTGTCGGTTGTTGTGGCGGTGTCGGTTGTTGTGGCGGTGTCGGTTGTTATGGCGGTGTCGGTTGTTGCTGCTTCCTCGGCGGGGGTCTCGGATGTTCGGGGGGTCGTGCTCGCGGTTGTCGGAAGCGAAGCCTTTAGAACCTTTGAACCGCTCACCTTGAGCTTCTGCAGCGGGGAGAACCTCAGCTCGTGAACGAAGGGGTTCTTGAAGGGGAGAGCCAGCTGCTTGTCCTCGTCCTCGTCCCGGCCGTCCGTCCCGCAGCGCCTCCTGCGCGGCAGCCTCATCCTCCCGACCTCGCTGCCTCCAACTCAGGCGGAATCGGCCGAAGGCGCGGAGCGGGCTCTCAGTCTGGGTGTGGTGCGGGTGGGCGGGCGGTGAGTCGCGGGGACCATGTGCCGGGGGAGCCGCTGAGGGGGAGCCGCTGGAGGAGCCGCTGGATCCCGCCGCGCCGCGCTGCGCCGGACGGACAACACACCGGAGGATCTGGCCTGGGTGGAATGGACCCAGTGCGCATGCGCCCGGCCGCCTGGCGCGGGCCGACGTCGGCAGTGCGCAGGCGCGATTGCGGGCGGGGCGCGTCGCAAATCGAGGCGGCCGCTTGGGCAGCCATTTTGTCGGGTGCGTGTCAACACGTACGAGCGGTTTCGATGCGCCCTCGTTCACTTGCCCTACAATCACAATAAACACACACACACACACACACACACACACACACACACACACACACACACACACACACACACACGTATATATTCATTGATTATCTTCCGCTTTATCCTCTATTAGGGGGGTTCCCCATGCCCATCCAGGGGAGAACGTTTCGGGCGCTGGGCAGATACACCCAGGACAGGACGCCAATCCATCGCTGGGCACACACTCACTCACACAGACACACTCTATATGGGGCAATTTAGAGAACTCAATTAACTTGATCCATGTTTTTGGACTGTGGGAGGAAACCGGAGAACCCGGAGGTAACCCACGCAGACACGGGGAGAACATGGAAACTCCACCCAGATGGGGATTCGAACCGGGAATCCCTAGTGCTGAGAGGAGAACATGCTAAACCACTAAGCCACCGTGCCGCCCACACACACATATATATATACATACATACACACACACACACACACACACACACACACACACACACACACACACACACACACACACACACACAGACAGAGTGCAGTGAACACATGTGCCCGGAGCGGTGGGCACGGCACCCGGGAGCAAATGAGTTTAGGTGCCTTGCCACCCAAGGGCACTTTAGTCGTAGTACTTGGTGGGACCGTGAATCGAACCGGGGACCTTCAGGTCGCAAGGCTGGTTCCTTAACCACAAGCACACAACTGTCCAAGCTTGAACACCATTATGATGTAAATACATACTTATAAATCTGTGTAGTGCACTTACCGTCTACTTTATTACATACACATCCGACTAGATCAAACGCAGCAGTGTTGCTGGAGTTGAAACCCTGAACCCTGAATAGGGTGCGGTAGCTCTGTGGTCAGGGCCTTGGGCTATCAGTTCAAATCCCAGGTCCACTGCAGTTACCAGTGTGGGTCCTTGAGCAAGACCCTTAACCCTCATTGCTCCAGGGGTGTTGTGATGAACCCTGTGCTCACCTTGGATAAAAGCGACTGTTAAATGACCAAATGTGGTGTAATGTAATGAATAACACTCACTGTACGCTCTCTTACACACCTTCACCTCTTTGCCCCACCTTGTGGATGTAGAATCAGAGTGTTGGGTCATCTGTTGCTGCACGGTTCTCCATCCTCTAATCCTCCATCAGTGATCACAGAATGCTGCAGACAGGATAAGGGTGGAGAAACATGTTTTGATTGATGGTTTATTCTCGGTCTAGAAGCACTGCTGTGTCTGATCCACAACACAGCAATATACAAACACACTCCCAGTTGACAATGATCAACCACCCTAATAATACCTGCCCTGTGGGAGCCCTGATAATCTGAGAACAGAGAGGACTAACAGAGTATACAGAGAAAGATTAATTACAGCATGTAACTGTAGAACTACAAACCCTCTCTCTCTCTATATATATCTATATATAAAAGGTGGAGGTGATAACAAGGGCAGTGAGAATAGATGGAATAGAAACAGTGCACCTGATAATGCTCTGTTACAACACTCAACCACAATATGAGCTCTGTATTGATCTCTAGTGCAACCGCGATTCTAAGAAAATCTCTGCAGTTACGTCCTTTTAATGAGATTGCTTTATGAAAACCCTCATTATTACCTCGTTTAGAATCTCCTCTCCTGATCAAAGAGCTGTTCCCACTCAATGTTGTTTGAGGATAACAGGTTAAAATGTGCACTAATGTGACTATTACCCTTGCCTAAGTGTGCTGACAGTAGAGTGATGCATTAGTACATATGTCCAGAGGGGCCATGCATTATCGTTATCATTCTGCTTTTCATCCTCCCTCTCTCTCTCTTTCACACACACACACACACACACACACACACACACACACACACACACACACGTGTATATGTGTGTATATATATATATATACGGCGGCACGGTGGCTTAGTGGTTTAGCATGTTCTCCTCTCAGCACTAGGGATTCCCGGTTCGAACCCCATCTGGGTGGAGTTTCCATGTTCTCCCCGTGTCTGCGTGGGTTTCCTCCGGGTTCTCCGGTTTCCTCCCACAGTCCAAAAACATGGATCAAGTCAATTGAGTTCTCTAAATTGCCCCATATAGAGTGTGTGTGTGTGAGTGAGTGTGTGCCCAGCGATGGATTGGCGCCCTGTCCTGGGTCTATCTGCCCAGCGCCCGAGATGTTCTCCCCTGGATGGGCATGGGGAACCCCACCGCGACCCTAATAGAGGATAAAGCGGGAGATAATGAATGAATGAATATATATATACATACATACATATACACACACACACACATGTACATGTAGTCCAAAGCATGTCCTGAGCAGCAGGTTCCCCAGAGAACCTGTTAGCGGAGCTTTAAACTTTAATCCTCCAGCCACACAGTTTTTCATGGTTCCTGCTTCAGTCACCACATCTGATTCCTATCTCTGGAGGTTGATAAAGCTTCCACGCTCTATTTATTTAATTTACAACAGATGAAGATGTGTGGACAGGTCCGTGCAAAAATCATCTAGGAATAAAGCATCATCTTATTGTATATATATACATATATATATATATAAAAGTCTATGTTTATAAAATCCCATTTTAAACTGGTCCTTCTTCTTACAGATAAAACAGCATCCACTGTTCTGAGGTTTTCCTCAGAACAGTGATTTCGGAGCGTGTCATTAAAAAGATTTACCCCAAAAAAAGCACCTGTGAGGTCCGAGGCTGATGCTGCATAAAGACCTGGATCACTTTCTCTTTTCTAATTCATTCTAAAAGTGTTCAGGGCTTTGTGAGGGACCGTCCAGCTGTCTTACACCAGATTAACCTAACTTTCGAATGATTCTTTTTAAATGGATTCGTTTATAATTACTTAATTTTAATTACAATTTAATTACCAACAAACAAAGGACACAAATTCTCAGCTATTTCTTTAAGTTTAAAACATGTAAACTGCACATATTTCTGACCATAAGTTAAGACAGTTGACGCTACAGAAATAGTTTTAGGTATCCTATACTGCCCTCCTGTGGTAAACTTCTATAATTACAGCTACATTCTAGAATGTAGTTTTGCAGTTGTTACGAGTTGTAATAATAATAATAAATTCGTTATAAAATATAAAACCAAGACAAATAAACACAATACTGATTGTCGGGGACTATTTGGATAAACCTCGGAAGTCTTATAAACCTCGGACTTCTTATCTTTAGTACACTGATAAGAAGGTCTATAGAAATAGTTTTCGGTACTCTATACTCCTATAATTACAGCTACATTTTAGAAGGATATTTTGTAGTATTTTTGTATAATAAGTTCGTTATAAATTATGAAACTAAGATAATTAAACCCAAATCTGAAGAAATAAAACCCCCCTGACCTGTCGTCGAGGATTTGGATAAACTTTGGAAGTTATCTTTCATCTTATCTTTAGTACACTGATAAAAAAAAACGATCTTTGGTGCCCTCCTGTGGTCGACAGAAGTAAATGCAGGTTTATTAGGAAAACAAAAGGTTCGTTATCGTTACCTTAATAGTGAAATAGTTATCTACACCTGGTCTAATCCACCGTTTACAGCACAACACACACACCCTGACACACCTGCACCATCATGTCAGTGTCACTGCAGTAGTGAGGATTACCCATCACCCAAATAACACACACTCTGTCCCATAGTCCAAATCATCAAAGAACGGAGTAAAGGAAACGAACAGAGAACCAGATGGACTACAGAATGCAACTGCTGAACTACAAACTCCATCTATGTGCAATCATTCATTCATCCTTTCATCCATCATCTTCCAGGGGGGGGGGTTCCCCATGCCCATCCAGGGAAGAATGCTTCAGGCGCTGGGCAGATACACCCAGGACAGGGCGCCAAACCATCGCTGGGCACACACTCACTCACACAAACACACACACACTCTATATGGGGCAATTTTGACAACTCAATTGACTTGATCCATGTTTTTTGGACTGTGGGAGGAAACCGGAGAACCCGGAGGAAACCCACGCGGACACGGGGAGAACATGGAAACTCCACCCAGATGGGGATTCGAACCGGGAATCCCTAGCGCTGAAAGAACATGCTAAACCACTAAGCCACCGTGCCGCCCTATGTGCAATCCACTGGAGTGAAATACTAAATTCTGCGATACCAGCTTGCCGTATTGAAGTCGGCTGAAGGACACAGCCCGTGTGTTCAGGCACGTTTTCCCGCCGATGTACTTTTGGAACGGCTCCTTTTAAGTCTCTGTGAATGAGACGAGGCTGGTGTATCTGAGGTCTGCTGTGAGTTACTGAAGCTGCAGTTAAAACCCCGGAACAAGAGGACCTTTGTGATGGAGACAGTCGTGCGGCTGTGCTACGACATGCCTGTTTGTCAGCGCTGTCCTCGGGCAACACACCTGTATCCAGAGGATCTCTGAGTTCATTCACAGGGACGCTTCCTGTGTCTTTGATGTGATCTAGATGAGTATTTAGGATTTCAGCTTTGATATTTCACAAGTGGATGGCGTGTGGATTTGGAGATTATTTAAAACCGGTGTGCGTGAGTTCAGGCTTCTGTTATAAACAAACGACTGAGATTTAGAATTTCTCCTTTTCACGGAGGTGCAGGTACAATCTCAGGTTACTACACGGTGGCACCGGCTAAATCGTCCACGTGTTTAAATATGCTCAGGAACTCGCAACGGATATCGGTTGTTAAAGGTTGAATCGATTAATCGTTGCCGTGTTCGTAATTGCAACTTGTAACTTAGGATCTAAAGTCCAACATCAAAAAATAAATGTAAGAAGTAAAAGCTAGTTAAAGTATCCATCCATCCATTATCTTCAGCTTTATCCTCTATTAGGGTCGTGGGGGGGGGGGGGGGGGGGGGGTCCTCATGCCCATCCAGTGGAGAACGTCTCGGGCGCTGGGCAGATACACCCAGGACAGGACGCCAATCCATCACTGAACACACACGCACACAGACACACTCTATATGGGGCAATTTGGAGAACTCAATTGACTTTGATCCATGTTTTTTGGACTGTGGGAGGAAACCGGAGAACCCGGAGGAAACCCACGCGGACACGGGGAGAACATGGAAACTCCACCCAGATGGGGATTCGAACCGGGAATCCATAGCGCTGAGAGGAGAACATGCTAAACCACTAAGCCACCGTGCCGCCCGCCAGTTAAAGTACTACATAAAAACGTCGGGTTTGGTTCTTCTGAATTATATATCAGGACATTCGATAATTAATAACTTAATCCACTGGACGATGTGCATCTTATAGAACACTGCATGAACTACAAATGGTACCTGGGATCAAAACCCCAGCATGCATGTCATCATGTCTATATTAACATTGCTCTCTGCACTGCTCTGCACCACTGTACCTCCTCTACATGCTCCTCTAGTACAAATAAAGAGTAGGGGCAAGTATAAAAACATGGGTACCTACCTGACCTGCCTCCGATGCAGTCACTCTGGTCTGGTGCATCACTCCAGGACAGTGCAACCTGCAAAAACAATCAGAACTACGGTCACTTCACACTCGTCTCAGCTATGCGGACCATCAAAGCAGCATGTCATCCATGTAGGGCTGCAGAGGGCATCCAATTGGGCAGCAGAGGTCAGACCTGAGTCTGTCCACAAGTGCAGGCAGACAGAAGTGTTGTAAGTGCAACACCAAGTGATGACCTGAGCCCTGAGCACTCCCCCCCCCCACAGTTTGGTTACTGTGGCAACCATTGAATGGTGCATGACATCATTAGTGTGATGCATTGTTATCACCATATATACTAGGGGTGAGCTGCAATATTCGCTGATTCGACGATTCGATTTCGGAGAACCGTAGTCAACTATGAACCTCATAGTCGAATGTACCATTTTGACCACATGGGGGCGCCCATGGCTGCTGCTAAGCATTAGTTTTTACATGAAATGTCTTTGTTTTCATTATATATATATATATATATATATATATATATATATATATATATATATATATATATATATATATATATATATATATATAGCCTTTTGTCAGATAAAATCATCCTAATTTCTAGAAAAAAAAAGAAGAAAAAAGAAAAACAAAAAAAGGTTTTCTTTTGTTAGAAAAACAAGTAAAATATAATTCTTTTTAAAACTACGCCCTTAGCGCCATCTTGTGGTGAAATTTTAACTGATTCGACTATCAGTCGACTATAGGGAAAATCTGACGAATCAGATTCGACTATGAAAATCTTTACATGAATACAGCCCTAATATATACAATTATAAAGAGATGGACATCAGGTCAATCTGAGGAGTTGGACGAGGAATAAATTGAGATAAATGAATTAACTGCCCAGCGATGGATTGGTGTCCTGTACTGGGTGTATCTGCCCAGCGCCCGAAACGTTCCCCCCTGGCATGGGGAACCCCACCACGACCCTAATATAGAATAAAGCAGAAGATAATGGATGAATGAATGAATGAATAAATTAATTGAACTTTGAATGTTGTCTTCAGCTCTGACGTTTTTCTCAGTAGTGCTGTTTTTTTTGCCCCACAGTTTAATAACATGCTAGTGGGTGCCCTTTATCGGGTTTCCCTGTCTTTGGCCCCTATGAGGGCTGGGATAGATTGGAGATAGAACGCTCCATGATCCTGATCAGGACAAGCATATGAATGAATGAATGAATGATTAGTGAAACATTTAAACATTTCTGTTCTGGTGTTAAAAGAGGTGAATTAGGAAGCAATCAGATAACAGGCACTCAGTACGAGTCCGTCTCCTGTTCGATGTTATTATATTTTACACTACACGTGTCCTCTACATGTGAAGAAATCAGCCGGACGTCTCCACACGTCCCTTTTCCGCTCCACAGGGACCTGGTGTGTATAAACCCGGCAAGTTCTGTTCTCCCAAAATGTCATCCGGATTGATTTCCACACCTGAATCACAATTCTAATCAGTGGTGTAGAACCGCGTGTTCCAGCCGCCGCCGGCCCTCGGGGTACATGCAGAAATTGGACAAGACTTGGGAAATTGTGTTCGGGGAGGAAACAAGTTGTTTACTTCATGTCTTTAAATTGCATTTCTTCCGCTTTAATTTTGTGGGAGATCCATTTTAAAAAAAAATTTTTTTTTTACCCCTTCTCCTTTTCTCCCTCAGCAGCTGACGCCTATGCAAATGGCCCGACCCGAGGCGGTCGGAAGCTCGGGAGAGACGTTGAGTGACTCCTTCCAGGCTGAAAACAAAAGTCCAATAAGGCGGAGGCAGAGGAGTGTGGAAATTCTGGTGAAGGAGAGCATGTACGATATTATAACTCAATACAGCACGTTGTTTCTTTGCTCTACTAAATCAACAACACGGTGTAGAACTGGTAAACATGTACGGGAAGTACAGACAGGAGGCACAGGGGTGTTTGTCTGTGACTTTCTCCTGAAATAGAGATTTCCCTCATGCTTTTCCAGCATGATTTTATAAAATAAATAATACTGTATTTAAAATAAATCTTACAGAGATTAGTTTTTATCTCTCATCGCTGAAAAGGTGTAACCAGAAGCTGTGGAAAAAGTTAACAAAGAAAGTTAATCTAAAAAATAAGCTATGAAATAAAGATAAAGAAAAAAAACAACATAAACACACACACACACACACACACACACACACACACACACACACACACACTATAAATAAAAACAGAAATACAACAGAAAAGGTCAGACAGACAGGAAAAAAAAACAACTAAATTGAGAAAAGCCAGACAACGTCTCCTAAACCACAAGAAAAGCATCCTAACTGAACACACAGAGTGAAAAACATTTCACAGAGCTCTAACGACTCAATGGTCACCTACAGGATCGCTCCGAATTATTTGGGGTGAGGCCTCTTAAAGGAGTGGACGCTGCAATATTCAAAGATATTGAGAACTTTAATTATTGAACCTAAATGAGCATGGGGCGGCACGGTGGCTTAATGGTTTAGCAGGTTCTCCTTTCAACACTAGGGGTTCCCGGTTCGAATCCCCATCTGGGTGGAGTTTCCATGTTCTCCCCGTGTCCGCGTGGGTTTCCTCCGGGTTCTCCGGTTTCCTCCCACAGTCCAAAAACATGGATCAAGTCAATTGAGTTCTCCAAATTGCCCCATATAGTGTGTGTGTGTGTGTGAGTGTGTGTTCAGTGATAGATTGGCGTATCCTGGGTGTATCTGCCCAGCGCCCGAAACGTTCTCCCCTGGATGGGCATGGGGAACCCCCACCGCGACCCTAATAGAGGATAAAGTGGAAGATATTGGATGGATGGATAAATGAGCATGAGTTTGAATGAAAGTTTCATGAGGTTCTCTCCAGTTCACAGAATCATCGCAAAAACTTAAACAATATGTTTCAACAAGGCCAAATTCTGGAGTACAGCTAAATGTCTCATGAATATAATGAATACATCCGAAGACACAACATCACAGGTGACCTTCACCTCGTCCCTTCATCCTCATCTTTCATTTTTGCAACAAATGCTGTGTAGCATGCGGCGTTAGGACGAGCAAACGCAGTCAGGCATCTGTGCCGATGACGGCCGTTTCAAAGCATGAGCAAAATCCTCTCAGGTTTCCTCCACATGGCGCAAACAAAAACCCTCCTGTTGCTCAGGCCTCCAGCCTCAACACGTGTGTTTCATCCAAAAAAAAAAAAAAAAAAAAAAAAAATCAGGCTGCACATGTTTGCAGTCCTGCAGCAGGTCCCACTTCACACACTTCAGATCCAGAAAGGTTAAGACCCTTCAGTGGGATAGTGGTTTTGTTTTTGTTCGTGAATAATTTGGCATACTACAGCTTGTAAAACCTGGACTACGTTTCCCAGAATTCATTGGTATTTTGAACCTTTGGTGATGAGTCCAAAGTACATTATATGGACATGTAAGAAGTATCAGGACGGGGTGTACCCTCTTAATCTCTGAATCCAGGTTTTTCCAAAAAATTTACCCAAAAACACCATCACTTCAACAACACCAAGACCTCAATATCAAGATAAGAGTCTTAGAAAACGAATAAAAAAAAAAATCGATATATTTCTCTAAAAAAGAAACCTGGGCCAGTTCAGTTTGGCCAATAGGGTTGTCATTGCGTTGTATGTCCAGCTGGAGGCGCTCTAGTAATGCTCATTCAGCTGGAGAGGCTCTGGGAATAAGGAAGACAGAGAGGGTCAGTAAAATGGAAATGTAACACGGCTTGATAACCGGAGCAGTTGTTTCCTTTCCTCTGTCATCTATCAGGACGAACAAGCCAGCAGTGTGTGTGTGTGTGTGTGTGTGTGTGTGTGTGTGTGTGTGTGTGTGTAGTATTTCATATTGTGCCACACAATAATTGTACAAAACAAAAGGTACATTAATAGTTTGTGATCAGTTATCATAATTTTGCGATGACGAAGCCCATAGCCATGTCCAAATTTGTTGGAACAGTTTAGGGAAGGCCCAGTTTGTCCCATCATGTCTGGGCCCTAGTGCACAAAGCATGGACCATGCAGACATGATTGGGTAAGTACATCAGTACACCACACACAGTAGAGGAGATACAGAGAGCCAAGTGGTTTTGTCCAACGTCAGAGTCAGTCCACACACATGCCTCTCAGGAGGACATTTCCACAAACTCCACAAAATCTAGTCTATACCTGTAAACACTGTGTTAGTGACAGAGTAGAAAGTACAGGACGGATGCTGAGATACAAAAAGAACAAAGAGTTTATGTAACAGCAGAACACCGATGCCCATGTGCCTCTCACTTAAAGAGTTACAGAGCAAACATTAATCACAGGCGTGATTCCCACCTCTGTCCAAAATCCCCGTGATGAGGACGCTGCTGTTGTTGGATGTGACCATTTAATGTCACCCTGGATGTCACCCTGGATGGTGTTAATGTGTTCATGTTCACCACTTAATTCATTCATTCATTATCTTCCGCTTTATCCTCTTTTAGGGTCGGGGGGGGGGGGGGGGGGGGTTCTCCATGCCCATCCAGGGGAGAACGTTTCGGGCGCTGGGCAGATACACCCAGGACAGGACGCCAATCCATCACTGGGCACACACTCACACACAGAGAACTCAATTGACTTGATACATGTTTTTGGACTGTGGGAGGAAACCGGAGAACCCGGAGGAGACCCACGCGGACACGGGGAGAACATGGAAAACCGGGAATTCGAACCACTGAGAGGCGAACGTGCTAAGCCACCGTGCCGCCCTCACCACTTAATTGTTAATGATTATTCAGCCCTGAACACTGAAGCCCTGTTGTCTGTATTTAAAAACTGATGTGACCGCCGCCACCTGCTGGACCTGTGTAGGTTCAACTCTAATGGTTAATATCAGGACGTGTTATCAGAGTGTAAATGTGTGTTTGATTCAAACCAGGATTCTTCCTGATGATTAGGGCTGAACTAACTGAGCCGTAAATCACCAAAATCAATATGCATGCAGCACGGCGTGAAGGGAAGGGCGGAGACGACAGGACTTAACACTCCGGCACAGTCAAGGAGCCTGTGTGTGTGTGTATATATATAAAAAAAATAATATATATATATATATAAAAAAAATATATATATATAAAATCATGTACAAAGCTTTACCGGAACCATAAAAGCTGCAATGGCTAAAGCAGGAATTGAGACCAACTCAGAATATGATGTGATTAATGATCCATCCATTCATTATCTTCCGCTTTATCCTATATTAGGGTCGTGGGGGGGTTCCCCATGCCCCTCCAGGGGAGAACGTTTTGGGCGCTGGGCAGATACACCCAGGACAGGACGCCAATCTATCACTGGGCACACACTCACTCACTCACACACACACACACACTCTATATGGGGCAATTTGGAGAACTCAATTGACCTTGATCCATGTTTTTGGACTGTGGGAGGAAACCGGAGAACCCGGAGGAAACCCACGCGGACACGCGGAGGACATGGAAACTCGTTCTCCTTTCAATGCTAGGGATTCCCGGTTCGAATCCCCAGCATTGAAAGGAGAACGTGCTAAACCACTAAGCCACCGTCCCGTCCTGATTAATGATCTAGTACGTGTAGATCATGCATGGTGTGAAGTTATTTCTACCATCATAGAACCTACGTCCAGTGACCCCCAACGAGACTGCTTCAAAGAAACAAGTCCTGCTAAAAATCCTCCAATCCACGTCTGGTGTAAACAGAATGTCAAAGACGATTCTAATCTAATCCGTAATATAGTGTCCATGTCCACGTACAGTGAACGCGCTGCGCGTCGGCATCCGGGGCGTTAGGGTCACGCCTGAACTGCACACTGCTTCTGTACAACACTCGTAGCAGATCCTCATTTCCCCTCCACCCTGGCATTGATGTATGTGTCTGAAATCGTTCGGTAATGCATATGTAACCTAAAGGCCTTTAAATATACATTTTGGGCTGCCGTCGCCTCCTTATCCGCATCCGCAGGTTGCTGAGATCCATCACTGTTTCTCAGGCCGGGCCATGTAGAACACACACGCGCCTCCGTGAATATCCACGGAGATACCATCTTGAATTATTCTCGTGGTATTTCCTCCCGAATTTGAGCAGATGAGCAGGATAAGTGCGGGGCTTCCCTCATCCCGCGGCCCGAGATAACTGCACTTTATTAATGACCTGCCATCAGACGATGCTGGTAATTAACGTCCCTTTTCCCCCGGCATGAGCTTTGGGAGGGACATCTTTTGGCGATTGTTCGATAACCAGAGGACACTGGTGAGGGAAGACGGGATCGCTATCACGAGTCGCCACTCGATTTTGCCAGGAACAATGTCGGTATCAGCAACCCTCACCTGTGCATAGTTAATTACGCTGCGCAATGCATATAGAAAAACCATCCGTTACGTCTGACGCCTGGGAGCCACCTCGTTTGCATGCGACATCGTCGCATTACCGCCGCTCGTTAGCTACAAGCCGTTTAATGGATAGCCTTTATTACGAGTGAGAATTGATTGAGGTTGCAATAAATAATGGACATCGTCCCGATGCTCATTCGTCAGCCGCCGTATTGTGCATCTCCTTCATACTATTGTAGAGTCTCTTGTAATACCACGTGTAAGTCAATTTACACAAAGCCTTCAGCATTCTGTATAGCTCACAGCACAACTTCATCACCCCACCTTCACCCCCGAAAGCGCCTGTTTTGACTTAATTACACCCCCGGCACATAACAGGGCGGTGTAAGTGAATGCACGCTTGAAATTAGGCACTTAGGAAAGGTGTGGCATAAATTCTCACTAATAGAAGGTTAACTTTATACAGCAAATCTCCTCCACTGGGGACGAGGGTCCTGGGGGTGGTTCCCCACGCCCATCCCGAGGAGAGCGTTTAAGGCACTGGACAGATACATCCAGGACATGGTGCCGGGTACACATGCACTATATGGGGCAATGTAGAACAGCTAATTCACCTTAAATGCATGTTTTTGAACTGTGGGAGGAAGCCCACATAAATGTGAGAACATGGGAACTCCACCTGGATCAGGATTCGAAGCTGGATCCCCAGCACTGAGGAGGTGGAGGTAGTAACCACTGCCACCCTAAAACTATATCTGTTTAAAAAAAAGGAATAAGGGGTGTTATCCGCTGGAGTTTGAACCCTGTATCCGCTCATTGTGCACCTAATTGCTCCACCTTGTGGATGTAGAATCAGAGACATTAGGTCATCTGTGGCTGCAGTTTGTGTTCTTTATCCTCTAATTCCTCAGCGGAGCCGATAACATGAGCAACAAGTGTCGAAACACCGAGCTGAATGTAATAAACGTTGTAAGTTTGGACGGCGCAATCGATTCCAATCGTACATCCATTTCTTAAAGTGGTAAAAGGAACACTGCACTTCTGACCCAACTGTGCAATATGCAAATGAGCCACTTTTCCTATCTATACATTATGAATGAAGGGAATGGGTTCTGGCTGCTCTTAATTATTCACACTTTTTTCCAGTTAACTTCATGTCTTCTCTTCTCTCGCCGTGATCTCCTGGATCAGTCCCGAGAAACGCGCCGGGGAGGCCGCAGGTTCCGCTTAAACACTTTAGCGCAGAACTGCCAAGGCGAATGCAAATCCTAAAGGATCCGGCGCTAATGGCCGAGGAGAAGCGGCAGACCTGAAAGGTTAATGCGCCTGTGAGGGAATATTATGTGGCAGCGACGGCCATCTCTTCATAACGTGCTCGGTCGGCCCCTCGGCTGATGAAGAGATTCTTAATCAGTTTACGGACGCAGCGTGACAGTCCAGTTTAGTCCAGTTCATTGAACTTTAATCGTATTTGATGAGTTAATCGCCTGATACGATGTTAACTCGGGGAATTGAAGAAGCCCGAGTGCACGGGAGGAAGGAAACGACATTAAAAATTGAAGCAATTTGACTTGAAAGATGCAATTATGTGCCCCTTTCAGTACCAGTCACATCACCGTAATGAAGAATCATTCATCCGAATTGCTTCAGTTTCATCTGTTGTTCTGTATTAAGCATTAGCGTATTAGCTCAGATGAAATCTCTGAACAATCACACCCTTCAGAGCTCTGATTACCCAGACTGGCCGTGTCATATGTACCGCACCTCGTTGTAGGGGGAACTGGGACGCACACCATGAAAGAAGACGAATACATGCACATGAACTTATTCTGTTCTTTACGTCTGAATAAGGGGGACAGGGGAGATCCCTGAACTCCAATAAGTCTGATATTAAGATCAAGGGTCTAATACTTCATTACTGGGCTTTGTAAGCTCTAAGTGCTTAGAGATTTTAAAGGCGCGGAACACTGTTAAGATGTCTCGTAACAATGAACTATTGTAAAAAGCGCAGTTTGCCACCACACAAAAAAAAAAAAAAAAAAAAAGGTCGCCACCACAGTGCAGAGCAAGCATACAGACACAAGCATTCATACATGCAAAAGGATTACAAGAGAATTACAAGGAGAACATGCAAAATGCCTAAGCCTCTTTATGTTAGAATTTTAGTTAAATGTTCAGACAGTGGGGCGGCACGGTGGCTTAGTGGTTTAGCACGTTCTCCTCTCAGCACTAGGGATTTTCGGTTCGAATCGCCATCTGGGTGGAGTTTCCACGTTCTTCCCGTATCCGCGTGGGTTTCCTCCGGGTTCTCCGGTTTCCTCCCACAGTCCAAAAACATGGATCAAGTCAATGGAGTTCTCCAAATTGCCCCATATAAAGTGTGGCTCTGTGAGTGAGTGAGTGTGTGCCCAGCGATAGATTGGCGCCCTGTCCTGGGTGTATCTGCCCAGCGCCCGAAACGTTCTCCCCTGGATGGACATGGGGGACCCCCCCCCCCACAACCCTAATAGAGGATAAAGCAGAAGATAATGGATGGATGAATGAATGTTCAGACAGTTTCAAGGGATACACCCAAAACCAGGTCACCCTGCAGCACAGGTAACTCACACACACACACACAAGTTAAGGGAACATGCAAACCAGCCACATGCCCAGGAATCAACCCCTGAACCTTCTTACAATGATCTAAGGTCTCTCACTCTTCAGTTAAAGCAGTGAACGAGCCTTTAAACAACAGTAATTTAGTCTCTTCTCTAATTCTGTTGACTATTTCTTTAAGGTGCAAATTTCTACAAAGCAGTGCATATGTTTTCTCCTCTGCTGGCGCATGTTACTAAATCATATTTCCTTGCTCGCAGGACATAAATACTTTAGCACGCCCCCATTTGTAACTTATGCCAAGTAGTTCGCAGCATATGAAATATGAATCGCGCTTTGTAATGGCCCTTTGTGTTGCGCTCTGCCTGGACCGGCATTGTTCCGCACCAGGGAAGGTAAATTGAAACGCTTCTTGTGGGGCGTCAGAGCTGTACAAAGAAAATACATTTCATCCGACGCTGTCAGTGTAATTATCTTTTATTAAACAGCGATGCGATGCTTACTGAGGCGACCACATCGTTTGCACCGGGGATGCCACATTTTAAAAAGTAGGTAACCGTCAGTCCGCATGTCAGTCCAAGTTTTCAGAAAGACTTGGAAAGTCCAGCGGTGGAAGACACGGCCCCTCTTTATCCAATACAACGGTACATCTGCAAAGACACTTGTCCTAGCAATTGCACCGCAATTGAAATGAGGACGCCCGCGCTGTTTATCATGGACGGAACATCTGCTGTGCTTGTTGTAACCCACAAGAACACAACGGCGAGATTGAAGCTACATGACGGATCGTGTATTCAGCACGGCACCAAATGAAACCAATATATAGGGCAATGCTGCGCCAGGCGACTCAGTTACACCAAAAAAACAGAGTGATCCACTGGAGGTGCGACCAGTTAACATCCATCCATCCATTATCTTCTGCTTTATCCTATATTAGGGTCGGGGGGGGGGGGGGTGTTCCCCACGCCCATCCAGTGGAGAACGTTTCAGGCGCTGGGCAGATACACCCAGGACAGGAGGGCAATCTATCGCTGGGCACACACTCATTCACACAGACACACTCTATATGGGGCAATTTGGAGAACTCAAATGACTTGATCCCTGTTTTTGGACTGTGCGAGGAAACCGCAGAACCCGGAGGAAACCCACGCGGACACGGGGAGGACATGGAAACTCCACCCAGATGGGGATTCGATCCGGGAATCCCTAGTGCTGAGAGGAGAATGTGCTAAACCACTAAGCCACTGTGCCGCCCCGACCAGTTAACATGATGCTCTTAAATTTTAAGACATGCTTTGATACTCTGATTGATAAATTACATTATCATCACAACAATATCCTCACAAAATGTACAACATCATGATCGAAACGCTATTTAAAACACTTGCTGACCACTATATAGATGGAGTTTGTAGTTCCACAGTTCCATTCAGTAGTCCAACTGTTTCACAACATAATCTGTCCTCTTTACTCTGCTCTCTAATGGTTATGTCCTTCCTAGAGCATCTGCCAGGCCGGACACTAATGTTGGACGAAAGGATCTGGCTGTTCTCTCTGTTCTAGGTCTTTTTAAAGATTCTAGTTCTAGTTTAAAGGTGTTTATTATAGTAGAAGGCAGGGCTCTTTGTGGGTAAGCTCAGTGGTTTGGGCATTGGGTTATCAATCTGAAGGTTGGGGGTTCAAATCCCAGGTCCACTGAAGTTACCAGTGTGGGTCCTTGAGCAAGGCCCTTAACCCTCATTGCTCCAGGGGTGTTGTGATGAACCCTGTGCTCACCTTCTAAGTCGCTTTGGATAAAAGCGTCCAATAAATGACCAAATGTAAATGTAATGTATGTAAATGATGTTCTCCTGCAGCAAACTGACCCAACCAAATGTCTTTATGGAACTTGCATTGTACACTGGCGCACAGTTATGCTAAAAGAGAAATAGGCCTTACCCAAATTTGGGCGCATACAATTTTCCCAAATGCATGGCTGAGTGCCAGATTCAAAACGTGTTTTGAAGAGACTGATTAAAACATCTGGATTCAGTGACTAAGAGGTCTGTCCTAACAACTGTCCTGTCCTAATCTGTTCTCGTTTCAGTCTTTTCTAATTTCTAATGAACCGAAAAGCACAAAAAAAAAACAATCTGCCATTCACTCATGTTTCAGAAAATCCAAACGACAAACACGAGATGAAAGATTACGGAAATCTCAGTATGCTGGAACATAAGTCGCGACTCAAATTCTGCCTGAATTTGAGTCACAGTCTCATTTCGGCCGTTCAAACACAAGAGGGGAATTTGCATACACATTAATAAGTAATTAAACCCCCCTGAGTTCCTTACCACTGTGGGCACCAATCAAGGTTAATTATTTCTTTTGTTAATTTTTTATCGCTTTTATCTGAGATGGAGGAAACGCATTAGTTGCTTGGCGCCGCTGCTGAATCTTTCATTGCAAGCTGTTCTGCAGCAAAATAAAATAGACGTTTAAAAGGAAAACCAGGGAGCAATGATGTTCAAAGTGCCACAAGTGTCAAAAACAACCAGGTACATTTTTTTTTTATATAAGCTGGAGTTTTCTTGGTATATAGGCGGGTCTGTAATTTTAAAACTGTGTTGAAACCAGCGTTACTCTGTTGAGACAACCTGCATGTATATTAATGCTGCTTAGAAAATTGGTAGTTCCAGTCCTTCTGGAAAATCTGATTGGCTGAGCTGGGAGCTTTAATGAGATCCCATTCCAAGTTGCAGCTTAAACACTCTTTTAAGCTTTCAAGTTTTTGGAGTGTGTCCGTGAGCTTTAGACCATTTAGTAATTCATAAAAGTTTTGTGAGGACAGACATTGATGATAGGACAAGCGAACCTGGCTCACCTGGCTTTTCACGAGGCTATTGATGGGGTTGAGGTCAGGGTTCTGTGTGGACCATGCGGTGTCCTTTGCTTTGTGCAACGGGGATCCATCATGCTGGAACAGAACAAAGTCTTCTCTAAGTGTCCAAACCGTATAGCTTGAATTTGACACCTGTGCAGAAGAAACTGAATAGAACACAGTCGGTGATTTAGAGATGTGTCCCGGTACCATACGCCTGTCAGCCATGGTGCTGATTGATAAGACGTGAGCTGATTTAATGGAGTACAGGTGATTATCATTACTGTGACGCAGGTTCAATGACTGCGTTACGACATCCTCTGATCAATAATACAGCTCTTAATGAAAAGTGCAGACTCCCCCATGAGACGCATTCATCCAACATTCATTCTGTTCTTGTTTTATTAATTTGGAGGTGTTAAAGCCACAGGACAGCTGGAGCCTGTGGATACAAGCTGCACTTTTGTAACTTAGGATGATCGTGGGAGGTAAACAAAGTGCTAAGATGGAACTCCACTTGACGGTACGACAAAGAACAAGATCTCAACTTGGCTTTGGGCAGTTTTTTTTGGGCTGCTCTCTGCTCTTCACACCATGTGCTTTTTATTTAGCATTCGTGCTGGGACTGGACAGCACACTGCAAGTAGCTTTTTGGTTCAAGTGTGGCTAAAGAAGACAGGGGCTCCCCCTAGTGTCTCAGCACTTTTAGTGCCGCTGCTTAATGTTCGGTGGTTGGAGTGGCATACCACCTGAGGTATGGTCTGAGTTGTAGGGGTCACGCCCAATCTGAGGTGTCGTTTTAAGCCTGGTGTACAGGATGTGCAAATGCCCCAAGGTATTTCATCTTGCTTTAAATATGTTTAATACATTTTATAAACTATTATCTGTCTTTCGTGTGGACTGCGTTAACCACCATGCCTTACTTTACAGCAAATTATACAATTTTTTAGGACATCAAAGAAGAGTTCAGCTCGACGTTCCTGCATCGATGACTAGAACAGTGTAACTAACAGAGTCCGTATCAATAAATTATATTCACTATAAAATAAAAAAAACATAATTCCACTCCAGACTAAGAGAGTTAGAGAAGTCAAACAATTTTTTTTGCCCTGGTCTGTCAGTTAAATCATAAATATTAAGACAGGTGCACTGAATCAAATCAGGCAGTCTTTACACCCCTTAACAATCACATCTCTTTGATCTTTTTTCCTTCCCTCTTTTGACTGTGATTATTTCCATTTATTAGGCTTCAAAAATTCAAAACACTGACCCCAGTTCAGCAGTAGGCTTCAGCTGACATTTTTGATAATAAATCAAAACGACCAAGCGTACATCACACCGTCACGCCTCAGAGCGTCCCCTCGTGACCTATTACCACCTCTCTCTCCGATTAAGGGCCATATCTTTTTTAAATACTCGTCCTCTGAATAATTCATTAGGGTTTTTTTTTTTTTTTGGAAATGGATCAGGTTGAATTATATTCGGAAAAAAAAAAAAAAAAAAAAAAAAAAAAAGCACGAACACAAACTGCCATGCGTCTACCTCTTCTTTGTGCTTGCCGGATATTAACTTACACTTCTGAATATTTCATTTTTCGGAGGGGGTGGGTGGCGATACTTCACAGAAGAATGGCTGCATGTACATTTACATTAATTTATTTGAACTTTTTTTTTTTTACGACAAGGCTCCCGAAGGTCACGCTGGCACGTGTCGGACTGACAGGCCATTTTAAAGCGCTTGTCAGTCGAAAACGGCCGAGCGGAAATTTCCGTGCCGTTTTTTTTTTTTTTTTTTTTTGGCAGCCTTGATTGGTTGCCTTGATGTGTGTTCATGTAACCTGGAAGGTTAGGGGTAGTGCCACTCAGGGAGCTCCTGCCTTACTGTAAAATGTTGAGTGTCTGTCCACAGTGGGCGGCAGAGTCAGAGTTTGTGGCTGTCAAGTTGATTTTATCCCCCTTTAGTTACCCAACACGCTGACAAGCAGTCTGTCAGGTGTTTGTCTTCAGTCGGTACCGTCTTCGTGTCTGAAAAGTGAGAATTATTCGCATTAGCGCCAACTTTTCCTTTCCCTCTTGCACTCTCTGCCGATCCACGGCCGTCTAATTTGCCCGGCTCTCCTGTCTACGCCGGCGCTGTGACAGCGGGTTGTCACCGGGCTTGCTGAGGTAGAAGCAGATCCGCACACTTTTTCATCTAGTTTTGAAGGAGGAACGAGCGACTGACTACTTTTCTTCACCTCGCTTCGTCTATTTGCATCCGGTTTCATCACCTCGCTTCGTTTTCTTCCCTATCCGAGGGGGAATCTCGAAATCCGACTTTTATTGTTAGAGTCGTGGACATGCTTCAGGAATCTCACCTCCATCTGAAAAAGTGAAGACTCTCCAAAATAATTGATGGTGTCTCTTCGCTCCGTGTGCGCGGCCCGGGCGAAAGGCCTCGTTCGCTGCACGCGCTTATCAATCATTTTGTGCAAATCATGTTTCGGTTCTTCCCAATAGTCGCTTCTTTGCTCCGCTTTGAATTAGACGTTTCCCAGATCAATGTTGGACCAGGTGCACCCCATATCTGATTCCCGTACAGTATCATAAAGACAATGCATCGTCAACCTGATGTCCAATCACCAGTCAGCAGATCATCTTTTTGAAGTATACCAACTCTGGTCAGAACAAGGCATCACCCTTATATCAAGAAGGGCTTGTTTTTTGGATCCCTGGTTTTCTGTGTGGTTGGTTTGTTCTCCCCGTTTGCATGTGGTTTCCAGTCACATGCAGACATATGCGAATATCACGAGAATATAAACATTTGATGGAATGATGATGGGAGAGGACTAAGAACAAAACTCCAAAACTCAGATTCCTTTATACTGTTGTAGAGTGATTATAGTAGTAGTGGCAACAGTTGTTTCTACAGTGTACATACAAGCAAGATAATAAGGATTGCAGTTTTAATAAATATTTTAAACAATGGTGTTATTTAACCACATTTTTTTTTAACATCTGCACACCAGATACACACCAGTTTATAGATAATGCTGGCTTTAATTATAACAATGGTGTTATTTAACCACATTTTTTTTAACATCTGCACACCGGATACACACCAGTTTATAGATAATGCTGGCTTTAATTATGCAAATTACTCAAGTCACTGCTCTATTGCTGCTCTGCAGAGTTAATATTGATGTAACACGCAGCGGGTGTAAAGTAATCCGCCGTAGATACTCAACCATCACACCAGAGCTTTTCTCGGTTTGAGTGCTACAGTACGGCGGCTATACACCTGACAAGATCGGCATGTTTAATCTGCAGCTTCTCACAGACAGCAACCTTTAGCTGTTTTAGGCATGGAGATATCACAGAAGGAAAAATGTCAAGGTGTCAAAACTGGACGTTTCTGAGAGGGCGGATCTGCTAATTTGAGGTTTGAAGAGAAATCTCGCTTCTCAGCTGATGGAATAATTGGGGGGTAAATCGCTGCTTAAATAAATGCCAATTTTTTTTTAAAAATATTTAAATCAAACTGTCTGGGTTGCCATGACATCAAACATCCACCAGCTGTGCAAGATCTGTCATTTTATACAACATTAAAAATGTATTGATATAAAGGGTCTTTTTCAATGTAAATGATAAAGCTTAGATTAAAATAAAGTGCTGAATTTAGAAAGAGAATATTTTAGAATATTTCAATAATTCTCTTATTTAAACAACATTCATTGATATTCTTAATATTTGATTTATATTTTCCAATTGTAAAATTCAACACCATCTTTAAGCCAACAAACCATTTGTATGTTAACACAAACTGAAGTTCAGCTGGTGAATGGAATTGCAACACGTGGTGAAGGCAGTAAGGTTGTTTTTAGTTGTTCACTTGTATTTGCATGTATTTTAATATCTCAAAATATCTATACTTCATAGACAATTGCGGAGAAGACATACAGACACATTTACTATATCGACAAAAATTTTGGGATACACGACTAAAGAGGTGCATTGAGTCGTTGCGTTCAGTCTCATTACCACTGCTATGTATTTCGGAAAACTGTATGCTTCCAACTAGGGATTCCCGGTTCGAATCCCCATCTGGGTGGAGTTTCCACGTTCTCCCCGTGTCCGTGTGGGTTTCCTCCGGGTTCTCCGGTTTCCTCCCACAGTCCAAAAACATGGATCAAGTCAATTGAGTTCTCCAAATTGCCCCATGTAGGGTGTGTGTAAGTATGTGCCCAGCGATAGATTGCCCCCCCCCCCCGAGCCTAATATAGGAGAAAGCGGAAGATGATGGATGGATGTAGCTTCCAACTTTGTGTGAACAGCGTTGGGACGGTCCATGACTTGTGTTAAAGGAACGGAGCCCTGATTTTACCCCTAGTGAACATCTTTGGGATGAATGAGAACAGAGATTGTGAGAGATTTTATTTCTTCAGTTAAACTCTTCAGAACTAGGATCTTATTCACAGATCAAAGCGATTTTGATCTCCCTGTCCCTCTCTTAACCCTTTGTTATCCACACGGCCTCCTCACAGTCCAGTCCAGCCTCATTATGTTGTGCCAAACAGCTGTTCCCTTCTTTCTGAATATCACGACGGGGCAATTAAACGTCCATCTCCTTTACTTCCTGTCACTTCCTAAACACTCAGCAGGGTTAATGAGTGCCAGTTCTGGCCATCTTCCCTCTCCTCCTCCTCCTCCTCCTCCTCGGGCCTCCTCAAGCCTTCAGCCTCATCATCCTCAACTCCTGAGGGCTGCGACGTGCCGTATGCTTATGTCATGTCATCGGATTGCACGGCAAAAGGCCATTACAATATTCATGAGACGCCTCATTCCACCTTCTCTGCACACTCTCTCACTCTCTCTCGCTCTCTCTCTCTCTCTCTCTCTCGTTACACCCGCAGCACGAATGCCAAAGGTCGCGACCCCTTGCTTGTCGGCACTGGCAAGCCTTGGCGCTGAGAAAAGGGTATCTGCACTATTACGGGTCTCGATGCGAGAGGCGCTTTTGTGCTTGTTTAAATTTTTAACCTGCCTACGTCCAGACCAATTAAAAGCCAGCTGAGCCTTCCGCATAAAATATGCATGCAGAATCTGAAACTTTTCTACAATCACTGGCACCTCATTTGCATATTAATGAAGTGCTTATTCCCGATGTGCGATCGGTATTGTTGTCTTTGTTGAACATAAGTAAACGTGTCCACCACCGCGAGTGTTTTAATGCACATTGACTCAAGACATGAATTATGGCCTGTACGAAGGTGACAGCACGCTTAGTGCATTCTGTTTGGTTCGAAGTTAAATTCTGCAAATTTAAAAATGAATGAATGAATGAATGAATGAAAGTATTGGGACACCTACGTATTACACATACAGCTTTTATGACATTACCTGATTGGAGCCCTTATAGCTTTCACTGTAAAAAGGCTTTCTGCAAGATTTTTGTCCACTCATTTAGAAACGCATTCGTTAGGTCAGACACCGATGTTAGACAATACGACTTGGCTCATTCAATGTGGTGGATCTATATTGGAACAGGCACAACGTGTACATTATTTGGAGCAAGAGCTGAACCATGTGACAGTGGCATCAGTAATGGATCTATGGAAGTATATTTCTATCTTTCAGAGTACAAATGCAACCAAAGAGCCTTTATAACCACAAAACAAATCATAATGCCAACCACTATCTATATATTTAGCATCTCTGTTATCTACCCTATTTTTTTCCTAAATGAACACCGCTGCCTGTTTCCTCTGTTTGACTCTGTTTGAATGGCCCAGGCTCATGAAATCCTGCCACAGCAAACAGTCAGAGGAAACGTTATCACAGGCCACCACTCACCCTGAGCAAATTTTAAGCCGATGCCACGATAATCTGTAAGGGACAGAGCGCTAATTACTCTATTCTCTATACAGAGTTATTAAAAAAAAGGCTCTCTGGTGTTTGCACTGGTTGGCTCTCGAATCCAGAATTAACACAGAGGCATGGACGCCCTGTTTTAGGTGTATTTGCCGAGTGCCCAATACATTCTCTACTGGATAAGGACACCCCCCAAACAAATCCGGACCCAAAAGATGAGAAAATAAAACCCAGGTTAAAAAATACCAAAGTTTCCCTTTAAAACCTGCATCGGGTATTTGGAGGTTTTCATGTTCTCCCCGTGTCCGCGTGGGTTTCCTCCGGGTTCTCCGGTTTCCTCCCACAGTCCAAAAACATGGATCAAGTCAATTGAGTTCTCCAACTTGCCCCATATAGAGTGTGTCATTGTGAGTGAGTGTGTGCCCAGCCATTGGCGCCCTGTCCTGGGTGTATCTGCCCAGCGCCCGAGACGTTCTCCCCTGGATGGGCATGGGGAACCCCCCCGCGACCCTAATATAAGATTAAGCGGAAGATGATGGATGGGTATTTGGAGAAGCTTCATGTGTAAGACAGGCCCATATATGAAAACACCCACCTACAGTACATCACTGTGGATCTCGGTGCTTTTCTACCAGTTCTCTTTATAAAGCTCTTTTTTGGTAGCTTCATATTTTCCTTAAAATGTCAAAAACGGCTGCGCTTTGTTTTCGCTTTGTATTTCCTGTGCTCACTTTTGTTCTGCACGCATGTCTGAGATCCTTGACACTGGTTTCCCGACGTCCGTGACGCAGAGATGTTTGCAGGAGCTGGCAGAGGACAGGAGAGGATGCACAACAATCCGGCAACAAATATAAACACGTAGCGGAGCAGCATGTAACTCCAGTCCATGACATGCTGTCAGCCTTTTCTCTCCAACAGCCCCAAAACTTTTTCCCCCCTCAGTCGGAAGCGAGATGATGAATGCTGACAGAAAGCAGTTCCACCGTTCCCTGGTTTCCATGCCAGGCCGAGCCGTCATGCCAGGATGCCTGCGCTCTACAGGCCCACTTGTACTTCTCAGTCCCATCAGGAGGCTTCAGTGGTTCAGTCGGCCGGACCGGTCACACTCGGCGGCCTGAGAGGTGTGTGATGGTCCTCTGGGTAACGGACATGAAAAAGTCCCCCCCCCCACCGCCCATTCTTCACCCACACATACACTGCAGCTTGGATTAGCAATAATAAACTGCTCTTACTGAAAAGAACTTCTAACTAAAGTCTAATTTAATGTTCTCTAATTCATTTACCGTTCCACATAAAAACAATTTAAACTGCAGGCATTTACAATGTTAGTAAAGGCCCCTTTAATTGCATTTATAATACAATATTTTCTGCTAGTTCTTTAGAATGATAATGACATTAACTAATTTATGTTCTTACTAATTAGCCAAAAATTCTAGTTACGTATTTGTTGGTTATAATTTCTTCTTCTTATTTTTATTTATTTATTTTTTTGCAGAAAACCTTTGGGTTTGACAGGAAAAAAAAAAAAAAAACACTAGCAGGTTTTTATGTAGTGTGTCAGTACTTTTAAAGCTCCAGGTTTGTTTTCATAATGCTTTGACAATGAATATATTTTTTTCTTACCATCTCTGCTGTATGAAGATCCTGTTCTGCGATTCATGTTGCATCATCTCTACATATTGCAGTGAAATGTTCAGGACAAAATAGTCCCACAGGGTGACAAGTGTCCTGTTTGTAAAGCAGAGAAAAAATGTGATTCAACAAATGTACTGTTGTGATACATTCAGGGAAATAACGCAATCATCAGCTGAGAGGATGTACTTTCTGCTGGCTGTTATTCTTACCTGTAAAGACAGAGGTCACTGTTGATTCAATTAAGACGAATCCTTCGATTACCTGTTAAAAAAGTGAAAGAAAAATATAAATATTTGGTATTATACAGTATAAAATATAATATGAATAAAATAAACAAACTTTCTAACTTTAAAACAATATGCAATTGACTAAGCTGACGAGTTTTTTTTTGTATTGCACTTGCAATCTTTCAGCACAGAACTATTATAGCTGTCAGAATAAAATATAGAAATGAAAGTGCTGTTTATCAACTTTCCTAGAACCCATAAAAACATATTTCTAAGGAAAATGCCTGCTTTGCTCATAGTACATAATGTGCCATCGTTATTCACCAGATATTAAAACGTATAACTGCACCATTCATTATCTGTCTGATATTTCAGCACACATTGTTCTGCAGAAGGTTGTAGAAAGTTAATTGTGTCTCAGCTTTAAACAAACGCTTGATACTGTACCAAAAAAAAAAAAAAATGTCAATGTCAGACTTTCTCATAACTCTGTGTAAAAGTAAATTGCTATGTAACATTTGTGGATCATTATTTGTTGATATTGTAATCAATAATTGTTTAATTTACTTGCTTCGTTTTGTGGCGTCACAGAAGCACAGAAAAATTTGTAGGTTTTGTAAAAAAAAATTCCCAAGCATCAGTCAAAAGTCAGACTATAAACTCACACAAACCTTCATTATAAAAGAAAAGGAACCAGTGAAGCCTTGTGTTTCACTGCAGAGGTGCCAAGTTGATGGTGTACCTTCTCTTAGTTTTCCATTCTTGCATGAAAACTTGTTTGGGTGAGCTAAAGGAGTTGACGTGTTTCGAGGGTAGGGGAGCTAGACGTGTGGGGGGGGGGGTTTATGAAAAGCTGTAATTAGTTGCTACAGGACGCAAGGAACTCCTGGAGGTGAAAGTGGCGTGTCATTAAAGCTCCTGTGCCACAGTGTACCGTGCGCCCAGGGTTTTAACTCATTTTGGCGTGTAATTACAAAAAGAACATGGTTTGATAGATGGGAAAGTGAAGTGCTCCACCTGCCCTCGCTCACTTCATCACCCACACACGGCGCTCGTGTCATTATGTGGAGAAAAAGACCTGACTGTAGATCTCTGCTCAGAGTGGATTAAACACAACTTTTTTGTGTTGTTTGTGACTTATTAGCTGTTATTAGAGTTGCATTTGGGAGTCTGGGACCTTGGGAGTCTTGGGCCTGTACTGACTTTGTTGGGGAGTTGTAGCGCCACCTCTGGAAGTCATTCACAATATTAATGGTGAAGATTAGACTTAACAGCATGGGGGAGAAATTTACACTGCTGTCGCTGCTGCAGGTGGAAAGTTTGGGGTTGTTTCCATGTCTTAAGTCACCACACCTCATAAAGTTGCCATGCTTGGTCCAGTTGACCTGTCATGAACACCATTACAAAACATCAAAGTGGATTTCTTATTGAACTGTGTCCTGAAGTTCAAGATAAAGAATTTAATATGAAACACATGTTGAGCCAAATAACACGTACTTCCCATTTTAGTTCACTTTATTGGGACACCTACACATTAGGTCCCCGCTTTGCACCTAACAGCTTCCACTCTTTCCACAAGATTTTGGAGTGCACTTTTGGGTATTCCTGTTCCTGTTCATCTAGAAAGGCTGCAGGATGGTGGCGCCTAACTCACAATCCTGGTGTTGGATGGGGTTGAGGTAAGCGTTTTGTGTAGGACAGTATAGGGACTTGTCCACTGGGACACGGTCATGCTGGAAGAGCGAATGGCCTTTACCAAATTGCTCCCACGTAGTTAGACGCATACATTTGTCCATGGTCAATACATGGTTATGTGCTTGATGTTATGGTGTATGAGTGTTTCTCTCATGTCGGTCAGCGGTGTTTAATTGATTCGCTGCCATGATGCTAAATCCAGAATACACTTACTTACTCAAATGGCGGAATCTTTTTGGTCAATACCAAACGTCATTTCCGAGGATAAACAAACGGCTCTGTGGACACAACTGATGCCGCTTTCCTACACTGGATTTAGAATTTTTACAAACAGAGAATTTTAACGGTTCTGACAGCGGCGAATTTTCACTCTTATCATGTGCTAATTGTTAGAAAAGACAAATCTTTCTGTTGAGTTTACAGGTTTTATGTTGCTCATGAAACCCTGCAATATAATTCATCTGGTTATCTTTTGCTTAATCCTCTTCTAGGGTCGTGGGGGGGGTTTACCTATGCACATCCAGGGCAGATACACCCAGGACAGGGTGCCAATCAATCACTGGGCACACACGCACACAGGTAGACACACTCACCTTATAGGGGCAATTTAGATAGGGGCAGTTTGAAGCAGCCAATTCACCTTGAAATAATGTAAACCTATGCCACATTCACATTTAACAGCAAATCAGTTTTTCTGATCACGCATCGGCACTAAGATAATGTTCGATGTGGTGGTGGCTTAGTGGTTTAGCATGTTCTCCTCTCAGCACTAGGGATTCCCGGTTCGAATCCCCATCTCGGTGGAGTTTCCATGTTCTCCCCTTGTCCGTGTGGGTTTCCTCCGGGTTCTCCGGTTTCCTCCCACAGTCCAAAAAACATGGATCAAGTCAATTGAGTTCTCCAAATTGCCCCATATAGAGTGTCTGTGTGTGACTGAGTATGAGCCCATTGGCGTCCTGTCCTGGGTGTGTCTGCCCAGTGCCCGAAACGTTCTCCCCTGAATGGGCATGGGGAACCCCCCATCCCCCCATAACCCTAATATAGGATAAAGTGGAAGATAATGAATGGATGAATGAATTTAATGTTTGTATTAAGGCTTCCTAAAGTCTTATTGACCTTCTGATTGTTTCACAAGCACCTTTGATATTATTCACTACAAACGGGTCATACAAGGCAACATCCATACGACGCAGTCTGAAACCTGTTTTGGTTTTATTAGCATGCACTTCTGTTCCAGGCAAGGAATAAAGAAGGAGCTCGGCTCCTCAAAACTAATTCTGATGGTTCCACATGGAGGTTTTCAGAAAAGAGTCCCATCGGCCTCACATAATTGCTAGCAGTGACACAACAAAGAGCCACTCTAATGACTACAAACACTCGTGTGCTTGACTTCACTGCCTGTAATTGAAAGAAGGGAAGAAAAGATCAATAGCATTCACCAAAAGCAAATTGTATTGGAGTGGGGGATTGTTGGCTTACGGGCGTCCGGGCCAGCTGCCCAGGTCCACGCCACGCTGCTCCATTTTTTGTGAAACTGAGCATGAAAAAAGGAAAAAAAAAAGATGGCAGAATAAAACGCACAGCTCTTCTATTATTAATGTGGAAACCAATAGGGACACAATAGAAGCATGAAGGCCTGAAAAAGGACAGCCGAGACCAGAACACAGATAAACAGGACTTTTCTTTCATTTATTGTCCAGGATCCCTTCAGAACTGAGTCTTTAAAGGTTGATGAGTTGAAAACACTCACGTCGTGTAGGTTGCCGAGACCTTCCACTCGAAAATGTCTCATATTAGCCAATCACAGGGTCTTGATTTACTTCTTGGATAATTCAAGCCGGACATCTGGGGTATTAAGGAAGCGTCTGTCTTGTCTTGTCAGCTATTTAATAAGGTTTGATTGACCGTGATTGCATTAATCTGCAGAGTTTGACACCTTGTGGACATGATTTGGGTCGCTCCTAACAGGAACAGTGAGGGAAATGGAGACCCTCTTTAATTAGCATCTTATTAAAGTCAGTGGGAAAGTCCTAAAAAGAGCAGAAACACGATGTTGGTAGAAAAATGCACTCTGATGTGGCCTCTTCACCTTCAGATCGGATAATAAGATAGCGTGCCGTCAGGTCGGCGTGCGCTGACTGCCTCAGACCTCGGAAACCTCTAATTGCCCCCAGAAAATGCTTCACATCTATCACCGTATTGCGTCGAGAGGTATTAAAGCCAATTACCTGGGTTTTTGTCTCTTGCACAAAGTCACCTGCATAGCAAATGTGACCTTTCGCTCAGGTGCTGATTGCATGTACTGAACCGTGGGGGCAAAAAGGAAAAGATACGATGTGTGTGAAGAGCCATGGGTTTAGGAGAGGGGCATGTGAAAAGAGGAAACCCACGGCACTCTGATATTTGGCTTTTTATAAGATTGTGTACGATAGCCGTGAGAGTTTTTTTTTTTCTATTCGAATAGAAGAGTTGTGAGGTCAAAAAATAATGTAGATCAGAAATAAAGAAATAACCTTTTGAGGACCGAGGCTCTGTGGGACTCTTCTTTTTGAGCAGCTAAGCCAAGTGTTACATTTACATTTGGTCATTTAGGAGACGATTTTTATCCAAATCGCCTTGCAAGGTGAGCACAGGGTTAATCACAACATCCCTGGAGCAATGAGGGTTAAGGGTCTTGCTCAAGGACCCACATTGGTAACTTCTGTGGACCTAGGGTTTGAATCCCCAACCTTCAGATGGATAGCCCAACACCCTGACCACTGAGACACCGCACCCTCCACAAAGTCTCATCAGTGTAGGACAATTATACTGTACAGATTTTGTATACAGTATCGTATCAGGCTGTCGTAGGCTCATGGTTACGGAACCACCCCTGCGAGATGAAGGTCCCCCCAGTTCCTCCCCATGTACAGGGCTGCCCACCGCTAAGGGCGCGTGTGCACCCTTCACTCAGTGTGTGTGTGTTTGTGTGTGTGTGTGTGTGTGTGTTTTACCTCACAAATGGGTTAAATGTGGTGTGCAAGAACAGTAGGTTAAATAAATCCCTTTATCACTTTATATTAATATAAATATATTAAGTCTTGGGGGCGGCACGGTGGCTTAGTGGTTTAGCATGTTCTCCTCTCAGCACTAGGGATTCCCGGTTCGAATCCCCATCTGGGTGGAGTTTCCATGTTCTCCCCGTGTCCGCGTGGGTTTCCTCCGGGTTCTCTGGTTTCCTCCCACAGTCCAAAAACATGGATCAAGTCAATTGAGTTCTCCAAATTGCCCCATATAGAGTGTGTTTGTGTGTGAGTGTGTGCCCAGCGATAGATTGGCGCTCTGTCCTGGGTGTATCTGCCCAGCGCCCAAAATGTTCTCCCCTGGATGGGCATGGGGAACCCCCCCCCCATAATGAATGAATGAATGAATATTATATTAAGTCTCAGGTTAAGGACAGGGCTCTTTGGGGTCGATCAAGTTCTTCCACACCAAATCATGTCTTTACGGCCATTGCTGGAAAATAATCGGGCCTTCCCCAATCTGTTCCCACAAAACCAAAAGCATGCTTTAGTCCAAACTGCATGACTCTGTGCTTGATTTCATTTACAGATGCTAAAGGGACTGAATCAATCACCTGAATTTAAAAATCCAGGGTGCTTTTAGAAACGAATAAACTCGAAATTAAATCCCCATCATGTGAGGCCTGCTACTTTGTTTTAAATGTAGTTAAACGGACTTTTATCTCCCGGCCGTTCCTCTGGACCGAGCCGATGATCCGGCGCTGACCTCGCTGCTTTGCATCAGACGCACGGATCCAGTGAACTTTAATGGCATTTAAATGCAATTTTGCCATGGCGCCAGAAGCACATGTGGCTTTTTGCATGTTATTTTGTTTGCGATTATTATTATTGAGTGCCAGCGACGGAGCAGCGGGAGCTAAAAAGATCATTTACTCTGCTTCCGTGTATACATCTGTGACTTCATGTCGGACGCGATGTTAAAAGGGAGGAGAGGTCTTCGGGACGACCGGGGTTTAATCTTTATGCATCACCATGTGAGGTTTTTATTTACATTTTGACCTACTGGAAATGTCAGGGACTGAATAATTCCAGCGGAGGGTTACGCAGCTTAGTGGTAGCCTTGTACATTAAAAACTCACCCACCATCATAGTTTCCCAATCGTGTTCTGTTGTCCATCATGGACAATAAATCAGTGTTAGTGGCCTGTACCTGTTCTTGTTCTTTATCAGTGAGGTTTTCGATGACAGGAGTACTAAATTCATACTCCTCATAGTTTGTATATTGCTACCTGATACCCTATAGAGGGGCACAAGTTTTAGGACATACAGGGGGCTTTGAATACATCCCATTTGGCCAAGTTGGCCCAGCCTTTGCTGCTTATTGGCCTGGTAAGGCTTTCTACATCATTTTGGAGTGTCTGCTGTCCGTGGGAAAGCACTTGTTTCATAAGATTAAAATTTAAGACTCACCCGGCCGTGTTCTATGATCCGTTTATCATGCACTGGGTTTCAGTAATGCTGAAACAGAAACAAAGGCCTCGTCAAAAACCTATGACCATGTAACGTAAATATACATTCATCCAAAAAAAAAAAAAAAAAGCCATGTTAGTATAATAAATATAACATATACCTAAACAGAATATTATATAAAGTTTATTAAAATATATATATATTTTTTTAAACACTGAGCTCTCCTTTTCATCCCTGCCTGTCAGATACACGTACAATTTGTATGTGTGTGTGTGTGTGTGTGTGTGTGTGTGTCCCACTGGTCCAATGTAATGCCATTAATTGTGGTGTTGTTCGACCTAATTGCCGCGTCAGTGGTTCATCTCCTCGGAGAGCGTAATTGCTTTTTATTAATTAGCTTTTGCTTCAGATTAATTACAGACCAAACGCTGCTGATCATTCAACCTCAACCGAAAACTTACCGCTACTACGATGCTTTATGTTGTGTATGTGTGAACTACAGTATATGCAACAAAAGTATTGGGACACACCCCCTAATTATTGAATCCAGATGTTTTATTCCTTAACACAGGTGTATAAATCAAACACCCACTTTACATCTCCCGCTTTATCCTCTATTAGGGTCGCGGAGGGGTTCCCCATGCCCATCCAGGGGAGAACGTCTCGGGCGCTGGGCAGATAGACCCAGGACAGGGCGCCAATCCATCGCTGGGCATACACACTCACTCACACAGACACACTCTATATGGGGCAATTTTTGAGAATTCAATTGACTTGATCCATGTTTTTGGACTGTGGGAGGAAACCGGAGAACCCGGAGGAAACCCATCCTTGTATTTTATATAATTATAGAGCTGTGAATTTCTGTGAGGGCCTGTCAAGTTCCTTCAAACCAGACTCACCCAATCATGTTTATTACACCGGAAAAGAAAGGACCTTCCCCAAACTGAGTTGAAAGGATACGCCTGTCCAAAATACATGGTTCCGTGTACTTGTTCATTAACACCTAATACAATGAAACACAATCTTTTTTTTTTGCTGACTGAGAGGTGTGTTCTTTTTTTGTCAATATAATGTATATTTAGTGTCTAAATGATTTAAAAAAACAAAATATGGCACTTTAAAGCCCTTCCTTCATCATTTTCCTGGTTCTCACCATCGGCAGGCGGCTCTGTATCTCAAGTCGAGGACAGAGAAAGGCATTAGGTCGATAAAGCTTTTAGTTTTTTTTTTTTTTTTTTTACATGAGCGTTTCCTTCTGGCTATGCACTTGTTATTGGAGCTTTAGGAATTATCTGCTGGACCCTAAGAGAGTCGTTTTATTCTCTCTCAGGTTTCCATTTTCTCCTGGGCTGAATACGCTGCTGTCACAGTTGCTTAATGAAAAGTAACGCGCCGCTGATTACAGTTTTATTTGCTCTCTGTGTAAAAAGCCGCTGTTAATTTAGCATCCGTGTGTTTGAATTTGCTACGGCTGAATGATTTAGTCAGGCTGAGGGAAGAGGGACCATCTCCCTCGAACACACACACACACACACACACACACACACACACACACACACCATTTTACCTTTTCTCAGTCTTGCAGCTACAAAAAACATAACATTGATATATTCTATGATCAAATGTCAAATGTATCACACTGATGATAAGACAGTCACAGTTTCACACCTGTCTGTATTGTTGATCACTATCATATACTCAGTAATGCAGTAGTATTTGTTATCTAGGCCCAAAAAAGCTCATTCTACACTAGGATCATGAATATGATTAAGGGTAAGATAGTTGATGGATGGATTTTGTGGCTGAAATCTTTGTTTCAGCAATAAAATCCATCCATTGATTATCTTCGGCTTAATCCCATTTGTGGGGGGGGGGGGGGGGTTCCCTATTCCCATTCAGGGAGAATGTTTCAGGCGCTGGGCAGATACACAGAGGACAGGGCACCAATCCATCACTGGGCAAGAAAGCTAATTGGATTAAATTAATAAAAGAGTAAAATGTTATCTCCTATATGTAGATTAGTTCAGTGTTCTAACATATCGTGCAAATTGTTGTGCACTAAAAGGAGACTGAAAAGAGGTTTGAACTTTATGGGACACCTTTATGGGACAGAGGCCCTCGTTTACCTTAAAATTAAACTGCTTATTACAGCTGGTGTATGCGTTTCAAACCCCATGAGCTCACTGTTTGCACTCCGAAGGACAAGACTAACACTTAATTAAATTATCTTAAATAATGAGGAACAATAATTTTAAATTTAGCCAAAGTATTTTATGAATTTCAAAATCATGTGGATGGTCTTCTGACACTTTAGGTTCCCCCGAAGGTCGTTTTCACTCTGCATTTTTAGGATATTCCCATAGTCCAAGTACCAGAGACACTCTAGTGTTCTCAGAGAACCTCCTTCTGGTGTTTTAGAACTGCAGAGTGGTTTGAAATAAGCGTATGTGTTTAACATCATTCATACTTCATGAGTAAACAACAGAACCATTTCTTGTATTATTGAATAGAAGCACATATTATTTGGGAGGATCACATGTGAGGAGGTCTCAATCGTTTCAGGCTCTTTGGCATTAAAATTTATTATCAGAGGGCTTCTGGGCAGACGGGCTCCCGGGGGACAAGCACTTCTCCCGATGCTGTCAGGTCCTGTGCTGCCTCCGTTTTCTGCCCTTTTTATCTTGAGGGAACTAATTCACCTGCTTTTGCCCTTTTCAGTTCGGGACGTGCCCCGCCGAGGCAGGAGCAGGGAGGGCGCTAGAAATGAAAGGTTTGGTGTCAGTGAGGAGCAAAGAAAAAAAAAAAAAAAAAAAAAAATCACTCCGAGTGATCACTGTAGGCAGGATATTAGAGGGTTGACAGGGCAAATTAGGGCCTTTTGACTTTGACAGCGAGGATTTGATGCTTCGATAATATTATCAGGAGAAGCCGTGAAATCGATCGGATGAAAGAGAGAGATGACAGGCCGCGTCCCAATTACCCCCAGGTTATGAGGTGGGTTAATGAGGCTCGTCCTCATTGTCTTCTCAGGTACCGTGTGTCCTGATCGACTGCTATTGTAAACACACACACACACACACACACACACACACACACACACACACACACACACACACGGGGGCATTATGAAATTTAGTTGTCTTCGGGGTCATAAATCTGAGGGTTTACTTAAGTACCATTTGAATATTTGATTTGGTTTCCATTGAAATATTAGAACAGTCGTATGCTTCCGATGTTGTGTTATTAGTTTAGGGAAGGACCTTTTATGCTTCAGTATGACAATTCAAGGACCATGCAGGCAGGATTGAGTTTGGTATGGAAGAACTTGACGGGAACGGAGACTAGACCTTGAATAATCTTACCAAAACACATTCAAAAACCAACATATTTAACAGTGAAAGAATTTAAAACAGCTTTAATCAAATATAAGGAAATTCGTGACGTGTTGGTGCCAGATTCGGAGTGACATCATCGATGAACAGGATTTTCTCATGAGCATCCTGATAAAAGACAATCAACATACACATGCCAAAGAAATGGAACTAAACTCATAAAGCTTTTTCTTATTAAAATGTAAACTTTGCGTTTCACATCTACATTTTTAACGTGCGTTTTTATTCATTTATTTTTTTACATTAATCATTTTCCCCAAGACAGATCTGTTTTATATGAAAATAGATGTAAGACATGGCGCCAACAACCAGACAGAAATCTGCTGACTTTGCTGACACATTCATTCATTAATGCAAATAAAGTCACATTTCTGCCAATTTTATTTGACTAGTATAGAATTTTTAATATCAAAACAATTTCGCCTTAGAGCTTCAGTTTGTTATTTTATTTTTGTGTCTGTTATGATATAGACAAACATATTGGGACACAGCTCACTCTCATTGTCACAGGTGTATAAAATGAAGCATCCAGTCATGTATTCTGGACAATTGGCTGATTTCAAACTTGTGGGAACAGTTTGGGGAAGGCCCTTTTTTGTAACAACATGACTGGTTCATAACGACATGGTTGGGTGCAAGACCTTGACCGACCCACACATGTGCCCTCACTTCAACCCCATGCAACAGCTTTGGGTTAAACTAGATTGCAAACAGAGATTGCAAGCCATAAGTTTGTGATCTCACGATGCACACCTGGAGAACTGGGCATACATTCCATAGACACCCAAAAATCCTGTAGAAAGCCTATGCTGTACATGTAATGGGTACATGTGTAGGTGTTCCAATAATTTTGTCCATATAGTGCATTTTAGCATGACTTTTGATTGGATTCACAGTCGATAATATTCGCCATCCTTTTAAATATAAGATGCTAAAATGGTGCACATGCCAAATATAGATGAAGTAAACAAATCCAGTCTTGGGAACATTGTGTTTAACATTTAATACACACAAATTCACATCAATCGAGCAAATTATCTTTAAAAAAGTTCACCGAGTCCATGACGGCTCAAATCTAGGCTATAAAATATCCCACTCCTCTGCGTCCTTACGGCTGGCCGCCCCCTGCAGCATATTCCACAATGGTCCTCGGCCAAGGATGTGGATCTAGAGCAAAGATTTTAAGTGAGAGTCATTTTGGCGCTTATCCGGTGGGATACAGACCGGTTTAGTCATGTTGTGATCTGCTCTCCAGGATGGAGGCTTTAGCTGTGCTCCAGGAAACTGAGGTGGTGTTGTGCACTGGGTCCAATGGGCTGTGTTTAAACAAGGGGTCGTGGAAAACGCCATCCATCCAGTGTCGTAACGTGGTGACTGGCGAGTCCTGCTGTTTCTCCAGGACTTTGACCGGTGAGGACGAGCCGGGGATCCCGGCGTGAGGTGGGCAGCGGAGCATGCACGAGGAATACTCGGCCGCGTTGAGGGAGGTGGCCGTTTGAGCCAGCGACCAAATCCGTGGCTTGCTGTCGAGAGTTTGCTGCTCTTGCTGGAAGCAGATTTTGGTGTGCACAATGGGATTGTGCTCGCAGTCTCGGCTCGAGGTTTTCAAACAACTCTTGGGCAAATCGACCTCCCTCGCCAGCGAGGTCCCAATTGATGGGAGCTTTAAAGTGTCCCCGTCTATTGACGACAACTTGAGGGAAGTGTCTTTGAGATGCTCCGGCGTGGTCACATGGGTACTCATGTGTGTGTTTATGTGGAACTGATGCTTCAGGTCGCACTCTGAACTCTCCGACTCAATGGGGTCGAAGTCATCCAGGTCGCTCAGCTGAAGGTCCTTATCCTCCCGACTTCGGCTCTCTGGTTAAAATACGAGGAACACGACTGTTCAGATGCATTGCAGAGATTTTTGAAGCGGTTATTGGTGAAAGAACATTCAGAATGACCGAGCACAAACTATTCAGACAAACATGGATCTTAAAGTCAAGTCGTTTTCTGGTGCACAAAGTCCCCTATGCAGTTAACATCAGTAAATCCTTAGCTTAAAAGTATAACCGCTTACATCGATCTCTTTTTATCGTACAGTTTTAACTGGATATACGGAGTGTAAGCTTAAACAGCAATAGTATTATCTTAAATAAATGTTACACGTTTTCTAAGCCTGAAACCTCAAAGTGCAAGACGAGGTAACAGTGGCAAGAAAAAAAACTTTCCCCGGCAACAGTTTTTGATCGGGTGAAACGTAAAAAGCACCAAGACCCAGTGAAGGACCAGATCTGAATAATGTACAGATTATATACAAGTGTTTAGTCCTACAGAGTCCAGGTACAAGATAATTACTCAATCAGTTATAGAGTAATTTTCTTGTGAATTGTACTTCTGGTAATTAAGTGATTAGGAAGGTGCTGTTAACTCGTCAGAAGAGGAAATCTCAAAGGAAAACACAACTCTCGATATAATGTAGTTTTATGGGATGATTCTCTTCATAGATTGTACCGCTGATAGGTTTATAATCATAATACATTTCAAAGAACACGGATAAGACTTTAACAGATATAAATCTGCGCATGTTTATTATTATTATTATTATTATTAATAATTCATTATCTTCCGCTTTATCCTCTATTTGGGTCGCGGTGGGGTTCCCCATGCCCATCCAGGGGAGAACGTTTCGGGCGCTGGGCAGACACAGCCAGGACAGGGCGCAAACCTATCGCCTGGCTATTATTATTATTATTATTATTATTATTATTATTATATAGAACATGTTTCTGACTCATGTTTTCCTTTGTGAGGTGCAGGAACCCATATAGTGCATGCAGTTGATAAATCATACGAAACTAGACCTTGTTCAAAAAATAAACACCATAGTTTAATTAAGATTTCTTAATTATTTAAATACGAAAAACAGCTTATAATATTTGAGATAATAGCATGACTCAGTTACCTGTACTTTTTGGATTGTATCATATTATACCCCCCCCCCCCCCCACACACACACACACACATATAAGAATATAATTGGATTGATATTGGTATCGGATCGACTCACCCCATTATCCAAAAACTCCTTCCCCAAGTTAATTAACATGACGAACATGAGTCACAAACCTTCATCATTTAGGTCGCTTTTGATCTGATCCTCCTGTGAGCCCTCGTCATCGTCGCACCTCTTCTCGTCGGACCCCTTGTTCCTCGGCGCCCACGTCATCTTGTTCTCTTTTTTCAGTCGCCGCCTCGCGTTGGCAAACCATGTGGACACCTGGGTGAGGGTCATCTTGGTGATGATGGCCAGCATGATCTTCTCACCCTTGGTGGGGTAGGGGTTCTTCCGGTGCTCCTGCAGCCAGGCTTTTAGCGTGCTGGTGGTTTCGCGCGTGGCGTTCTTCCTCCTCGTCCCTCCGTCCATGGACCCGTATCTACAGCACAGTTAAGATTGCTTTACTTTTTTTTCCCTCCTTTTCCTTTTTTTCGCTCGCTCAAACCGATCTGAGGAATAAAAATCCCCTCGGGGAGATCCATAAAATAATCATTGCCTGCCATTTTCCAGAATGGCACAACATTAGTCGAGTTAAAAGCATCGCTTTCATTCTTCCAGATCAGACGATAAAGTGAGTGTAAAAATTGCTCGATCGAGTACAGAAGGCATTTCACAGGTGAGATGATACAGACGGGGAGTTTCCATATGAAATATACATAACCATCACTGATTCACTCTGTGTACACATAAGGTTATAAAAGTCATATTAATACTGCGTCAACTCTTACTACTCCTCTTACTAGTCCTACTACTACTATCACTATTGCTTCTATTATTACTCCTCCTCCTACTGTTACTACATCAATCCGCACCCTTAGATCAACAGGCAGCATGCTCCTTCAGGTGCCCCACACTAGGCTTCGAACTATGGGGGACCGAGCCTTTTGCTCAGCTGCACCACGTCTCTGGAACTGTCTCCCGGTCCAGCTGAGGTCAGCGCAGAGCCTGGACAATTTTAAAGCTCTGCTTAAGACTTTTCTTTTTAAAAAAAGCAAATAATTGTTGATGCATTGATACATACATAATATTTAATGATTTGTAGTGTTGTATGTTTGCCATTATTGTGGCACTTTAAGATTTTACATAATGAAAAGTGCGTTACGAATAATATCTATTATTATTATTACTACTACTCCTGCTACTACTGTTCCTAATTCTTACATTACATTTGGTCATTTAGCAGATGCTTTTATCCAAAGCGACTTACAAAGCGAGCACAGGGTTGGCCACAGCATCCCTGGAGCAATTAGGGTTTAGGGTCTTGCTCAAGGACCCACAGTGGTCACTTCAGTGGACCTGGGATTTGAAAACATCCAATCCAGATTAATTGACCATTGAACTACCCTGACCCCACCATTACTACTGCTGCTAATCATATCACTGCTACTGCTTCTACTTCTATATGTGAAGGCCTATACCACAAATATTATTATTTCTTTCTTAGCTGGCATAGAAAGTCAGTACCTTCACTTTAGTAATGATACACTCCAAATATTTTTACAAAACCCAAAAATATCAGGTTGAAGCATCTCCCAAACAGTTTCAGTAAATTAAACAATGCTGTTTCCATTTCTCTCAGCAAATGAAGTAAATCTCTGCTCAATCTATGGCACATTAGCATTGCTGAAATGTCAGCGGAACTAATCAGCAGCTTATATTGATAATATTATTCTTCATTTGCCGAGCTACTAATTGTGTAATCAATATGCTACATGACGTTCCAGATTGAATTAACTGCTGTTAAATAGCTATTAATCAGCTGGTGAAGGTGAGTGAATGCACCGTACCTGTCGTACTGATACTGGCTCAGGGTGGGATCATAGGGGTAGTACGCAGCTTGAGTGATGCTGGCAGAGGTGGCACTGTCTTTAGCATCAAATGCCCCCTGCGATCACAGACACAAAGAGACACACAGACATGTTTATTAGAATGACTCAGTAAAGTGTAATAAAGTTTAATGATTAATTAAGCAATTAATCATTACAAGAAAACACATATAAATAAAACAGCTTTAAAAGCTTTCGCTCTTCTAAAAGCAGAGTGCTGTGGAGTGAGCCTGTGTATATTTTGCTCAATCCTTAAGAGAAGCATCTGTGAGGTCAGACACCGATGTTGCACTAGAGGACGTGGCTTAAAACTATTTTCTATTTCATTCCAAACTTCACCAAAACATGTTTATATGGACTTTGTTTCGTGTATTGGGGAACAGTCACGCTGGAACATGTCCTCGATCTCACACACCTGTGGTGATGTGACAGCATGTACTACGACAGTAACACTCAAGCAGGTCAAAACCTTCTCCACTATTTACCTTGAATATTCTTAAAAGACAGTAATATACTTTATAATCACTATTTTCTACTAAGGTAAAGTAATCATATGCAATTACATCTTTATTTTATTTGAATAGTAAGTGTGGAACAAAATATTGTTCTACAAATAAATAAAATATGAGAATTCTCAAAATATTTTCCATTATGCTTCATCTGTGGAACATAAACATGTGCAGTTCCACACAAATGTAATGCATCTTTTTATAGGTTTACATTTTTTAGTTCATATAAATCATACTGTTGATATGAATGAAAGAAAATTGTCGTCTGAATGTCTGAACTATTTTTCTAATTCTTTTTCTAATTTTAATGAATGTGAATTCAGGTTTCGTCCACTAGAAGAAAAAAAAAAACTAATTCTGTGCATCATTTACATTTAAATCGCATAACATTACATTTATTTATTTAACAGACACTTTAATCAAAGGTACAAAAACAACCTGACTGAGCAGCTAAGGGTTTAATATTTACACTAACATGACTGCATGCAATAAAATCATGCAGTAAATAAAGTAAATAACGTTTTAACCTAAATTAAGTGTTTTAACCTAAAACCCCAAATGACTGATAATAATCTTCATCTTTTAATAAGGTTTAAGATAAAGCAGCTGCTGATACTCAAAAATATAAACTTATATTATTTAGGAAACAACTTGATTACAAACATTTTTAAATATAGCTCATTTAACTGACCTTTAAATTACATTTTCTTGAGCTCTACAGCATCTGTATTACACTCTTGTTATTAAATTACACTTGGTGTAGGATATTATTGACTAGAACTTTAGGAATTTATATTATTTATTGGGACTTACTCTTAAAGATGTTCCGTCTCATCCGTGTATTTAGGACAAAAAGTGCAGGCATTTTGTACGGTTCCTGTTTTAAGCCACATACGATGCCAAAGTAAGTGGAAAAATACAAAGTGTGACTACAAGAGGAAAACTAATAGTGTCGTAAGGTTTTTCAGAAACTTTGCCCAAGGGCACTTCAGCCATGGTACTTGGTGGGACTGGGAATCGAACCGGGGACCTTCAAGTCACAAGTCTGGTTCCTTAACCATAAACCCATGACTGTATAGTGGTGCAACTGTATAGTACCTCTAAATGTATGAACTTTTTTTTTTCGAGTGTACAGTGAAGAGCGTGAGTCTTAAGATTACAGTATAATGGATATTTTTAAAGCGGCTGAAGTTGATGATGAAGTGAACTGTTCCAACACAGACTGAGGCTCTACACTGATGTACGGAGGTGTGGCACCCGGCTCAAAAGCCATCTTATAAAGAAGTTAACTAATCAAAAGGAACAAACTTCTGCTTATTCTTATTTTATTAATGGCTTTAAAATTTATATTGCATCATGGTCGAACAAATAAATGTAGAATCTGGTGTGTACAGTAGTGACAGTAGTGAGATCATTTTACTTTTACATTGAGTCATTTAGCAAACGCTTTTATCCAAAGTGACTTTAAAACGTAACAAGGGGATCAGCAGTAAATGATGTACTAACATACTGACGCCTTTAAAATCAGCAAAGTGGGTCATTTACACAAAAGATTCCAAACTTTACCTTACTGTTCTTCACTCAAATAAAATAAGCAAGAATTCCTGCCTCATTTCCAGTTTGTGGTTGTCATTTTAGGAAACTAAATACATTTTGCATCCACAGATTAGATGCAAAGAGGCTAATTAAAGGCATATTATGATTTATTTCAGAATTTTGGATAAAAGAAAGGAAAGTCTGTGCTCACACTCAGACACATGAAAATAAAAATAGAAGGCACTGGTTATTATGGTTATGATTTTTTTTTCTTGGTACTACAAATAATACAACCTTCTGTTACCCTCCCAAAAAAAGGAACGCTATTAAAAGGTTTCATGAGGAACTGAAAAAGGTTCCTCTGTATAATTATTCTGTTGCCTATCATAAAGAATCATAAAGCTCAGGGTGCATGAGTGTCACAATATGACAATATAAACATAAATCTGTACATGACATTAACTTTTTTTTTGTCATTTGGCAGAGGCTTTTATCTGAAGCAACTTACAAGTGAAAGAACAGCACAAGTCAGTAAGTTAAAGAGCAATGATCTGAGCTGTGATATTACATTAGTTTTTATAAGCAACAGAGGCGTTTCAGAGAGACATTATAATCAGAATGAAGACAACAATTACACGAACACCTACTGAATTCTAACGACTCAGTACATTATGAGGGCACATATGATATGATGCCACTCGTTCAAGCATGAAGCTGCTGGACTTTTGCTGGTTTCTAAAATAAGTGAGCACTTGTCATAATGCAAGCCCATTATGTGTTCACGCTGGAAGCGAAGTATGATTGCCTGAACTGCAAAAAATCCATCAGAGCTGACTTAATGAGAAAGAAAAGGAGATTTAATTTAACACTGAGTGATTCTGTAATAAAGCACGCTCCACATTTCATTAAAAATAATAAGACCAAGGTGAAGTTAAGTCTCGGATTCTATAGACTTGTTAGAAGATTTCTAAAGGTGAGTTAAAATGAGTGTGCAGTGAAATACAGAGTGAAACAGAATAATAGCTCAGCCATGCCTCACCAGGGAATAAAAGGCGGACGCGTCGGTGCTGTAGGTGACGTAGTTCCCGTAGCCCTGAGCGGCCGTGTACGGGCTCCCGTAGACCCCGAGCTCATGGCGCGCGGTGGCCAGCAGCCTGCTCTCATACACCGGGCAGTAGACGGGGGGCTGCGCGGGGCCCGTGGCGCACGAGGCGGAGTCCGACCCGGAGCACGAGGTCAGGGAGTTGGTGGGCATCAGGAACTGCAGAGCGGGAGCACAGAGACAAGAACACAACGCGATGAACGTCCGAGGAACGCAACAACTAATTAAGGGGGGAAGACGCTAGCGCGCATGCGTAATTCAGGAGCGCGTTCTCGTGCGCTCTGCTGTAAGAAACGTCGAGCTGAAGATGGGAGTAAAAAAAAATCATGAGATAACTGTTACGACGTTAAACCATTTCCTTCTACATTTTGCACACATTATCCACAAATATCCAAAATCCCGTAAAAAAAGTCCTTTTTAAAACTTTCTTCGGTGGAGATTCGAGCTCCTGTAGCGACAAACTTTTACTTCCACAACCAGGTGAACTTATAATCTGTACAGTTGTTCTTCTTAACAAGATAAAAAGGAGCCATCAAAAAGTTCTAAGTTTACTTTATGAGGCCCCTCGACTGTTAATGAACATTCAGTGTTTCGTTTAACGAAAGGAATTAAAGAGAACACAAAAATGTCCTAAAAAAAAGGAAACTCACCAAAGGACGCAATAATAATAATAATAATAATAATAATAATAATAATAATAATAATAATAATAATAATAATAATAATAATACAAAACCAAAAAAAAAATTTGTGGAGACGTGCAAACGCTCGTTAACTTAATACGCACAGCCTAAAAGTTCGCGCACGCAACCATAAAACAGTCTTTTACGCGCGCGTATAGGGGACGACTATTCGCACCAAAGCACGGAGGAAGTTCTTTAAATTTGATTTGCAGTCCCCCCCCCCTCTCCCTGCGAGGACACCACCGTGTCCCAGCGTTTCGTGCGATGGACCTCTGCCAAGAACCCACCAGTTGTGCGTGGGGTGGCGGCGTGTTGGCGACCCGATAAAGCGAACGCGCCGCTCTGAAGCTCCGTGCCACCCGCCCGCGCGTCTGCACAGCGTCTGCACCGCGTCCCCAGCCGTGCCCTGCGCGCCCAATGGCGTCGGTCGCCCCCACCAGTGGAGAGGCGCTTACCTGCGGAGCGGAGGAGTAGGGGTATCCGAGCTGAGGGTAGGACATGGCGTTTGCTCCCGGGCTGCAGACACGAGACGAGACCGCTGCGGCTGTGCGCCTGCATGCATGCGCCGGACAGCTGGACGCCTATAGAGTCAGAAGGAGCGCGCGCATGGTGCATTGGCTTTTTTTTTTTTTTGGAGGGGGATGACAAGAAAAAAGAGAAAAGAGAGAAAAAAAGAAAAAAGATTTCCCCCCAAAAAGAGCGTAAAAAGTAAAAAAAAAAAAAAAAAAAAAAAAAAAGATGACAATTTGGAAAGAATAAAAAAAATAGAATAAAAAACGCACCTGTTCAAGTTTATTCAAATGCACAATGTCAGTAATGACCCCTACATCGCAGCATTAATCACGTCAACAAAAGAAAAAGCCTGAAATAAAACATTTCCTATTGTTTCATCCAGGTAATGATAAAAAATATACACAGGCATAAAACACGTCAGGCTGGATGCCAGTTGTTTTAAACGCCAGCGACTCTGACGTCAGAAGAAAAAAAGAGGGCGCTTCAAAAAAAAAAAATCAGCACACTAACTTTCATATGCAATTTCTGTTAAAGTAAAAAAAAAAGAAAAAAAGAGAGAGAAGGGGACGTGAAAAGGAAAATTTGAAGACCCCCCTCCCTCCCTACTATTGATTAAAAATACATTTATTTATCTATGTAATAAAAAAATAAAAAAAATAATAATAACTGTCCCAACTGGTCATGGAAATTTATCTAAATAATAAGCAGATAATAAAGATAGAAATATACAGGAGAAATGCAGGCGACGTGCTAATATTTCATTAGAGCCGCGCTTGTGCTTTATTAACTTTATTAATAGCAATTTTAAAGCAAACACCAGTCGACCGGGATGATGGATTGTCCTTCCGCGGACAGTGCGCCTCTCTCATTTGTACCACGTTCACCTGCGAGCTGCGCGTCTTTTAACACCTGTATCTGCGCAAACCCGAGCGTCTGCGGCAAACATCTGCGCGCGTGAAGCCGGGTGAGGTGGGGGGTGGGGGGGGGTCACAGTTATATTAATGATGATGTACATCACTTTTTTTTTCTGCCCCCCCCCTTTCTTTTGAGGTGGGGGATGGATGTGCCCCGCAGTGACAGCTCGATGGAGGGTGATGGATGACTATCTTGAGAGCGTCATATCACAGAGCGCTTTCATTTACAGTTGCGCGTCTCTGAACTCAAATTGAGATCGACTTTCTATCAAGAAACGAGTGTCCTCTCGGATCCTGTTATTTGACGAAAAAAAAAAAAAAAAAAAAAAAAGTGCGATGGGAAATTAAATTAGCCCCGCACGTCTGTGAAATCGGGGTCAAGTGGACCTAATTGGAGCGTCGTTCGGCAGGATTCGAGAGAAATCCAAATACAAAAAAATTAATGGATACAAAATAAAATAAATGGATTTCTGCATTAATTGAAGTAAAGGTGCACACAACACTCACTATATTTAACTTCAATTTAAGCCTTTTTATTTAAATTACCCTTTAACATTTTTTATTTTATTTTAACGTGTTATATCTTTGTTAGGACATTAACACAAACGAAAATATTATTCTTTATACAATTTTTTTTTAATTTATACCAATTTCATTTGCATTTAACTATTATAATTTTTCTTTATTATTATAAGCCAAATAATATCACACATGCCATGCCTCTGTCAGTGGGCAGGTAGAAGGGTTTAAAAATCTGCACACACACACACACACACACACACACACACACACACACACACTCACACACTCACACACTCACACCCCTTCAGGGAACCTGCAGAAAGTAAAATGCAGGTAAATGAATCCTTCAAGTTTGATGGACAAGTGCGGAAATGATACGGTCCACCCAAGATAGCTTTCCTCCCTTCTTTTGCTCATCCACCTTTTGCATCTGTTTGTCAGGGTTATTCAGGTTTCTATGAAATATTCAAATCCTCCAGTCTAAGCTTTTAGAGGGGAAAATGAAGGCTGCCCTTGTTTTGCTTTTTTTTCCCCCTCCCGCTTTTAAACATTAAAAGGAACCAAGGCATCTATAGCAGAGGGAAATAAAGAGGTTATGATGCGGAATTTAAAAGGGATGCCATGGAATAAGTGAGAGAGAGAGAGAGAGAGAGAGAGAGAGAGAGACTGTGCATACGTCCAGATATCAACATCACCTTACAGCTCATGTACTGAACTGCATATTCTTTTATAAAAGACTTTGGCTATAATCATAGTTTATTTGTAGCTTCATTATAATGAACACTAATCCTCCTGGACACTGAAGGATAGAGGTGTGTAGGATGAAATGCATGAGGTCTTTACTACTGAGAACCCCCCCCAAAAACTAAAGAAATGTTAAATGTCAGAAGCAGTAAACCTTCACTCTGCCACAGAACATGATGTTTGGCTTCATGAATTCACCTCCTTAAAAAATGAATTAATTTCCTCTAAATGAAAATAAATATTTGTTGGAGTTCAAAGGATGTCCCCATCTGTAGACCATCAGGTCTTATGGGTAATTATGTCAAACATACAGTTTTCTACACACTCACAAATTACACCCACAGGAGCTTTTATCTCACCTCATTTTAAGTGTGTCCCTCCTCACAGCTACAGCTTCCACGTTTAAGGGACGGCTCGCTACAAGATTTTGGAGGATGTCAAATATTTGCCTATTCATTCGAAAGCACGTTTGTGAGATGTTCGTCTTAGAAGACCTGGTGCACAATATCTGTTCTAATTAATCCCAAATGTGTTGGATTGGGTGGAGGGACAGGTTAGTCAAGTTCATCCACACCAAACAGAAAATGCCTTTATGGACTTTGCTTTGTGCACGGGGGACATGTTGGGACGACTCAGCAGATCTCAGTTCTCATTTTACAGTTTGTATTTACATAAAGGTTTCTCACCGGAGGTATATGTTTAAGATTCTACAGTATCATTCTCCAGGTCTAAAGTCATGTGACCTTACAGTAACACTAAAATGATGGATGACAAAACAATTAATTGTCCAATTAAATAAGTAAAATAATTTACAGTTATTGGCGCCCTGTCCTGGGTCTATCTGCCCAGCGCCCGAAATGTTCTCCCCTGGATGGGCATGGGGAACCCCACCGCGACCCTAATAGAGGATAAAGCGGGAGATAATGAATGAATGAATGAATTTACAGTTATAAAACACTTTAACTAAAGATGATACTTCATTCTTTTGGTTTGGGTTTGGTTTGGTTTCTTTTGGTTTGGGGGTTTGGGTTTGGTTTCTTTGGTTTCTTTTGGTTTGGGTTTGGTTTGGTTTCTTTGGTTTGGGTTTGGGTTTGGTTTGGTTTCTTTGGTTTCTTTTCGTTTGGGTTTGGTTTGGTTTCTTTGGTTTGGGTTTGGGTTGGTTAGGTTTACTTTAGTTAGACTAAACATTCACGGGCTAATTGTCTTACATACACAGAATTATTTTTCCATTTAATGAGTTGTTTGGGTGGTGGATCATTCATATTATTGCAGTGACATTAATACTGGTGGTGGTGGTGCTGAGATGCATAAACCACCCAAACTAATATCTAATAAACTAATTTCTAAAAAATGTGCTTCACATTTGACAAAACTTCAGCCAAAACTGATGCTTGGTTTTTAGCCCTGGAGCTGAGAATTTAGTAAGTTGTCCACCTGTTTGACACCTGCTTTAGCTCCGGCCATTAACCTTCTGCCGCTGATGCTTATCATTTAATGCAAATGAATGGAACATTGAAAATGCAATATGCACGTGGGTCATAATAACAAATGTTTTAATTTAGAGCTTTATGATGAAATAAAAAGGAATTTTATTCATAACCATTAGTACGTCCCCTCACCCCAAACCAAAAGTTCCATCTGTCGGGTCTCTTTCTGACAAGTTTGCCTCTCCAACCCTAAATATCCTCACTTCATCTCTCCGACAGGTTCATTACAGCTCTTGTTGTTTTAAACTCTTTAATAATTGCAGCGAATCTGCAGTGCTTTTTATCCTGTAGCTATTCATAAAGTTGCACTTTGATTTATACGAGTCAACAAATTTTTTTGCCTCACAAGAGTTTCTTTATAAATTTGTCCACAAAGATCTAAAGGAGTCTGCATTCATGGACAGTCAAGAGATCCCAAATACGATCATTTGGTCACCATAAAAACCAATGGGCTGTTAGTCAAAGTAGAAACACAACTATATTAAAAAAAAAAAAAAAACATTGGCAGTAATTCTGAAAGCTGACAGGATGATATTGATGGCAATTAATCTGAATCTGAGGCTCCTGGACATTGTGTCTCACTGACTTTTGTGTTGCTGGATTATTTCTTTCTTTTTTAAACATCAGTCACACTTGGTGATCATTCCTGATGGCTCAGCTTCCGTTCCACAACGTCATTTAAGAGCTTTGGTGTGTTACACTCCGCTCACCATGCATAATTGATCACAAGGCGTCCACACACACAAACACACACACACACACACACGGACCTAGTGCTCAGCAGAACCTCTAGTGTTCTTTAAGCATGAATTCCTACACATCATACAACAGTGGTGTGAAAATGAGCGTAGAAAAAAAAAAAGAAGATCTAATAAATATCAGGATTCTTTTTACATAAATGTTATTCGTCCATTTGTTTAAAAAGTATCTGAAGGCATCTTACCTGCAGTTGTGGATTCCATCTGTGCACCTTAAAAGATCCTACAGCTTTAACTCTCCTGAGAGAGCCTTTAATGGACCACGGAGAGAACCTACAGCAAAATAAAAATGACATTTAAAAGGTTTGACTCTGAATTTAACCCTTAATGCACAGATAACACAGGGTGATCAGAAGCTCTATAAACGATCGTCTTGCTGTAACTTTATTTACTGAGGAACTTCGTCTCAAAGCCGCGAGGCCAAAAGTATTGCAAAGTATAAAACATATTTTAATTAAACGTAAAGAAACGGTTCGCATTAAAGAAAAACTATGATTCTGATTCTGTTTTAAACTACAACACAGAGTCACTCATATAATTACTTTAGAAATGTGTTTGAAATATCTTGATAATTAAATAATGATTTTAAAAATGTTGCACGGTTGTAAGAATTAGGTGATTTTGTGAATTTTTATTCACACTTAGTTTTATATAATTATAAAACCCAGTTTTAGTTAAAGCAGTTTTTTTGAGGATGAGATTGTTGTTTTTTCAAACATACAAGCAATAATTAATGATTATTAATACATTTTGGGGCGGCACGGTGGCTTAGTGGTTTAGCATGTTCTCCTCTCAGCGCTAGGGATTCCCGGTTCGAATCCCCATCTGGGTGAGTTTCCATGTTCTCCCCGTGTCTGCGTGGGTTCCCTCCGGGTTCTCCTGTTTGCTCCCACAGTCCAAAAACATGGATCAAGTCAATTGAGACTCAAAATTGCCCCATATAGAGTGTGTCTGTGTGTGAGTGAGTGTGTGTGTCCAGCGATGGATTGGCGCCCTGTCCTGGGAGTATCTGCCCAGCGCCCGAAACTTTCTGGGCATGGGGAACCCCACCGTGACCCTGATATAGGATAAAGTGGAAGATAATGAATGAATGAATAATACATTTCGATTGATAATGTAATGCTAACAGTTTCAGGATTGTAGACGGCGTTGGGAAAATCGTTCCATCATTTAGCAAAGCTATAAAGCGGATATGATTTGTAACCACGGTGAAGTTTAAGGTTTATCTTGACATTCTCTTGTTTATGATTAGGGTGGACGGTTCTTTAAACATTCTATTAGAACGTTTTCTTCGTTCATTTTAACAAAAGCATGACTAACAATCCCCATAGCGGTCTAAAAAAAAACAGTGTTCCATACAAGATGGCAGTTTGCAAACTTGACACTGTGGAGGTCTAGAGATATGACACATTAGCCTTCGTCTGCCTCCTGTCGGTGGGGAGGAGCATCATCACAATGTATAACATTTAATACATATAATAAATCTAACGAACTTCTTGTTTAACTTTAATAAACCTTCTAGAGCCTTAATACGTGAAAATAAAACATTATTATTAATTTTCAATGGACAATGTGTTAAAAACGTGTTGTTTCAAGTGAGGTAGTGCAAATTGCAGTAAGAATCTATACTATACATTTACATTTATTCATTTAGCAGACGCTTTTATACAAAGCGACTTACAAATGAGAACATCACAAGTCAGTAGCTATGAAGAAAACCAGCCAGCCATTAGCACTAATGACAATGATGGACATTTAATAAAACACAGTTCATTAAACACATAAAATTTCATACAATTCTAAAGTAATCCGTTCCCAAACTTAGTAAATCAAATGTCGAGGACTTTTGGAGTCTTTAAAATTCAGCAGCAGATCAGATAAAGAATTCAGAAACCAAAGCTATTTCTGTTCGGCGATACACACTTGTTTACCTCGAACAATACAGAGGGAAAGTAAAGACCCCGGACGGATTCATCTCTAATGTGCAGGTAGGATAATGTTGGTGGAAAAAACGTGTTGTGCTCAGAACTGCCACAATCATTCCTGCTCTACCTGCCTGTTTTTCTCCACGATGACCACGTGCGGGGGCCTAAAAAGCATCTAATGTTAAATCTCTATTAAAATTGTATCATTTAGGTAGAAAAATATTCAAATGCTGCTGTTTGCCCATGCGGTGATTGAAGGGACTTGTGATTGAGTTTCCGCACGCTGCTCCCGTCCGGCCCATCCTCTCCAATATTAACACAGCTCTGGCATTAGGACGTGGCCTGTGTGCCAGGGATTGTGGGTAAAGTAGGATGCAGAATGAGACCGTGTGGAGCATTTGTGTTTCTGAGGCAGCATTATGAATAAGTAATTGTTAAGTGCCTTCATTTCAGAGATAATCAAGCCCTTTCCTGTACTCGCTGGACCACATGCGGAATAAAGGTATGGGTGAATATTGTAGGAGGATGGAATAATGACTTTTCAGTGTTCTATGGGGGCAAAATGGAGCAAAACAAAGACCACACACAACCAATAAAGTTTCCCCAATGAACAAGTGGGGTGAAGGCAATGCATGTCAATAATGAGACATACATTACACTATTAGTCTAATACTCACAAAAATATTAATTCATAAATTGGGGTGTTGAAACCAATCCATCCATGGCAGGGCCGGGGCAAATATGAACACATTTACATTGAGGGCAAGATTTATCAACCAGCATGTTTTTGAATTGTGGAAAGAAACCAGCAGGAAACCAACACACACATGAGAAGAACATACAAACTGCCCGTCTGGCTTCTTCAAGACTCGAACTCGGAGCATTTTGCCAAGCGGGGAAGGATGCTCAGCCCTGCAGCTGGATGGAAAATAAAAATGTATGGTGCACGGGTGCAATATGCCTGCACTGTGCATGTGTTCTAGGAAAAAAAAAGCTTTGAAAACAGAGAGGCCATTGTAAAGAAAGAGTAAACACTGAATTCCAGATATTTTTTATGAAAAAGTGTATTGATTCAAGCGCATCGCCTTGCATTTTGGACAATTAGCTGTTGGGGAAGTTTGGGGAAGGCCTTTCGCCGTTTCAGCTTGACAAAGCCGGGTCCATTAAGAGTGCAGTTGGTGTGAAAGAACCTTACTGGTACACACAGAGCCCTGGTGCTTTTGGGATAAACTATAAAAGAGACAGTGAGTTGACTTTCTCGATCAGCATGTGTCTGAACATACTAAAGCTTCCCTGGACAAATTCCCACAGATTCACTCCAAAATCTTGTAGAAAGCAATTTAGTTATGGCTACAAAAAGGGGAACCAATATCTGTAGGTGTCCAACGAGCCAGGACAACGGTATCAAAGTACCATACAGCTCGAGAACATAAGGATGCAGGAGAACATGCCAATACACACCTAATAAAATAAAGAATGAATGTGTAACCCTGTCCTAGTTCCCTAATGCTGCAACGCTCCATGAAACGAGTTTAACTTTAACGATTAGGACAGAAGTCTACAAACTTTTGGCCACCCGGTGAATATAAACCTTCGCACCTCCAACAACAACAACAACTGTGGGATTTTATCGTCGTGTAAAGCCGTCAATTTTCCGACATTAACTCTTCTATAATATCCGTTAATCAAAGTGTCATGTCATTTCTCTCGCTTGAACTGACTTGAGATTACACCGTCGTGTGGATTGGGGAGGAAAAGATGTTCCTCTCCTTTCGGCGCGCTCTTTTATTTTCCACCTGAACGAGCGCATCTGAATAGATGGCAGAGGAGTGCTGATGTTTATATTAGCATGCATTATTCCGCCACGTCTCGCCACAATAAAGAGCGCCCATCATTGACTCGTGCCTCCTTCAGCCGAACCTTCGCCGGATAATATTTATAATTCCGGCGCTCAGGCCCTTTCCGCCCTGTCGCCCTCCTGTAATCCCTCCGCTTTTAAAATGTGCATATTGTTGCGGGCTTCTGCAATGCAGGACCATTCTCTTTTATTTACTTCACCGCAGGACGTCACGGTGCATTCCGTTTTTTAACAATGATCATCTATGTGACCGACAACATTTATTTTAGTTTATTGCTATTTGTAATATCTATACGATGTATACACTCGCAAGTCACTTCATCAGCTACACCTCACTGTTAAAGAAATCACCTGCAAATACCATATGGATGGAGTTTGTAGTTCTACAGTTCCATTCTGTAGTCTATTTGTTCCTCTACATACTCTGTTAGTCCCCTTTACTCTGTCCTCTGATGATCAGGACCATGGACAGAGCAGGTATTATTTGGGTGGCTGATGATTCTCAGTACTGCATCGATGCTGATGTTTCGTGGTGGGGTGTAAGTGTGGGTGGCGCTGATACAATGAATTCTGATCGGTGCTTCCGCAAATTAATCCTACATAATTCCCCCCCATGCCCATCCAGGGGAGAACGTTTCGGGCGCTGGGCAGATACACCCAGGACAGGGCGCCAATCTATCACTGGGCACACACTTACTCACTCACACAGACACACTCTATATGGGGCAATTTGGAGAACTCAATTGACTTGATCCATGTTTTTTTGGACTGTGGGAGGAAACCGGAGAACCCGGAGGAAACCCACACAGACACGGGGAGAACATGGAAACTCCTCGCAGATTGGGATTCGAATCACGGGAATCCCTAATGCTGAGAGGAGAACATGCTAAACCACTAAGCCACCGTGCCGCCCTTAAATCCTACATATTATATATATTTATTTTAGTTCCTGATAAACATAGAACTGAAGATGGTGTACTTTTGTCTCTTTTAAACTATGACTGTACATTAAATGACACAGAGGTCTTTCCTTTGCATTCAAGATCCTTAGAACAATAAGAAAGCTTCAAAAACCCAGAAAAGTAACGAAGCTTAATATAAGCGTTGTTTTCCTCACCACTTTAGATTAAAAATAGTTTAAAACGTCATGATGCTCAAGATTAACGAACTGTTCAGCAGGTTCTTTCAGCTGTATCTATGTTTCTGAACAAAACATCACGTATGGGTTCATATCCCGGGCCTTTTAAAGGCTCACACCTCAGGTCTGTTCTAGTCTTATAGGATTCCTTTAAAGTCCTTTATATATACATATATATATCAAAACAAAAAATGATGCAGAGTTTTACTTTTGCCTCCGGCTTTCGTCTACGGCACAAAAAAAAAAAAAAAAAGAAATATATATATATATATATGGAAATAAATATTAACTCACGGGGCTTTCAGGACTGATTCATCATTTAAGGCCTATTTTTTATTGTTTTATGGAGCAGCTTAACTCTTAAGTCTCTTGTAGAGATAAATACGAGTCGTGTTCGTTTTCTGTTACTTGAGGGAGAAAACTTCTGACGGTTGTGTCTAATGGAGCGTGGAGACGAGCGGGTCCCTCTTTTCAAGGTTAATGCTTTTCGAGTTGAGCAGCTAGTCCTAATGGAACCTTTCAACACACACACAAACCCACCCGCCCACACACACACACACACACACACACACACACACACGTATCATGGACGACAGATAAATATATTTTTAACTTAGTGGTTAAGAATATTAATAAATAATTCATAATGAGATGTTATTTTTGTTTTTATTTAATTTGAGACATTAGTTTTTAATATCACCTCCACCTGCCATATAGATGGAGTTTGCAGTTCTACACTTCATTCCGTAGTCGGAGCAGGTTACTGTACCGTGGTGAATGATGTTCAGTACTGCAGTGACACTGCCGTGGTGGTGCAGGTGTATTAGTGTTGTGCTGGTACACAGCAGAGTCCAGCCACCATCATCCTGTAGTCACTGATGAAGTATGTTACAACAGATGATCTACAGTCGTTTATTCTACATCTACAGAGTGGAGCAATAAGATGGAGGTGTGCAATAAAGTGAACAGTTAATGGATACAGCGTTTAAAAACAGAAACAGCACTGCTGAGTCTGATCCACATGTATCAGGGCATCAACCACCTAAATAATACTTGCTTTGTGGAGTGGATGATGTGGAGATGAGGGTGAGACTGTAATGAGCTTGTGCGAGATCATTAAATGAAAACAGTCAGGTTTATTTAATTGATAAATCGAATGGCAGGAAATTCCATGAAACTTGGGGTCAGAAAGTAAAAGGAATCACAGTTTACAGAGGGGTTCCACTTTCCAGTTCCCAGTTGGAAATAAAGTCAACGGTTTCATATTTTAACTTTATAAGATCAATCCAGCTTTTATAATTTTAAAAAACTACAGCCTTTAAAAAAAATGTCATCAATGAATTAATGGTGCTGTTTGTTGGGTGTCTTTATGTTCTAGACTCAAACGAACGGTGATCTTTTCTGATGAACGTAACGACAGAGTGGAGATCTGCAGAAGTGATGAGGGTTACTCAGATCCTTGGGGTTTTACACTTTTGCTTCTTCTCTTCTTCCAAAAGCATCAGAGTGGCTTTCCACACAAATGCTCTAAAACCACAGGGGGACGGAAAAAAAAGCTCTACTTTTTCTGAGCCTCCAGCTCTCCCTCCACCCCCCACACCCCTCACTCATGCTTTACTACGGAGAAGAATATATTTAAAAGACTTTGTGTCATATCACAACGTTTACACGATTACATATGAAATGCAATTAGAGTTAAAAAAAAAACTGTAGCTCGTAATATAAAATAAAAAGAATCAGACAGAAAAAAACATGAGTTGTAAAATATTTTAGGCATGTTAAGAATAAGGAGATGGGCTTTTGTCAACTGCAAAGCATGGTGGAGGTGATATGTTGATGCTGGTTTGCGCATTAGTCCACTGAGAAAAGTTTGTAAGTGTACTGTATTATTTTTAATAAGGTATTCTAACTGTAGCAACATCAGCATCACTGTACAGCCTAAGGTCACACTTAATTCCACTATATCATATCAAAGTGTAAACAATGTCATTCATCTTATTTTTTCGCTTGTTCCATGAAGGTATCCAGTGTGTGTTTGCAAAAATCCAAAATCAAAGTCCCCTGACGTGACCGTGTGTGAGAAGAGGCCTGCATTTTTTGCCTGACTGCCCAAACCTGGGCCTGAATTCCCCGGCGAGGTGGAGATGGAGAGGGGAAGGCGCAGTAATTGTATCGTGGCCTGTTGAGATTTTCCCCTTGCCGGCTCTTGATGAAAAGCAAGAGTGTCCCATGGCACCGGCCGAAAAAAACAATGTGCACTCACATATGAATAACATTCAATTTATCACATCAAAGCACTTATGGAGCGCGACAGCCTAAGTGCTGTTTCATCTGCGAGGACCGAGACGGATGCAGATGAACATTCCAACAGCACGAAGAACAAAAAAAAAAAAAAAAAAAAAAATATGCTGGGTTCAGGAAGTTCTGATATCAACATCTAGAAATCTTTATACATCAATGCTTGATTAATAAATGGCAATATCTCTGTAATAAATGAAAGTGACCTTTTTAACTACACATTCAGTCTGTAAACACAGGATTTTATTAAAAGACAGGATTTTAATAAATAAAAAAAGGTTTAGGATAATAAATTAGTTTAAGGGTATACATTTAGGGTATAAATTTTATATATTTTCGTTAAGGTGATATGATTTTCATGGTTAGAGTTATTTATTTGTTGCAGGGTTACAGGGTTAATATCTTTGTATGAGGGTTATAGCTTTAAATCTTCTTTTAAAGGGTGAGTTTTTAAAGAGTAATCACAAGGAACTTTTTATTTTTTATTTTAAGTAATATATTTGAGTTTTTTTTTTGTAACAGGCACATGTTCTCTGCCTCTGTCTTTATTTTTCCATCTCGTTCGGTCTGTGTGCTGGTAATCTGTCCCTGTTGAGCTGTTAATTGTCTATTGTAGGGGGGTGAAGGAATTAGGATTGGAGACCGGATTTCTCCCCAACAGAAGCTGGCTTTATTAACACACTGTTGTTAACATACATTAAAACACAAATGTGGGCTGATGCGTCCCACTCCTGTCACCCATGGATTTTTTTTTCCTGTGTCATGTGATGATACAGCTTATAAAAGATGCACAATAATAATAATAATAATAATAAGGGCTTAATTAAAGGTCGATTGATTAAAGGTTGACAAATCTAATTAAAAAAAAATTTCTCTTACTTATTTGAGTTTTTTTTTTTTTTTTTTTAAACAGTTACAAAAATGCAGAAAACCCTGACAGATCACGAGGACCTGAGATTTACAGTTACACCAACAGCATCTTAAAATTGGGTGATTAGTCGATCAGATAAAAAGTAGGACGACATGGTGACGTGTCATTACGATGTCGATGATGTGATCGTTTCATAGTTTACATTTTTTTAATGCATTTTTAATTTAAACAACAGGGTTGAATGAAAAGTTCAGCAGTCCTCTGGAGGATCGCCTCAGTCCTGAGTGATTGTTTGCCATTGTGCTTCAGGATGGAGGAGAGTCCCTCAATTTAATTTCCTCTTTGCCTGCGTGTGATGCAAATCAGCGCCTGTCACCAATTAGATCGACTTTCACAGCAACACGGCGGGTGGGGAGGTGAAGTGGAGGTGGCGGGTTAAAAAATAAATGCACATGCACAACACTTAACTTGAAACTTTTTTTTTAAAATTAAAGACAAAAGTTCTTTAAAAACTGAACCCTCTGAATAATTTCTTCTCATCTTTCTAGTATGTTTTTAGACAGCGGGAGAACCTAAAATTTCAGAGGAAAGCCACACAGTGGAGAACATGCAAAATCCACAAAGAAAGGTCCTTGGCAAATACAGTCTTGCTTTCTGATTATTGCAACATCGTGATTATTACTAAAGCATTAGAGACCGCCATCGAAAGGAATTCTCCAGATTAATGAACCATTTCCAGTGGTTCTTAACCTGGTAAGTTGTACCAAGTTAACATGTTAGGCACATTACTAAACCTGACCAGTTAAACAGGTACGGAGTACCACAAGTTAACATGGTAAGGTCTGGTTTCAACTCACATCTCCGACAAATGTTCAAATTGATTTACTGCTACAATGCTGCACTTCTCTAAAGACCTTTAATTCATCAACCAAACTATCCCACAAGATAGCCGGCCTCTAAGTGTCCCGACGCTTTTCATTTAAGAAATTGAAATACGTTTCTTCTCCATTGTGCAGGTGAGCCGTGCAGGTGAGCGGGCGTGTCTATAAAGTCAGCTGAATGTTCCATTCTAACATTTCCTAACAGCTTCACTGGCGTCTCTGTGTAACGCTGAGAATTGCCTTCATCAATGCACAGAGCTGAAATGTGGAATCTGCTGTGATTTAGGAAACGAGCTCTAAAAAAATAGAAAGAACTTTAAGAAATTACTCAAAAAGAGAGCGGGCAGCACGGTGGCTTAGTGGTTTAGCATGTTCTCCTCTCAGCACTAGGGATTCCCGGTTGGAATCCCCATCTGGGTGGAGTTTCCATGTTCTCCCCGTGTCCGCGTGGGTTTCCTCCGGGTTCTCCGGTTTCCTCCCACAGTCCAAAAACATGGATCAATTCAATTGAGTTCTCCAAATTGCCCCATATAGAGTGTGTGTGTATGTGTGTGTGTGTGTGAGTGTGTGCCCAGTAATAGATAGGCGCCCTGTCCTGGGTCTATCTGCCCAGCCTGAAACGTTCTCCCCTGGATGGGCATGGGGAACCCCACCGCGACCCTAATAGAGGATAAAGCGGAAGATAATGAATGAATGAATAAAAAAGAGAGCAGATAGCACATGTGGTAGAACAGGAGGATAAAACTCAACAGGTTCTACCTACTAAAAAAAAACAAAAACAGGTTTAAACAGGTTAAAACAGGTTCTACCTACTAAAAAACTGAAAATCACACAAACTGAAGATCATGTGTCTCCAAAAGTCTCCAACATCATCAGAAACAGTCCACAGATTTTTCACTTGTTGATCTAAAGGCTCTAGATTGTTCGATAAGTCACTAAATAATATTAGTTGGCAACAGCTGATACGCTCAGCTTTCAGAAATGCAGTTTTCTGATCTTATATCAGGTCTGATTGATCTCAGTCAGTTTATTATTGTTTTGTTTTTGTTTTGTTTTTTTAAGTAAAATGGTATCATGCTTCAGACTGAATATTAAAACCACTTAACACCCCAAGTCTCTTTTAGGCTGTCCACTCTTCCTCTCCCTTTCCATTTCATTGCGTCCTCTACATTGCCGGATCACTCTGGGGGAAAGTCGCTGCTCCGGCCGCTTTAACCCCGTTTATCTGCTCTGAGGCGCTGGAGAGGTTTTCAGAAATTTACATGTAAATGTGAAACCTTTCCCCCTCGCATCAATGATCCTAAACCGACCTGCTAAAACCGACACGATGACACTTTCTACTGTACACTGAGCTCTTTTTATTATGAGCAATCTCAATAACTCATATAATAAATCCTCTGCTTCTGTGAGTTTAATAAAACCTGCAGTTCAGAGTCAGACCGTCCCCTTAACTTCATTAATATAGGATCGTTATAAATAATGCATAGATTTAAAATAGAAAAATAAATAATGTGTTAATAACGCAGAGCAGCATGTTCACTGTGTATTACAATTCATCCTGAATAAAGAACGTTATTATTATTTGGTAGCTCACTGAACAGGTTGCCAGTCCATTCCAGGGCAGACAGACAGACAGACAGACAGACAGACAGACAGACAGACAGACAGACAGACAGATTCACACTCACATTTACACCTACAGCCAATTTTAGTATTTCTAATTGTAAACAAATGGTGTGGAGAACATTATAAATGGATTTATAACACATTATATTCTTCATTAAACTTGAGAAAGTAAAATAAACAAAAACGTTTTTTTTGCTTTAACAAAATTTTTTTTTTTGCTTTAATTAACATTTCTATTTTTAATATGTCCCCATGTTTAGCAGAGTCCCAAACCGCATCCTACACACGCATCCTACATAGGGTTAGATAAAGCAGCCTGTAAATAAACATGTTCTCCTCTTTTCTGTTAAAATAAACTCCTGGTTATAAAGTAAGACCTGGGACTCAATGCTTCCTCCTCGTCTAAGAAAAGGTCTTAGAAAAGCTGGGATTTTTTTTGGTATCCTTGAATAATGCCTGAGCAAATTCAGACCTGCTCAGTGGAGTCAGGTTGGGCTCTCCATTTGGGAGAAATGAAGATATTGAAATATTGAAATATAATTTTTTTTAAATTTCAGATTCATTTTGTTCACTATGTATGTTTTTAGCTCGATATGTTTCAAGTAGTCAAAATTAAAAAAAAAATCTTACTTAATTTTGTCTTTGTCTTTAAGAAAAATGGTATTTGTTTAAAATTTGTATAACACAGTGGTTGCTTATATAAACGCTAATTTCATTACTGCTGAGAGAGGTATTTTTTTGTGAATTTGTTGTTTGCCATTACTGCTTTGGTAAACTTTTTGGACCACACTACCTTCACCAATGAGCAAGGTGTGACATGTTTCCCTTCCTTTTTTTCCTTCCCAAAAATCTATTGTTATTGTTTTATAACAATAACAATATAACATTTTTGTGATGCAACAGGTTTCTATATTTGTACATAAACTATAATAATTCCCATTTTGATCGATTAACCGGATAAAAACATGAAGCACTGGCTTAAAGCAACAGCAGAAAGGAAGAACGAATAATTGAGTCCACTATGTTTTGGTTTCCGCAGTTTCGTAGGCGCGGCTGAATAAAAGGCGCCGCCTCATGACAGCCCATCAAATCAGAAACACGCAGCTGGTCAGAGGTTAAAGGAAAGAGAAGTGGTTCTGTGAGCTTAGGGCATAGTGGACTCGGGACGTTTTTATTGGAACGAGGCCCAACTGTTCCCAGTACGATGTGCAATGTGTTGCTCTGTCACAGATATAAAACCATGTATCCCTCCATCTTTGTGGTAACAGTTTGGGGGAGGGCTTCTTCTGAGTTTGGTGTGACTGACCCACACAGAACCCTGAACCTCAACCACAACAATCACATAAGCTAGAACAGAGACTGTGAGCTGGGTCCTTTTATCCGGCATTAATGTCTGATATCACAAATATCACAGATGCTATTTTAGAGGAAATGCAAACACTCTCATCAACTCAATCTAAAATCAGGTGGAAAGCCCTTAAAAGTCTCTGTAGCTGCAGAACCAACTTAGAATGTGATCTAACAAAAGCTCCAAAGTCAGTGTCCCATACATACATCATATATACATCATGTTCCTCATCATATATATATATATATATATATATATATATATATATATATATATATATATATATATATATATATATATATATATATATATATATATACACACACACACATACATTATGCTCCTCATCATTCTCTTTAAAACCATGTTCTCTGTTTATCCCATTCCAGTGTGTTTTTCATTCCTTCAGTCCCTCCTCCTTTTCTCCTCCTCTTCATTTTCATCCCTCTTTTATCATATTTATTTTCTCTCTCTTTTCTATTATTTATTTCTCCCAAAGTTGCCCCCCATTTTATCTCTTTTCTTCATTACATTTTAACATTCATTTTTAATAATCACCTTTCTTATCAATGGTCCTCGATCTCATCGTCTGCTGTATATTTTTTGAACGTTATGAACCCGTACAGAAAGGCGAAGGAGGTGACTGTGACCTGATGGAGAGGCAGAGGGTTAATGATGGAGAAGTAAAGGTCACACCTCGACTCCCACCATGACAATCACACAGCCACTGGGCTTTGGCATGTTCGCGTTGTTTCACTAAAACATCATACACATGTCAGTGAAGTCTGCAAAAAAGAATTAAATTATCATTTAATTCAATAAAAAAAGAAATAATGTAATATATACAATAATAAATATATTATATTCGAGTAAAAATAAAGTTACAGTACACACACACACACACACACACACACACCGTTTTTACACAACTACTATTAAAAATACTTTATTCTGTGTCTTTTCAGGACTTTTGTAATATAAATTTTATATGATAAGATTACAAAAAAATACAAATGACATAAATTTACATTAAATAAAGAAAACAGCAAATAGTCTGAAAAGCCTCCGTTTACTAATTTACTTCCATCCTCATTTAAATGTAATCTTTATTTTTCGTTTTTCTTTCAGTCTGCCTGTCCAGCTGTGTTCTGTCTGTCCTTCATTCTTCGACCCTTACTGTCTTTTCCTGTTTCTTCAATTTACAGTTTACAGAAAGCAATAAGTAATAAAAAAGAATATATTATTATTATGTGAATTCATATTAAAATATATTTAGGATGATTTAAAAAAAATAATATAGTATATATAATATAGTGTATGTGGTTTAATTTATTTTATTTCGTTTGAGTTGTAAATTAAAAAAAAAAAAGATTGCGATTCAAACCCGTTCTGTGGCTTTTAAATGTCTGAGTCAGTCTCCACCTGCTGGACATGACGTGAACTGCATACAATTGACCTGAATTAAATTATATAAATACGTTCATACCCACGAGTTATGTTTTATTACACGAAAGGTATTTTACTATATTTTTAGAATTTAAAGTTAATATATATATATATATATATATATATATATATATATATATATATATATATATATATATATATATATATATATATATATACACACAGACATACTTTGGCTCCTTGTGATTATTTATATATTAAGGGTCAATTAGTGAGTGAGTCACTTAAAATGTCAAATGTGTTTCTGGGACAGGCTCTAGTAAACTCCTCTCCATCTCCCCTGTAATAACAATGAGGAGCTTTAAGACTAAATACATTTTTAAAAATCTAACAGCTATTCATTATTATAAAATACAAAAGTGTAACATTTAGAATCCCATTAAGCAAAAAATCTGTTCAAAGCCATATGATCTGGACATGATTAAACCACAGGAACTAAAAAATATATTTTATAAATAGACCAAAAGAGAGAAGAAGGAGAAAGAGAGAGTATTAAAAAAAGAGAGAGAGAAAAAAGAGAGAGAATGAGAGCGAGAGAGTGACTGAAGCACTGAAGCAGTAGGATGTATTACTATGAGACTAAAACATGTCCTTTAGTGCAGTGTAAGTCTGTAGGTTCAAAGGGAAAAAAAAGCAAGTGTAGGGAGTGACAGAAGGGAGTGAGAGGAGAAATGAGAGCCTGCAGGTTTAACCAAGCGTGGAGGGAAACGCTGGCATCTGTCTCTCCAGCCATCTCACCACTTAATCAATAATTAAATAGCAATGGGATCCTATAGGCTTTTCTCTCCACACACACACACCATTCCTTTAACCTGTCTCACCTCGTCATGTCGGTCCTTCTCTAATGACTCTGGAGTGGTTCGGACAGTTGTGGACGTCTCGTCACATGACCTCTTCAACTACATCGTATCATTTTGCCTATTGATGGACGCTCCAAGGTCAGAGGTCGACCCACCGGATAAACGAATAAATATGGCTGTTAGTCACAAGGACGTCAGTTTTGTCCCCATGTCTGAATTAATCAAACGACCGGAAATGATCAATCTAAACTTTAATTAATTTCATCAGCATCTTTTAAAGTGCCACATAAACCACGTGGACGAAAGTACTGAGACATGTCCCATTCCACAAACAGGACCGGGAGGCTTTCTTCTTCAGCTCTGTCCCATTCGCTCTCTGTCTCTCGCTCTCTGTCTCTCTCACTCTCTGTCTCTCTCTGTCTCTCACTCTCTGTCTCTCTCTGTCTCTCGCTCTCTGTCTCTCTCTCTCTGTCTCTCTCTCTCTGTCTCGCTCTCTGTGTCTCTCACTCTCCACGCTCACTTTTATTCACAAATTAAAATAAAAAACTAACAAGAATATCTTTCAAATACCCATGATGCAAAACTGTAGCTCACCTGCTCAGTTCTCTGTATTAAGAACTCTCTCTCTCTCTCACACACACACACACACACACACACACACACACACACACACACACAGTGCAATTCGATCCTTCCCTGACTTTCCCCCAGTCTTTGCTTTGAGTCGATAATTTGGTATTTAAGCGGAATGGCGCCCATTAACCCCATGGCCATCGATCTGATAAGCAGCGGGGATATTTTATTACTAGCCGGCGATCTCTGCGACTGCATGATGAGGATTAAAGAGACAAAAAGGGGACAGCGGCTGTGCGAACGAGCCTCCCTCAGATCCCAGTGGAACTATCAGTCCTCATGCCACATTTCAACCCGGCTGCAAACGGCGGCCCGAAAAACAGGACACATTCTGCCTCGTGATTTAGAGAACTGTGATGTGATGCATAAGCCCTCGTGCTGATCAGGGTCACGGGGGGGGGCTGAACCTCATTCCAGGATTCGTAGGGGCAACGGTGGGGAAACACTCTGTATAGGTCTTAAGTCTATCCACACCCACATTCACAAACACACACACACTTACGGAAAAGAACGTACATTCTGGTACATCGAGCAGTAAAGTGCTCGTGACTGAGCTGGAACTCTCCAAGCTATCATTATTAACCGTTTGAGGACACAAGCAAACCGGTTTTGCCCTTTAAAAATGACGGTTACTCTTCATAGTCAATCCCTTATTGTACCTTTATTTTATCCAATTACATGCTAAAGGATTGTAGGACAAAAACCCACACAAACACGCGGAGAACATGCAAACTTCACATGGAAATGATCCTGCCAGGAGACCAGTGGAAATTGTTTGACATGTTGTTATACGTTAAATGCTGAAAAACCTTCCACGTGACAATTATCAACACGGAGTTCTGTCTTTGAGGATTTGAGTGTTTTTATTTAATATACTTGTCATTTCACCGGTGTAACACCAGGAGTATATAATTATTCATAAGTGTATTATGGACCTTAGAAGGAGTGTGTGTGTGTGTGTGTGTGTGTGTGTGTGAGAGAGAGAGAGAGAGAGACAGAGAGAAAGAGAGAGAAAAAATGTGGAAAAACTCACTGAGATCATCAATTTCAAAGAATGCTTGCTTCTATTACTTTTCTGTTCCTCTGCTGTGCCAGCTTGTGTGTGTGTGTGTGTGTGTGTGTGTGTGTTTATTGATCTGCAGGCCTTTGTAATAGACTCCAATAACAACTCCATTACTGCATTTCTCTTCGTGTGTGTGTGTGTGTGTGTGTGTGTGTTAGGTGGTGGCAAAATGAGCTGAAAAGGCGGACTGTCAATATTCATTTAGAGCAACAGAGTCCATGTTAACGGAAAAGAAAAGCCTTTGCAACACACACACACACACACACACACACACACACACACACACACACACACACACACACACGTTTACAACTTTTACTCTTACAAAAGTGAATTCTACACCCGACATCAACAGGGTATAAAAACCTGGTAATGGTAATGTCCTGGTAATGACCTGCTCATGTTCATGTTTTATTACTGAACATCTGCTTCCAAAAAAACAAGCTATTTATTCAAAAACATACCTGTGCATTAAGTTTGGTGCCACGCAAACCCCAAATCCAGTCAAATATACATTTTCTCAAACATAAACCTGGTGACTGCAACTAAAACATGTAATTGAGGTGTTTGGTGTAAATCGGATGTTACTCATATGAAAATAGTTGTCGGAGACAAATTTAGGGAGTTGAGATTGAGGTGGATTGAACAGGTGCAGAGAAGGGCTGAGATTTAAAATGGAAGCATGCTGAAGATGAACCTCCCTCCCCACACACACACACACACACACACACACACACACACACACACACGAGAGGAGGACAGGCCAAAGAGAAGGTTTATGGATGTGGTGGAGGAACACATTTCCAGACTGGCTGACTGCTTGCTTTTACAAATCTACAGGGATGGGACTCAATAAAAGGCCTAAATTGAATTCATTAAAAGGGTGTGTGTTAATACATTTGTTCATACTGTTATCTTAAGGTTGTGCATGGAACCTATTTTTATCATTAGTTGATTAATGATCTAATGGACACCATTGGGGACACCATTAAGGATCCAAAGAGACCTTTGGATCAGCCTTTTAAAATAAAAATAAGGAGACTAACGGGATGGGCTCCATGTGCTGGATTAAACCCCCCCCCCCCCCATGTCTTTTTTTTTCCCGGGGAGTGGAGTAACAAATTAAATCATTCCCCTCACCAGCAGATGGGTGCTTTAACACTCACTTAGCCTTCCCCCGTAATTGAGCCGTTGACTTGCGAATCATAAAGCGGGCGTCTTGTTTATACATTTTCTCCGCCAAGGTTAAATAAATGAAATCCCATTTGTCAGCTGGAAATAAATGGCTACAGAAAGGACCAGCGCACTCCCCTCGCTTCCTCCCTCGGCAAACGGGGGCCGCTTGGCCCTAATAAACAGAGGCGGGCCGTCCATTGATGGGGTGAAACAGTTTAATGAAACACTCACTTCCTCGCCCTGCGCGTTTCCTGTGCGCGCTGATAAGTAGCGCACGCAGCCAAGCCTGTAATTACAATCTTATGGCGGCGCGGCGTCCGATCTGTGTATAAATCTCACCGTCCAATTACAAGATGTAATAATTTTGCAGCCAGAGCTGGTAATGAGGTCTAATGCTCGTGCATGTGATAATCCCCCCAGGATGCTGACTCTATCAGATGTTGGGCTTTGTAATTATACCGAGCCGGGGGGTGAAATCATTACTCCATGTTCGCTGGCAAAGTGGGGAAGTTAATTTTCTCTGCGCTCCGCCGAAGCGGAGACCAAATTTTAATGATTTAATCATTATCCACTGTCCCGGCCGCGGCTGACCCACGCGTGGCAACAGTTTCTTTTTGCGCACAGAAACTGAGTAAAGCTGCATTTTCCCCCGCTTTTTTTTTTTTTGTAATTATGCGACAATAAAGCTATTATCCTAATGGGGAGGAGAGGGGGAGGGAGGGGGAGGAGAGGGGCAGGGAGGGAGGGGGGGCAGGTTATTTGCAGCTATACCAGTTTGTCATTTGCAAATTCGTGGAGCATAAATCTTATTTTAAATGAGTTGGACATTATGGAGTGCGATAACGCCGGACCTGGTTTATTTATTTTTCCGTGACTGGTAACCCAAAGAAGGTCAATTACATTTGAAAGGTTGTAGTTCATTACACCACTGATCACATGTTCGTAAACGCCGGGTTTAAGTGGCTGATGTTTTATTGGCTACGAATTGCATGTTATTTACTTTTTTTTTTTTTTTTTAAGGGTTTAACAGAAACTCTGTTCCATGTTTACAGTCTGTAACTTTGCACAGCGGGTTCTAGATATTTTGCGTCTGTGGTTTATTTTCTTACTTAATTTACTGTCCATGGGATGTTATTACAAATACACTATGGACAAATGTATCAGGACACACCTTTTAATCTCTGAATTCAGGTCTTACGTTCAGTCTTATTATCACAGGGTTATAAAAGTTTCTAGATTGGAAAACTGTACACTTCCAACTTTATGGAAATAGTTTGGGGAAGGCCGGTTTCGGTTCTAGCAGGTCTGTGCTGCAGAGGTCCATAAAGACCTGTTTGGGTGAGTTTGGTGTTGAGGAAACCTGACTTCAACCCCATTAAAGAACACCCCGACATCACTGTAAAAGTGCCACGGCATCTGAGGCCGGAACCCATGGAGCAATTTGGTCTTGACATCAGAAAATAGCTTTAAAAAGCCTCTGAGGAGCAACAGCCCCGACTACCAAAGACAACAACACAGAAACAAAATAAAAAGGAAAATGTATTTTAGGAATCATAATAAAAAGCAATACATGAATGTATGCCACTAGACCACAGATACCTCAGAGAACATGAACCCCTTCAAACCTGTTCCTCCAGATGGGTGCCATTCTTAATACTACACCCTGAACCTGAGTATTGATCCTGAGCTAACTGAACTCAGATGCACGTGGGCCCAAGAGGGAAGAGCCTCACTTGCCAGGAGGCTAGAACACTAGCTTCTGTTTTGCATGCCATGTTTCTATATGTTCTACGGCTCACCATTTTCACCTGAAATAACACGAATGCACACCACGATGCAATTGGCTTGGGGGCAACTGCGCAGGATATGCAACTCAGTGCCATGTGAGGATGTCATCTTAAATATGTTCAGCGCTGTATCGATTGGTGTCATGATTTCAATTACATCACGTGGTTTAGCACGTTCGCCTCTCAGCACTAGGGATCCCGGTTCGAATCCCAAATGTTCTCCCCGTGTCCGCGTGGGTTTCCTCCGGGTTCTCCGGTTTCCTCCCACAGTCCAAAAACATGGATCAATTCAATTGAGTTCTCCAAAATTGCCCCATATAGAGTGTGTCTGTGTGTGTGAGTGTGTGCCCAGCGATGGATTGGCGTCCTGTCCTGGGTCTGCCCAGCGCCCGAAACGTTCTCCCCTGGATGGGCATGGGGAACCCCACCGCGACCCTACTAGAGAGGATAAAGCAGAAGATAATGGATGGATGGATGGACCCCCCCCCCCCACACACACACACAAAAGTTTTAAAAGACGCATCTTTAAAAAAATGACCTTAACTACGAACTATCATCTTACTTGTGGTTGATATTTATTTAATATTAATAACAACTGCAGTAAATAACTGAAAGGGAATGTGATGCGGGTCCTGCTGATCAACTCGGTCCAATCACAGCCCTGATTTCACACTAAACCCAATTCAAGCTCAGCATGGTGCTGCGTGAGAGCCAGTCTAAATCCAGTTTGAGGAGCCGGAGCACGAGGGGGCTCGGGGGCGGCGTTTTGCATTTTGCATACTCTCCACTTTAAGGTTTTATTTAACTGTTGTCAATCAACATCAGCGTGTGCATCTGGCATCCCGCGCGCCACGTAAAAATTCATTTATCGAGTTAAAGTTGTGGTCACACATGGAAAGCCGCGCAGATGGCGCGCTCGTGCAGATGCCAGCTGAGCGACGGCGGCGCGTGACAGCCAGGCGGCAGGCCTCTCGGCTGCGCCTTTTACGCATTATCTGCGGAAACGCGCCGCACATGGATGCTCCTGTTTCGCCATTTTACACCCATCTAATCAGCGGGCGTGTTAGACAAGAGTGGATCTTTTATGCATTGGGCATCGGGACACTTGCTGTAGATCACTGGAATAAACAACTCGCGCCGATTCAATTACAACGCGCGGCTGCAGCCTTATCTGCCGGTGCCATCGTTTCAATCAAAATGTAAAATAATCCAGATGTGGAGACAGGATAGGCCGCAGACGGGCGCAGCCGGCCATTTGATCGAAATAAATAAATAAGACGCGCAAAAGAAGCAAGAGAGGAAATGTATGTAGATGTAGAGACACGAGACGTGTCCTACCCTGACAGTCCAGTATTTGGAAAATCTCCAGATAAACTCGATTACCCCCCGTGATGGGGTCCCAAAGCAGACCAGCGTTTGGTTTAGATTGGCTTTGGGGGTGCAACTGTCTGCCGTTGCTTGTATAAGGCTTTTATTTTTTTTTATCAGTGATGAAAGCAGTTATTAATGACGCACCAATTAACATCAATATTTTAATATAACAGTGGACACATTCAGTCTGAATGGCAGCATGTAGGTACACGTTCCAGATCCAGATCCGGAGGAGATCCAGCCGGGTTCGGCGTTCACTTTAAAATGGGGTTCAGGACAAAGCAAGTGACCTCGCTGGAAATTAAATGTAAGAGGAATGTAGGACAGATTTAATAATAGGTCTGTGGTTGAGACCTAATGCAGGGCAATTAATTTAGGACACACACCACTGCACCTTTTGATAGTTTTAATTAACACACTGTTTATATGTGGGGTGAAGGATTAGAGAGGCCAGTGCCTCAGCTGGGAGACACTAATACCGTGTTTGGTGTGGAGAGATGGGTATTGGGGGAAAAATAGGTCTTGGACGTGTATGCTTTACACCTGCAGGAGCTTTTGTGGATGTAGGAGCCAAGGTGGTTACTTGAATTGATGTGGGATTTGAACCAACAGCCTTAAGACTGTCAGCATCTTAACCACTGAGCTATGCCAGCTTATAAAAAAAACCCCAAAAAAAACAAAAAAACAGTTCTGCAAAGTTAGTAGCTCTAAGAAAGTCAGCACCTTCGACACGTTCTCTCAGTTTACAGATTTGGTCCGGAACGTGGCGTGTGCTCGTACCCCTGTATGACAGCACGTGTAATCACATGCATGACTCTGTTGGTTATTAAAATTGCTTAACGTCGTTCTTAGCAGTAAAAGGTTAGGGATGTGGATTCGGCGTGCAGAAGGACAGACACCATTTTCTCGCCTACTAAACAAGGCTTTTATAATTCATCAGTGCCGCTGACAGATGAGTTCTGCCCAAGAATATTACAAAATGTCTCAAATCTCATATATATGCTAATGGTATGCTGGGTACAGCTACTTTAAAAAAAAAAAAAAAAAAAAAAAAAAAAAAACTCCACCCAGGGCAGAGTGTAAAAAGTGGAGGAGACAAGTCATCACACTGCACAATTTATGATCAAACAAGCAGCACAGGTGAGACGCTTTCTCATTTAACCACTGTGTAATAACACAAAACATCTCTCTCTCTCTCTCTCTCTCTCTCTCTCTCTCTCTCTCTCGCTCTCTCTCAGTATCTCTCTGTCTCACTTCTGTCTGTCATTTTGCAACTGCAACTTCCATGCCTTTAGGACGACATTCTACAACATTTTGGAATGCGTCTTTGGCAATGTTTGTACCATTTATGCAGAAGAATATATTTGTGAGGTCAAACACTGACCGAGAGGACCTGGCTCAAAAAACAAGGGTCATGCTTTGTGCACTGTGGTGCAGTCATGCTGTGTCCTTCCCCAAACTGGAAGTCTCTCAGTTGGAAGCACACAGTCGTCCAAAATGCATGGCTATGATCTCAAACGAATAACCAATTTAAAAAATAGGGTTGTGTGTTTTGATCTTACATCTCTCCATCCATCCATTATATTCTGCGTAATCCTATATTAGGGTCACAGGGGGGGGGGGGGGGTTTCCCCATGCCCATCCAGGGGAGAACGCTTCGTTGAGAGGCGGACTTGCTAACCAGTATGCCACCCATATTTTAGATCTTGTAGTAAATATTAAAACTGAAGTTGGAAACATGTTGGGGCCTTAAATGAACAATGTTCCCTTTAAACTAATGAAATTAAGTTTAATAATGATTTTACGGCGGCATCCATATTCCGTAACATAATTAATGACGAGTGGTATTCGGATGTGTTTAACGACTTACAGGGTATTTAATGAGTACATTTAATAAGCGACGGTGTAATCCCGTAGCTACAGAGAAGCCAGGACAGAAGTGGGGTTTACAACTTGTCTTATAGGATTAACAGAAAGGCAACAAAAACAAGAACGAGGCTCCATTCTTTCGTGTGAATGATGGTTTTCTCTCTCGGGCGTAAAAAGGCTCATGTGCATTTTTATGCAAAACAGTACACTAAAGAATGATAACATAATCAGTCAAGGTAGCTGATTCCCTGCTCTACTGGAGCCTGTGATGAAGTATTAATAGCCAAATAGCTAGCGCTTTATTTTTCATAAATTACATGTGTCAGAGATAAAGGCACCAGGCTGTAAGTGAACAGAATGACAAAACAGTTTTCCATTAGAATGAAAAAAAAACCAAAAAAAAAAAACAACAGCACCATTTTTGGATTAAACACTATGTTCAATTATGAGGCTCGCATTCCAGATAGCAATTCTGAAAATCATCTCTGAAGAAATTGAAATGAAATGAATCCGAATACAACACAAACTCAAGTCATCCCATAAAAGTGACGTGGAGTTGTTATTAATGCCGCAGACTCTGTCCCCGCCTCCAGTCAAAGCACGGCCAATCAAAAGATAGCCAACAGTTTTCATAGTCATTGTTATTGTTATATGAGAACAAGTTGATTAGGTTTGAATCAAATACTCATCTGAAAAGGATGAAATAAAGGTATATTGTTTTTCAAACCAGAGGTCTTTTAATTTGATATTAAACGATTTTTATCATACATTTTTTTGTTATTATTGTCTAACAGCACTGTTACAGTATAAAGATTTAAGACATGTAGCCTTCGCACCAAATAAAATGTTTTTAACAATTCAGCAAACAATTCAGCTTCATCCTCTACAGCACAGTCTGGAGCCTCTTTCATTACACAACCGTGCTGCTGTTGTTTTTACAAGTACAGAAATTAAGTTTGAAGTTGCCAGATGTTAAAATGCACTAATTTGAATATGACTGATGACATCACAATGCATTTTCATGCTGTCTAGTATCAGATGGTGTCAGTTCTTTCCATCTTGCATCGGACTCGTGCTCTGTACAGTCTGAAAAGTCGTTAAATCTAATAACAAGATTGATTTCTGATTGAGGTTTCGCAGTCCTTTCTGTGTGGAGTTTGCATGTTCTCCTCATGCAAGTCAGATTACATTATTAAATCAGCACAAATGTAAATGTTTGCATGACCTGTAATGACCCACCCACAGTGTTTCTACACTTGTTCATGTCTCTGACCTCCTCTGAACACCCGTACACTGAATTGAAAAGCCGATTTTTGTCGATGATGATTAGGCACTTTAACAAAAGTTCTTTAAATGTTTTTTAAAACAAAACAATAAGAGGGCGGGACGGTGGCTTAGTGGTTTGGCACATTCTCCTCTCAGCGCTGGGGACTCCCGGTTCGATTCCCCATCTGGGTGGAGTTTCCATGTCCTCCCCGTGTCTGCGTGGGTTTCCTCCGGGTTCTCCGGTTTCCTCCCACAGTCCAAAAACATGGATCAAGTCAACTGAGTTCTCCAAATTGCCCCATATGGAGTGTGTGTGTGAGTGAGTGTGTGCCCAGCGATGGATTGGCGTCCTGTCCTGGGTGTATCTGCCCAGAGCCCGAGACGTTCTCCTCTGGATGGGCATGGGGAACCCCCCCGCGACCCTAATAAAAAAAAGCGGAAAATAATGAATGAAAACAATTAGGAAGGTCTTTTAACAAATTAAAAAAAAAAAAAGTTATCAAAGGTGCAGCTGAAAATTGTACTCATTCTCCTGAGAAGCCAAAGTCAATTTGGCTCCATAAATCCGCAGTCATTAAGAGGTTCGTTTGGCAGAACTAATTCTTAAGCCGAAGCCTCGTGTCTGACCCCGTGTAAAGTTTCCTGCTGAGCCGATAGCCGCCTTCTTACACGTTTTTCGACGGCGCAAACACAAATTGAATATAGTTGCACTTCCACTGTTGAAGTTTGAGGAGATTAAGGGCATCTCTGCCGGCTTAGCGCGGATCAGTGGACGTCCATAACACCTTAACTGCAAACGCTAACAGTATTTCAGCGAGGATTAGCGGCGCGGCCCGTAAAATTAGCGAGCTACGTCTATCTTGTAGCAACACCTGTTTGTCAGATTTGTTCAACAAAGAGCTGATTGGGTTGCAGTTTTGCAGATTCGGAACTATTGTTAGTGACATTTTCTAGCACACCACTAAAGGGTCGGCTTTCCCCTTCATCCTCCGGGACTTTCGCTTCATGCTGACAGAATATTATTACACATCATTACACTTCTTAGAGCACGTTTCAGCGAAGCAGGCCGAGCGGCTCTGCAGCGGGAGAGCGGCGGGTAATGGAAAGTGTCTCCTCCACTTAAGACCGGATCTTCTTCCTTCTGTCACACCAAGGAATTGGCTGTCGGGAAAACGGACACCTCGTTTCCTCTTAGACACGTCGCCTTGGCGTCGATCCCTCTGATTTTTGTATTTATCATGAAATGTGGAGTGAAATGAAGCAAACATCTTCATCCGGTGCAGTAACAAGCTGTCTACAGGCGTTTAGGATACTGAGTGTTAAGACTGTGGATTAAGGATGTATAAGGACTGCACATATATACACACACACACACATATATATATATATATATATATATATATATATATATATATATATATATATATATATATATATTCATTTATTCATTATCTTCCGCTTTATCCTATATTAGGGTCGCGGGGGGGTTCCCCGTGCCCATCCAGTGGAGAACGTTTCGGGCACTGGGCAGATACACCCAGGACAGGGGGGCAATCTATCGCTGGGCACACACTCACACAGACACACTCTATATGGGGCAATTTGGAGAACTCAATTGACATGATCCATGTTTTTGGACTGTGGGAGGAAACCAGAGAACCCGGAGGAAACCCAGACGGACACGGGGAGAACATGCAAACTCCACCCAGATGGGGATTCGAACCAGGAATCCTTAGCGCTGAGAGGCAAACGTGCTAACCACTAAGCCACCGTGCCGCCCTATATATACATAAATATATAATTTTTATATTACTATATCTATCATCACATGGGGAAATTAAAATTTTGCAAAAAAAAGCACCAGAGACTCTGGTAGTTACTCTTATCAAGTGGCAAGTCCAAAAATAAAAAAAAAAAAATCTAAATTCTTTTGCTCTGCCCACCACCACCATCACTAACACTTCTACAGTACTTGAGTGAATCCAAGCTAAATACTGACCACTAAAGCCATTCGGAAGCCATTTGTCTTTGTTTAGCTACAAATAACTTCAGACGTGGTACCTTTTTTGAATAAAAGATCCTTTGTGGGTTCTTTGGAGCATAAGTGGAAGTGGTTGGGAGATTGAAGAGGCCCTTGTTGCCTCTCTGTCGTTTCTTTTTCCTTTTCTATTTTTCCACTATACGTTTGTTAACACTCCGCCGCCCCCCCCTCTGTCAGATCCATTGTGACACAGAGGGAGAACGATGATGAATCGTTTGGCCAGAGGAGAAAGGATGGATCGGGCGACTGGTTAAGTACTTCTGCGTCGCCGCGACCTCATAATCACTCGCCTGCTTGATTTATAAACTGGGCAGTGATTAATGCGCTTTTAAATGGTCAAGCTAGTCCGGGGCCAAGCTGTAGTTGCTCTCGTCAGTCAAAATGCATAGAAAGCCTTTAAAAGCCTGTGTATGGGTTATTTTAAATTATAGACTAATATATTAGCAAGTACAATTATTAAACCAGCTCATGATTCAGAGGATTCATTGACGATTTTACACAAAGTAAAATAATCAGGTTCTAAACAGAAGTTTGTACTACAGAATGTGATGAAGGTGGTTTAAACAAAATAAAAGTAAGACCCAAAGTATTAAATATAAACAAAAAGACTAAAGAATGGCTTCACAACCTCTGTGGTTATTATGAAAAAGGTGGGAGTTTAAAAGGATTTTGAGTAGGGATGAGACAATTAATCGTTTTGCAAATGAATCGTGATTAAAAATGTTACAATTAACTAAACTTAAGAGCTCTTTCTTTTTAATATATATTTCAGTATGTATTTTCAGAGGCTTGTTTACTTTAATTTTTTTTACAAAAAAATTTGGTCTCATAAAGAATAATGTGTTAATATTCAGGAAAAGCCCTGCGTCGCCTTTTCTCGATAGCAAAACGGTATTTCGTGTTCACATTGAATAAATAACAAACATAAGAATTGTTAATAAACAATAAAAAAAACTTTGTGATTTCTGCCACCTCTTTAGTAAAGTTAACTGCTGAATAATAATCATAATAATTGTATAATCGTGATTATTTCTTAGACGATACTTGTACCGTCAAAATTTAAAAATCGTCTCATCCCTATTACTCACACAAATAAGTTCAAGTTATTTAATTATATAGCGCTTTTTACAACAGTACATCGTCACAAAGCAGTTTTATAGAATGAAAAGCCTTTAAACCCCCAAAGAGCACGCCGAAGCAACAGCGGCAAGAAAAAACTTGTTGTTATTTTAGGAAGAAACCTTGGGAAACCTTGGGAGGACCAAGACTCAGTGGGGGACTCGTCCTCCTTGAGCGGCTAGACAGCATCAGCAGTGTAAGCAACAACCTTGATTTGACACTATAGACAGAGAGAGGAGCTTTCCACTGAGAAGGTTCTCGGGAAACTACATTTTTTCAAGGGCTTTATCTATTTAAGTTCCCAAAACCATTTAGACTAAAAGTGTCTGATGTTGGACTCTGAACTCTGTTCCTTTAATACCAGAAACCATTCCGGTCTCTCTGTAAGTTGGACTGTAAGAATTGGTCGAGTGATTTGGAGTTGTACCCGCTGATGGCATAAAAAAGTGTCAGCGGTTCAGACCAGGTTCATGCTCTTCATCTGGGTTTGACTTACATTTAAATAATGAATTCGGGAACAAAACAAGGCGTCGTCGACTTTTCCGCGGCAGCAGGAGCGTCAGCCATTAGTCTGAGCGCTGACATTTAAAAAAAGTTTGTCACAACTTCCCTCGCTTCCTCTTCCTGTCAGCGGCGAGATTGACACCTCACTCGGAGCACAGTTTGAGAGGAAATTTATTTGGACTCCTCATTCTCTCGTTTCTCCTCTCAGCGTGGGAGGCGGCGGGACGATCCCTCCCTCCCTCGTGCACTGGAAATGGCAGTGTCAATTAAGCATCACTTTCAATTTCCCTGTTTTATGATCCCTCAGCTACTAAGCACCAATAACGCTGGCCCTCCTACCTTGTCACGCCGATGATTGATTACACTTGTCTCCTCTTATATAGAGACATTTACATGAAATCAGGGAAGGGGGGGGTGGGTTAGCGGCCTTTTGTTTGCGTGCAGGCGCATCGAGGCACGCGGCTCACAATTTGATATTCATGCGCAGAACTGATAATAAACCTCGGGGATCGAGACGCGGCCAGATTGAGACGCACTGTCGGGACTCGTGTAGATTTTATTATCCCAGGAAATTGTTTTCTCCCATTGTGAGGGCAAAGCGATGCTTACGTCGTGGAAATACCCCTCCTGTTGCTGTTGCTGGTTTTTGCGTTATTGCACTTTCTTTCGGGGCAAAATGTAATTCGCATACAGTATTCCAGTCTGGATGTGACGTCCACAAAACGATAAACACATCAATTCACTGCTTTGTCCTATATATATATATATATATATCTGACATTACAAATGTGTTGTAGTCCGAGGACAAAGTTCTGGAAAACACAGAGCACAGAAATCATGCATATATTCCCAGTGTGCTGGGCACATAATTCCATAATCCCAAAGGATACCTACACAGACATGAGGAGAACATGCAAATTCCACATAGAAAGGACATTGTCCATGCTGTCCATAAATCAAATCAAAACCCTTTTTTGCTGAGAGGGGAAATTGCACCACCATGCCGACTTTGTAAACACACTACTATAGACAAAAGTATCAGGGCACACACACACACACACACACACACACACACACACACACACACACACACACACACACACACACACACACACACACACACACACACACACACACACACCTTAAACTGGTAAATTCACTTGTTTAATTCTTACTTCCAGGTAAATAAAATAAAGCACCAGGCTGAATATTTTTGCCGATTGTTACTTGATGCCGTAATCGCCATATATAAATATATAAATAAATGTATATATAAATTCAGCATTTCCAGTTCACTTTGTACTAAATTAATTAAATGCTTACTGTTAACGTTACATCAGTACATATCAATTAATTACGTACAGTATGTTTTGTATTTCTAAAGTAGAAGGTAAAGTAGGGAACAATAATTACACAAGCGAATGCAATAATGGTTATAATCATTTTGATCATGATTATCATCCTAATGCGATGTTGATTTGATGAATTAATTAAATAATAATGACGGGGTCCATCCATCTTGCTGCTTTTGTCACAGCTGACACTCCCTATAGCATTACAGGGGCTCATTGTAATTATATGGGGTTAACACATCAGCGCCTATGTGTGTGTGTGTGTGTGTGTGTGTGTGTGTGTGTGTGTGTGTGTGTGTGTGTGTGTGTGTGCGCGTAAGAGAGAGAGAGAGAGAGAGAGAGGGAGTGTGTGTGTGTGTGAGATCATTCACACAAGGAGCGGGTGTTCTGCCTGCCTGTGCTGTAATCGAGACACCACTGCAGTGAGCCTTAAAGGCATGTCATTGCACACACACACACACACACACACACACACACACACACACACACAAAATGTTTGTGTTGTTTGTACCCTTTTGGTTTATTGTGTTCATAATTATGTTACAGTGTATTTACAGTTGGGCGGCACAGTGGCTTAGTGGTTTAGCATGTTCTCCTCTCAACACTAGGGATTCCCGGTTCGAATCCCATCTGGGTGGAGTTTCCATGTTCTCTCCGTGTCCGCGTGGGTTTCCTCCAGGTTCTCCGGTTTCCTCCCACAGTCCAAAAACATGAATCAAGTCAACAGAGTTCTCCAAATTGCCCCATATAGAGTGTGTCTGTGTGATTGAGTGTGTGCCCAGCGATAGATTGGTGTCCTGTCCTGGGTGTATCTGCCCAGCGCCCGAGACGTTCTCCCCTGGATGGGCATGAGGAACCACCCCCCCACGACCCTAATATAGGATAAAGCGGAAGATAATGGATGAATGTATTTACAGTTAATTAGTGCCAAAGGTGTTGGCACCACAAATGAAACTGCATGCCGGGTGTTTGATGCAGTTCAGTTACCACAAGTTTATTAAATGTAAAAAATTGTACACCTCTGTAAACAGTTTGGGGAAGGCCTTCTTCCATTTCAGACTGACTGTGCTCTCAGTGCACGAAGCAAGGTGCATATAAATGGCTGGGTGCGATTGACTGGACCACACGAAGACCTGACCTCAACCTTATTCAACACATTCGAGAACTGACCTAAGAACTGAGATTATGAGCCAGGCCCTCTTATCCAACATCGGTGTTTGACCTCATAGATGCTTCTCCGTATGAATCGGCAAATATTTCCACAGACAGACTTAGAAATGTTGTAGAAAGCTTTAGGAGAAGATCAGAAGCTGTCTTGTAGGTGTAATGAGTCCGCTTTCCAATAATTTGTGTTCATGTCGTGTATTTAAAGACTATTATTTATAACAGTTGTTACATGAATAGACGAAACACCAGCTCCCTCTCTCTGTTTAAGACTGGTCTAAAAACTTTAAATGAGCTTTTAACTGTTAATTATTATTGATATCATTTTTGTCTTTGTAATTTATTTCATTCTACTTTCTTTTGCACACGATTATTTTTAAATGTAAAATGTAAATCTTTTTAATATGTATGCTTTGTACAGCGTCCTTGGGTGTTCTGAAAGGCGCTTTCAAATAAAATGTATTATTATGAATAGGTTTTTATTTTATTCAGAATCTGGTAGCAATAATTATTCTTATTTTTGTTAAAAAAAAAAAAAAAAAAAAACAGTTTTGATTAAACAGCTGAACATTTGCACTGCTGCCGTTTTATTTATGCTAACTAAAACCTAAATGTCCATATTTTCACTTTCAGCCCTTTATAAATGTTCTGGTTATGTGTCTGGTTATGTGTGAGGGCATCGAGGATCACGATCAGATATATCGGCTTAAGTATCTGTTTTACACAAGCTGCTGTTTCTCATACGCCGTGCTAAACAGAGGAGATTAGCCGCGATGAATTGCCTTGAAAAGAGACCGAGGTTAGCGATCATGTTTACATAGTGAGTGAGTATCCCTAACCAGCTCAGTCTGCTCTCCCATGGAGTCTGAATATAAAAAAAAAGAGGATTGGCTCGAGGGGATCTCTGTGTAAAAGTGTGTGTGTGTACCAAGAAGCTAAAGGCTAATACCAGGAGCAAGATGCTAATAAACAAACAGGGGATAAATTGCTTGAATGGATGCAGTGGTGCGTGAGCGGCCAGCGAGCTCTCAATGGCTTAATCTCCTTCGTTTCCATTCTTAGTCCAGATTAGCTCGTAAAAAAAAAAGGAGAGAGTAAAGATGAATGTGTTAGAAACGCTGCGGTCTTCCGTTAGCATAAAGCCTAAAGATCAGTGAGGGGTGGGGTTACCTCCACTCAGACATGCAGCTTACATTTTATTACTCCTTGTTTACCTTTTTTATGGGAAATGTTTTTTTTTTTTTGTTTCGACGGAGACCGAAACTCATCCCCGAGCTTAAAGGGAGAAGCTCGCACTTTGGCAACTAGATGGCAGCCATGTTTGTCTCGTCACTGCCGCCCTGCCTGCTGTGCGACACAGAGGAATCACGTTTAGACCTTTTCTTATCTACTGCGTATAAATCTTCATAGCCAATAGGTTTTTGGTCTTATGGTCTAAAATTTAAAGTTAAAAATACGCAGGGCTAGAATGAGTTAGCAGTCGCCAGGAACATCCTAAAGGACAACACTCACCCCGGCTTCCACCTTTTCAACCTGCTGCCTTCTGGCAGACGCTACAGGTCCATACCGTCCAAAACAAACTGACTCAGGGTCAGCTTCTTTCCCAAAGCCATCACAATACTAAACGGGAACCTGCACTAATTGGCACATCATTGTACACATTACTCGGCTATTTGCACACTACATTTTTGTCTTTTCTATTGTTTTTTTTTTCTATTTATATATAATGCCATGTGCACTTTAAGGAGGAGCTTAAATCTCGTTATATGATGTATACTGTGTATGCGGGGTATAATGATAATAAAGGCTTTCTATTCTATTCTATTTCCAGCTTCAATCCCCTACACTCAGACATAATTATTCATTCTTATAAAATTGTTAGAGCTCAGAGAAATCTGCTCAGAACCCACAATGCACTGCTGCCTCTAGTTTCATCCACAGAAGTATAATAAGTTTTAGAGCCCTGACTCGATCATGTCCAAACATTCACCCTTCTTTCCTTAAAGCACAGTGACGCGGTAGCTCAGTGGTCAGGGCGTTGGGTTGTCAATCTGAATGTTGTGAGTTCAAACCCCAGGTCCACTGAAGTTACCAGTGTGGGTCCTTGAGCAAGACCCTTAACCCTCACTGCTCCAGGGATGCTGTAATTAACCCTGTGCTCACCTTGTAAGTCGCTTTGGAAACAAGCGTCCAATAAATGACCAAATGTAAATGTAATGTAAATGTAACAGTGTGTTTCTGCCAGTGTGTTTGAGGTGGTTGCTGTCCTGAGTGCTGAACCTCCAGCTTGTCTTCAGTCATCCAGCAGAGGAAATAACGTTTTCCTTAAGAATATGGATAAACATGGTACCTTCACCATGCTTCACAGTAGATATGGTGTGTTTTTAATACTTTTGCTATGTTCTAGATCTTTTACAATCCTAAAACCATTATGTGTTACATTAGGAATCTTAAGTGCAAGGTAGCCCAGTGGTCAGGGCGTTGGGCTATCAATCTGAAGGTTGGGGGTTCAAACCCCAGGTCCACTGAAGTTACCAGTGTGGTTCCTTGAGCAAGACCCTTAACCCTCATTGCTGCAGGGACCCTTAACCCTCAACCCTCATTGCTGCACCTTGTAAGTCGCTTTGGATAAAAGCGTCCAATAAATGACCAAATGTAAGTGGTATTTTTGGTTTTAACCAACCCAATCTTACTATGAAAAGTGCGCCACTGAAAACACATACTATAAAGTATGGTGGTGGCAGTGTGATGTCATAGGGATGATTCTCTTCAACAGAGGCAATTTATCAGCATTAAAGGAAAGACAGATGCAGTTATGAATACCCAAACCATTGAGGAGAACCTACTGCAGGGAACCCGATGATGGACAGCTGGAGGTTCATATACAAGCTGACAAATTTCCAGGCCTGTCACCAGAAAAAAAATACCATTTTGAACTCGTATTTGATTTAATTCTTGGATTTCTTGCTGGTGCTACAGTAGACGTCAGCAGGTCAGAGGAATCATGTACGGAACATCAACAGTGACATTAAATTCACAATTAATTCAGCCTCAATTACGGAGCCCTTATTTTCCCTTCCTTCTTCCCTCCTCACTCTTTCAGTTTGAGGAAAACGGCTGTCCCTGAGAATTGTGCTCGCGTATAAAGGACATTATTCCCCTCATTCTCTCGGTTTTTCCCAGAGCCTCCCGGGTCAAGTTCTTTTTTTCATACCCTGTGTTTGGTGTTCCATTGCTCCCTCCCTCTCTTGCTCCCTCCAGCGCCACCATAGTGTCCAAACTTGTCCTAGTTGTCTACATTCACTCTTGGTGAATGTAAAGCACCTCTGAACGAGGCTTTCTTCTCGTTTTTGTTGGCTGGCCGACAATGTTTTGTTGAACTCTGAACCCCGGCCATGGCAACAACCCGAAAAATGCTAGTGGTGATTGACAGGATTAAGGAAGGGTGAGCTCCCTTCTCCGGCTCCGCGCGCATTTCAAACACTCGCCGAACAATGGCGCCGGGTACGACTGAATTAATGAGCTAGCGCTCGGCTGTCAAAAGAGCACACACACACACTTTACATAAACCTGATTATCTTTGCGTGGCAGAAAAAGACCAGGCAGTCGTAGGGGGTGTTGCATTGAGTGGTGAAGGGGATAGACCGCGGGGGGAGTGGGTTCCCGGATTTTTACTGGGCATCCAGAAAGGGAGCATGGAAGTGCGAGTTGAGGCGACGTTTCTGGCTCCTGTCTGTTTAGCATAAATCAACCGTGCTGCTTTAACAAATCTATTCAATGAGCTTCGGAACAAAAAGAACGTTCTTCTCCACTCTCACTCACTTCCTTTCTTCTATAGCACTCACTCATATCGTCCAAAACTCGTCTCCTTCAGTGGGCTTTTGAGATGGAGGAGTGAGAGGCCTTAGAAACAGGAGCTAATTCTCCATTTAATCCATTTATGCAGCTTTTATTCCACTCGCTCACTCAATTTTTTATTTTCTTTTTAATTCTCTGTTATTATTAGTCGTTTGTTTCCAGTGCTATAAAAAAGTATTTAATATATTAATCCATGATTAGAAAATAATTCATTTATATTGTTATTTTTTGCCTGATAATGGTTTATCTTCTCAAATTTAAATCTTTTAAGCTGATTAGGTTCCTGAGTGATGCAAAGACCAATCACTGTTCACATAGAAAGCGAGGTAACAAAACATCCCAGACTGATCGTCAGCTCATTGCAGGGCAGACGTATCTGATCACAGACGTATCACAGAGTTACAGAATGTGAGGATTCTGCACTGGGATCTAATCTATAAAGTCCTGGAGGAAACCTATGCAGACATGTGGACAACTTGCAAATTCCAACAATAAGGCTCTTGTCTATAATGACTGGGAATCAAACCCAGAGCTATTGCTGTGAGGCGAGGTAGATCGCTATAATGCCACTTGGTCGCAGTTATAAACTAAATCATCTCCTGCATACTACAGAAAAGCAAAAGCTGTAGGTGAAAGCTGAAAGCCAGTATGTCTGAATACGCAGTGTACATAAAGCAGTAGAAATTCTCTGAATGACCGAAGACACGTGTGTATACATTTAAATTTCTAAAAAATTATGTAAATTGCACAGTGTAAATACATATTTCATACATATTATTATTATTATTATTATTATTATTTTATTTTTATTTTATTTTAAATTTTAACTTTTTTAATCTTTATTCATTTAACCTTATGTGGAGAAAGAATTTCACTGCTGGCTGTACCATGTATATCTACGCATGTGACAAATAAACCTGATTTGATTTGATAAGATACAACCACAAAAGTAAACTTAAAACATCATGATGATGTTCAACCTTAAAAACATTATGATTATTAAAAAATTGTAGAACTTTCACAGTGACGACTTACTTCAAATGCTGTGTGTGTGTATTATGGTGCGTCCGTGGTTGCGTGGTTAGTACACAATTGCTGACACAAGGAGCCAACTGTATTATAATTATAATAAATATAATAGTATAATAAAAACGAGTTCCTATGGTTACGTGGGTGATTTCAGACACGGCTCTTTTTCTCTTCTTAGCGTACTGATGTTTTGCGATAGATTAAAATTCTCTCAGGTTGCTTTTTGTTTCTGTCCAACAGTCAGTAATGTTCTAAAAATCCATGCCAACAAATCTTGTCAAACACATGGATTCCTTAAAATTCCTGTCCGATTCACCAGCATTATTTACCTTATGGGAAAGAAAAGGAATTTTGGCTTCTCTCTCAAGCCTCTTAACAACAACAACAACTCCTTTGACAATTTCCAGCGGTGCCCATAATTTTAAAGCTGACTGTATAATTTTCTTTGATACAGTGCAGATAGTAATTATAATGTAAATAGCACCGGATAAGAATACTCCAGAGCAGCTATCCAGCCACTCGGGTCTATCTCTCAGGGCCGCTTGCCTCGCGGTTGCATATTGAGAGTTATAAATTGCCCCGTCTTGGTGCATAAATTGGAATTGCAGCACGTCAGTGAGTAATATAGTTAACATTATTCATAACGGCAAACTTTTATCGGCTGCGGTGTCAGTAACGGATTCTCCACCCGGCTGTGTCCTGGTGCACTGATAGAGCAAAACAAATGAGGAGCGTAATAATGTGTGAGCGCTGCTGGTTCTGACAATGACCCTTCCAACACCCACCCCCACCCACTCCCTCTTACACCCCTCCCCCCCAAAGTCCAATCTCTGATAGAACATGCAAAGTATGAAAAATAGCTTAACATAAACTACATAGGAGTCAGAATCAAACTTTTTCGGTAAAACAAAGCCGACACCGTTCCCTTGTTGATGCATTTCACCGTTGGCTCATGGTTTTTATTAAACATTTTACTGTTGGACAATTTTTTTTTATATGTCTGGTATAACTGAGTGTACAGGTTTCAATACCAATATGAGCTTGTTGGACTTCCCACTGTATGTACATTTTAATGGACAAGAAGCATTGGGACACCTTCACGTTACACCTACAGAAGCTCCGGTCCAGTCTTTCCAGACATAACTGGGAAGGTTATTTATAGGATTTTGAAGCGAATCTATAAAAATGTTTAATTATTCGTCCATTTCAAGTTTGAAACGTGAGTGTGCACAGTATTTAGACTCTCCAGCAGCACACCACCACCACCACCACCACATCCACAGTGCTGAGAATCATTTACCACCCTAATAAAATTTGCTCTGTGAGGGTCCTGATCAACAGAGAACAGAGTAAAGATGACAGAGTATGTAGAGAAACAGACAAACTACTGATTGTAATCCTAAAAATTCCATCGACATGATCGGTGGAGCCGATAGCATGGACTATATGTGTTGGAAAGAGAAAGGATCTGTGTATGTAGGTGTAGCTCCCTCCGATTTAAAGTCGACAGCACAAATATTCTTGCCAATACTGATTAGGTTTATTCTTGAGTTTGTACTTTAACTTTGTACATAACTTTACACCCAACCGTAAGAACTGTAACATAAATCACACAAACAAACAGCAAGTTCTACATTGTGAACTACATTGTGAATTACATTGTAATCTTAAGAATGACCCTCTGCTGGTTTAACCTCACAAATTTACATCTTGATTTAGAACCGTATTACAGATCAATTCTTAATACTAGAAAAGGTAATAAACTTTACGTAAACATAATTGGTATACCAACAGAACACAAACCTCATTGGCTGCATAAAAATCAAAGAGAGCTAAAGTTTTACGTCACGCTATTGGTAGCGTAGGGCGAGCGGTTCTGAGACGTCAGAGTTTTTTTCTTTCTCCCCTTCACCTTTATTTACAATAATTACAACCTCTATGTACAATATATATATATATATATATATATATATATATACAGTGGCGCACCGAATGTCCAAAAAAAGAACTTCTTACAGCAGAAGTTGTTAGAAATACCAATGACCGCAATGTCCTACAGGTTTAATGTTTGCTGTATATGCGCTCTGTGCGGGTATCTACACAGACGGCCAAAACAAAAAGGGTCCCCCATCCTTGGCTGCAACCCGATTATATACCTAAAACTCCGCCCCCGGGGTATACTAAACATCTTATAGAGATCTCTACACTGATCACCCCAACACCGCAATCACACACAATAATTAACCTTTCACATTAGTTTAAGACTATGCTTAAATCACGTATTCTCGCTATAACCACTCTGTTAGATTTACTTGCTTTGATGAGCTACTACCCACCAAACATAGGTGTTCAGCACCCCCCCCCACTGCGTAGGGCATGGGTTGATCCAGGTGGATAAAAAGTGTTGCTTTACCCTGCCTATTCTTTTAGGCCCCACCGTCAAGGTCAACAACAGATAGGTTTGGTAAGGAAACATGCTTAATGTCATATGGTGAGGTGTGTTTTACATCGTCACAGATCTAATAAAGTGGCCGCTGAATGATTTGGTCTCGTTGCAAAATCCCAGCTCAAGCCATTTGCGATTAAACATGGCAAAGTGCAAAAATCCTGAAAGTTTAGAGAGCTGGGGTCGAATCATCTCGTCTGCATCTTATCACTTTGTAGCTGCGCAATCACCTTCATGGCGGCTCGCTCGCTCGCAATTCCCCCGAGCCCTCAACGGAGGAGGTGAATCGGGTTGCTCCATCTGCAGCAATAAGAGGAATGAGATGCACTTTATGGCAATTTGAACATTAGCTCTCCTCCTGCTCTCAGAGGGGCAGTCCTGATGGCTGTTCCCCCGAGAGCCGCGAGGCTAAAGAGCAGAGTGAGAAAAGTGTTGGCGGAGATGAGCCGGCGGGGGAACAGGAGTGGGGTGGTGGAGAAATCCTGCAGGAACTTCTGCTAACGTGCAGGTTATTCATATATTCCACTGTTCTGATGTAACAACACGAACCTAATAAAGCTCTTCCTGTGTTTTACTCGGGTTTTAGGGTTCAGGAATCAGTCTGGCATCGCTTCATGTAATTAATCTGTAATTAATCCAGCTTTATTTATACTGAAGGATAAAAAAAAGTGAGCAATGGCAAATGGCAAGATATTAAGCTGTCCACCGGCGGCACGGTGGCTTAGTGGTTTAGCACGTTCTCCTCTCAGCGCTAGGGATTCCTGGTTCGAATCCCCATCTGGGTGGAGTTTCCATGTTCTCCCCGTGTCCGCGTGGGTTTCCTCCGGGTTCTCCGGTTTCCTCCCACAGTCCAAAAACATGGATCAAGTCAATTGAGTTCTCCAAATTGCCCCATATAGAGTGTGTCTGTGTGAGTGAGTGTGTGCCCAGCGATGGGTTGGTGTCCTGTCCTGGGTGTATCTGCCCTGCGCCTGAGACGTTCTCCCCTGGATGGGCATGGGGAACCCCCCCCGCAACCCTAATATAGGATAAAGCGGAAGATAATGAATGAATGAATAAGCTGTCCACATGTTCTCTGGTTTCCTCCCACAGTCCAAAAACACACATTCAATGTAAATTGGCTGCTCTGACCAAATGCTCTCAATTGGCCCTATCTAAATTGCCCCTATTTAGTATGTGAGAGTGCGTGTCTAGTGATAGATTGGTACTGGGTGTATCTGCCTAGGAACTGAAATGTTCTCCCCTGGATGGGCATGAAACCGCCACTTTGCCCTAGTGGAGGATTGGGTGGAAAATAATGGATGGATGGATGGATGTAAATATAAGGACTAAGTGAAGGCACTAAATAACATGGGATTCTTAAATACAAGTCAATACACTATAATTACCAAAGTATAAGGACTTTTTCATTGTATATATACATCCTGTATATATATACACTATACCAATATCTACTATACATAATGTATACTCCAATTTATTGGTCCATATTGTTCATATTACCCTGATATTGTTTTAAATATTGTATTTATTCTTTTGGTTAAATGCTTACAGCACAAAGACAATAAAGTCGAAGAGAATTTAATTTAATCTGAATTTAAGTGCTTCGGGCAGATTCAGTCACGTTTGGGGCGGAGGTACTTGACCGACCCACACAGAGCGCTGACAAAATTTTGCCAAAATTTCCACAGAGACAGTGAAATCATGCAAGAAGCCTTCACACAAGAGTGGACACAGTTAAAGCTGCGAAGTGAAGATCAGTGTATGGGACGTCCTGTAGGTGGAACATTATGAAGTCTTATTTCATTTGGTTCTAACAGGTGTGAAAATAATCATTTTAAGGTGGAACTTGGAACTGGAAGCCCTAAGCTGCCGCTTCCGCTCCGATTGAAATGATTAAGAAACATTTCTGCTTTAAAGCTCAGCTTCAGACGGAAAATGATTTATCTGTCACTATTCACTGGATGAAGGTCAAATCAATTCAGAAATTCCAGGTCACGCTACAAAAATTTCAACACTATAGCCGTGTTATAGTACCGTGTTGCAAAATGGCGCTGCCGCTTTTTCCACGAGCAAAATGTTATTCATAAACGCTGGAGCGTGGTGGAGCAGGTCCATGGGGACAGCTTGACTCCTCACAGGTAAGAACACGGTTAAGGTTCAGGACGGATCAAGCTTCCAATGATGGAGGATCGCTCATGAAAAATTAACCCTCCTTCTATGCTTTTATTTAATGGTCATCACGGAGCTCAGAAACCTCCCACTACAGAACGCAGTGTTACAGCGAACAGCACAGTGACAACACAGAGTGAGAACACAGAGTGGGAACACAGAGTGGGAACACAGAGTGAACGTGAATACATATGCCAGCATGCCGCCCAACGTTGAAGTTATGTTAGAATTACCGTTTTTATAAATATTTTTTAATGTAATAATTTTTGTGTCATTATTAAACTTTGAACAACGTCCAGCTGAACCAGATCTTCATATCAGTAACGGTTTTAAATTTATTGTGTGTATTATAGACGCCACCAAAACCTCAGAGTCCTCCACCGTACTTCAAAGTATGGAACTTTTGCTCAACTTATAAACCCCAGTTCTGAATTAAAAACTGAATTAAAAAAAAAAATAAATAAAAATAAATAAAATAAAATAAAAAATTAAATGAAATAAAAAAAAAAAGGGGGGGGGGGTGCGCAGCATCAAATAACAGTCAGGTTTTACAGTGTAGTTGGTTTTCAGTTGGTTACAGTGTAGTTGGCTTTGGATAAAAGCGTCTGCTAAATGACAAAATGTAAATGTAATGTGAATGTAAATACTTTGTTCTTTCAGACGTGAGAATGTCGTGGAGCTGTAATGAACCTCTCCTGATCTTACCCCCCCCCCCCCCCCCCCCCCCCCCCCCCCAGTGAAAGCAGAACACATAACCTCTCATTTGCTCTTACTGTACATTTTTTTTTTGCCCTTGCGAATCCATCTCCATTCTGAGAGCATCAGCAGAATGTTCCTACTTTACATTCATCCACGCCTTATTTACAGCCCGATTCAGCCATGAGCCTCGGCGAATTCGAAGAAGCGTCCGAGGGCAGCGTGGAAACAAAAAGTTAAGCCTGGTTTTCTATCCGGGAAGCCGTTCAGCTCACCTTGACAGGTCCTCTACCCACAATGCACTAAGTGGATGATTAAAAAGAAATGGAGGGTTTTACTGCAGGGTTTTTTGCCGGCCTCCCCCGAGTCCGTGGAGCCGCCGGAGCACGGAGCTACAGCTGTCCTCCAAACAAGGCTGACATCCTTTATTTATTTCTTATGAAATATTGATGCGTGTTATGAAAGGTTTAAAATAATGTGTCTAGCCCACAACCCGTCCCCACCGCCACTTTCTAATGCATAAATAATTCCGGGCCCTTTGGACGGCCCGGCGTATCGAGCTCCTTTCTGCCCGAGAGGCCCAAAAAAATAAGCGTCCCTTATAATTTCCTACACTTATAGGATCCGTGCGGAGTCTGAATAATTGATGGACAAATTTAGGGACTAAAACTGCGACACAATATGACTTCATGTCAAAGGGTTGGTCCCTTTGGATCTGCCTTTCAAAATGGGTTTCTGCATGGACTGTGAAAAAAGGAAAAAGAGGAAGAACTCACTTTTGATTTGGATACACGTTTATTTTCCCTTTAACGCAGCGACATGGCCCACGCAATGAGGTCTGGCTTTGCATGGCTGCCGATAAGCGGACGCCGAAGCCTGTTATAAGCGAACAGGATAGAGGGAGGGGAAATGTTTTTGTTTCTGAACACAAATGGGTTTTTCACGCCGCCACGCAGTCGATTTTGATTGCCTCGTGGTTGAGCAGATGTGACGGTGCACACCATCGTAATATCAGCTTCTGCTGAGCAGTTATGATCTCAGGTTTTAATCCAATAACTTCACAAACTGGCTGTTTGTTTTATATAAATCCTTCTCCATCTGACACCAAATATACATTTCTGGACATAAAAAGGAGCCAAACAGCAAAATGAAAAGTTAACCTGTTATTCAAATATGTGAGTCTCCAGTTACAATTCAGCTACTTTTTTTCTTCAGTTATTTTAGATCATATAATTTAACCACTTTTTGGTTTTATATAAATATATATAGTGCTTTGACTAAATATTACTAAATAGGTTGAACAGCACTGTTGGTCAGTTGGCAATTTTAAAATATATATTAATAAATTTAATTAATTCATATGACAACATCAGAACTTGTGTGACATGTTCTCCACCTAGGTTTCCACTCACATTGTTATAACATACTGTTAGGTGAATTGAAAACAGTGGTTGTCCCTTCTTCCATACAAAAAGTTTGTCCGCAGTAAAGAATTAAGAAACCGTACATCAGCGATGGTCACATCGTTAAGAAAATTTTTTTTTGTTGTTTTAATAAAAAAGTTTTCAGTGTCCTGATCAGAGCGGCGGTGGGATGCTGGCTAGAGCCTAACCCACCACTCATAAGATAAAAGGTAAAAGGTAAAAGGCAGGGAGACATCCTGGACAGGTTAGCAGTCCATCACAGGACAAATGCAGCAAAGCAGCGGACAGAAGATGAAGAATAAACACAATGACAGAAAATTAGTGACAATTTACTGAGTGAGTCACCTTAAAGCCTTGTGAGTGATGAGAAATCACAACATCATAAGCTTTTTCCCTCAAAACAAATCACTGCAGGGACCAACAGATCAGCAGATGGTCTATGAGTTTTCATTTCTTGCTATAATCTTTACGAGCTAATATTTAATGAAACTGGCTGAACATCCGCTCCACTTCTCTTTGCTCATTTTTCAGAAACATACACGCGTTTCTGATATTCAGGTTTGTAAATAATAGGTAATTATATTTATTCCCAATTCTATTTTTTTTAAATTTTTTTTTTACTCTCAATATCTCAATTTTTTTTTTTGGTCTGGGGCTCATTCTTTTCAACGGACTGGTTTAAGGAGCATTGCTTTTCGAGTGTCACTCACGGACGACAATGGCTTTGGGGCAGCGTGTGAATTAAAGTGTGGGAGGTGGAAGTCCATCGGCTCGGAGGAGAAATGGAAACTAAAAATGAGATTTGGCTTTGTACTTTGACGCGTTCTTGCTGGAGGGGTTGAAACCAAGGCATTTTGACACTCGCCGCGCCGTCCTTTGAGCATTTCCGAGACCTTTGCGTAAATAGAGATGACCCGGGGACCTTCGCTGACCCCTTTGCCGAGCTGAGCGAGATCAATGACGACGGCTCTCCCTCCAGCTCTCTCGGAGACAGAAATAAAAAAAATAAATAACGCTGGGGGCGAAGCTAGTCTCTTTCATTGAATGACGATGGCTCTTTATAATCACCGTTTGCAGCTGCTTGTTTCCCAACACACACCCTCTCGAACCCACACGTCCGCCCGGGTGACTGAGTCGCTGAGGATGTGCTGGAGCTGGAGCCCAACTGTGATTAATCTGATAAATAATAAATATATCAATCTGGGCCTCAGACAAGGACAAATTTTTTAGCAGCGTGAGCCTCTTCAGCCCAGAGATGAATTATTTAATAATGAATTCTTTAGAAAGCAGGAGAGTTTTGATTAACACTATCCTGCCACTGTTTGAGGTCCGTCACCTTTCCTTTATTTTCCGTGTGGGGCGTAGAGTTTTTAGGCCTACGAGTGGCAACAGATGTCGAAATGTTAACGTTACAATTTGCGACATGATTTGAACAAGTGCGCTTGACTAACCTCCATTCAGCCAGAGGTCAGGAGCTGTTTGCAATATGAAAGTGCCGTAAATGAGACGCAGGTCAGATAGCGGTCCATGTTACTGTTTGTCCGACTGAAGAGAACGACACTAATCACGCTTTTATTTATTCTATGTGTGCTTATCTAATGTCAGCCCTGTTTTTCGTTTTCATCCATCAGGCGACAAATTACTGTACATGGGTCACCTCATGACGAGAACATAATTTGCATAAAAACCTCTAGGAAATTTTTAATAAAAAGTCCATTATATGATGATGTGTGCATCATTATATTATGATTCCATGTTTTAGTTTTCAAACCCTCTCCTAAAACACAAAACCTATTCATTTACTGACCTGATTAAAAACATTCATTCATTCATTCATTCATTCATTATATTCTGCTTTATCCTCTATTAGGGTCGCGGTGGGGTTCCCCATGCCCATCCAGGGGAGAACGTTTCGGGCGCTGGGCAGATACACCCAGTTCAGGGCGCCAATCCATCGCTGGGCACACACTCACTCACACAGACACACTCTGTATGGGGCAATTTGGAGAACTCAATTGACATGATCCATGTTTTTGGACTGTGGGAGGAAACCGGAGAACCCGGAGGAAACCCACGCGGACACGGGGAGAACATGGAAACTCCACCCAGATGGGGATTCGAATTGGGAATCCCTAGAGCTGAGAGGAGAAGCCACAGTGCGACCCCCCCCCCCTTATTCATTTACTGATCTGATTAAAACATAATGACGAAAAAAAAAAAAAAATAGCCCTGTGCAAAAGTAAACTTATGAAGGTGTAAGAAACATTAAATACATTATAAGTGAAAGGTAACTGCAGAGTAACAACATTGTGCTGCATTTCAGTGATAAAAAAACGCAGTAACAGGTTAATGTGATAATGTTTCAATAAATGGTAAATACATCGTTACCCTTTATATACAGAGCCATTATTACCCTGCAATCATCTAATGCTAATGTTGTATTTAATGTTTTCACACTTTTCATTATGGATATTTATCCTGTTCATTTTTAGGGAAATGTTTAGTTTTATGGACCATATTTTATAATGTTAATGTTTTTTATCCAACTCCACTTGGATAAAAGATCCTCACTTGGTTGAGGTCAGAACACACGTCTCACCATACAGCAGCCATGGGGTAATGAGGGTTAATGGTCTTGCTTAAGGAACCACATTTGCAACTTCAGTGAACTTGGGATTTAAACCCACAACCTTCCGATTGACTGCCCAACAGCTCAACCACTGATCTATTGGGTCATTTATTGGACGCTTTTATCCAAAGCGACTTACAAGGTGAGCACAGGGTTCATCACAACACCTCTGGGGCAGTGAGGGTTAAGGGTCTCGCTCAGGAACCCACACTGGTAACTTCAGTGGACCTGGGATTTGAACCCCCAACCTTCAGATTGACAGCCACGCCCTGACCACTGAGCTAACCCGCCCCCAGATCTACCACAACCTTATCTGAACGTGGGAACTGCACAACTAGTGAACTGATAAATTACACAACTAATGGATGGCATGTCTTAAGATGTGGGACGACAGTAAGGACCTCAACGGAAATCGAACCCGGGACCTTCTAGCTGTGAGGTTGAAGCACTAATTGCTGCGCCACAGATTTGCAAACAAATAAACGTACAGTGTGCTCACTAATATCTTTATAATAAGAGAAAAATTCTAAATCATGGAAATTGTTTGGTATCAAGAGACAGAATCCATCCACTCACAATATTTCGATCGCACGTACAGCACATCAGACGGTTGCTAACTCTACACCATGGTGATTAAAACGCATGCACGTGTCGTCAAATGTTTGCAAATTCAACCGCATGAGTCTCATGTTTGTTAAGAGACATTACGCGCAGCTTTAAAACTGAAGACGTCCAACACCTCTGATGTCATGTCATTATGGCGATGTAAAGAACACAATGTAATGCATTACAGCTGTATCAGGACACGGCGTTGGTTTAGCGGGGGCGATCTGTCATCCGATCCTTTTAAAATACTGAACAGTTTGAAAACAGTATTGCCCCCGGGGTGAAGGGAAAAAAGCCCCCAGGTTTAATAGGGCCAGCAACCTGACAAATATCCCGCCTGCCCACCATTACACATTTCACACCCATAAAAAAAAGGAGGAGGGGACTGAAAAAAAAAAAAAAAAAAAAAAAAGCCCTGTTTCCGTTGGCCGCAGCAAGCCGGCTCGAGTGCGGACTGACAGCGTGCATTGTGCCAAAGAGCTTTTGCTGGTTGTTACAAGCGTCGAGACATTAGGCTAAACAATGGACGGATTGGCAGCATCATCAATCATGGCTGCTTGACAGTTTGGACTTTGGTGTGTTTGTTCCACTCTGCATAATAAGAGATTGGATCACATTTAATTAAATATTGGGTAATCAATCACCGCCGATGAGACACCTCGGCTGGCGGGACGCACCGGCACGTGCCTTCGTCGGCGAGATCCCGAAAAAAGAGACAAATATCAACAGTGCAGGTTCGAATAGAGGCTGCACGGTGATGATTTTAAAACACAATTAAATCTGCCACCCGAAATAAACGAACAGATGCAATTTTAAAATGTTCTTCCTGTTAACACACAAACAGACTAATGATGGCTCATCCGATGACTTGTGTACGATGATGATTCACATGAAGGTGGAACAAAAATAAATGATAAATACAAATGTACAGACATTATCTTCCACGCTACGGGGATGCCGCCGACGCTGACGGGTTTCCAATTAGAGGTTTATACATGAACGTATCTCTCTACATCTTCGGATAGGAGACATATGGTTAAATGATAAAAACATAACAAAGCCTGACGTGAAAAGGACTCGCGTTAGAAAAGGAAGAAAGAAAGACAGAGGCATCTGGGTAAAAGGTTTGCATCAGTGCCTCCAAGGCCCTTTGCCATGGCTGATGAGACACTTACAAGTTTTCAACAGCTGTCTACTAATGTTTGATCAATGATAAAATATGCCGAGGTGACAACACGGCTCAGGCCTGCGTTCATTAAAATTTAAGCGGGCCACGGATAGAACCCTGATGCACCCCTTATTCCCTGAACGGCACGCTGGATTAAGCCGACTTCACGAAACGTCAAAAACAATATCCGTTTGATGTTTGCCCAGCAAAACCTTCGGTGTAACCTTTTTCTCGCGGTGTTTGCACGAGCTAAGCATCAGGAATTTACCGAGATGAGCAAAGAGGAGGTGAGGAGGCCTGACAGAGAAGAAAAAAAAAGGAAATGGTCAGGACTCGACTGGTTTAAAAGGTCCTCTGAAATGTTGATGCGCTTCTTTACAGGGAGGACGAAATTCGCCCGAGTCTGGCAACTGGCCATAAAATAAATAATGAAAATAAAAAGACAAAGCGGCCGCCGCACTGTGAAACGCTTTGTGTTTTTCATGAGATGGTTTTGTTCCTCCTTTGTTGTACTGAACCTGGCAGAAGCGGCCATGCCATGCTGATTCTCCCGGTAAATGTCAGCTGTCAGCACATCACTCCAGGAGGCCGGATCGAAGAAAACAGGTCCGACTCACATCGTTATGCAATTCTACACCTCGTCAGAACACATATCGAGCCGTTGGGTAGTTGATGCCTTCATTTTTAAAAGCGGACATACTGAGGAATTTTATGCGTTGAAATATTTTACACTCCGGACAATCACTCCGACAAAACGAGTGACCTAAAGGAGGGCTGCGGACCGTACCGTCTACAGAGTAACCCCTAAGAAGATAAGAAAAGAGTAGCACAGCTAAAAAAATCAACATTACTAATAGGTCTAAATGAGCATTTATTTAGATGTTTTACCACAAGGTGGCAGCGAAAGGCTGTTAATAGTCCTCTCGATTTTAGCTGATTTCGGAAGAGTCTCTGGGCCATGCTGTCGCATATGACCCTGACGAGGTGAAGTTAAAACGAATGTGTCTCTTGTCACTGAGCTTCTTGTTCAGTGGCCTGATTTGTAAAATGTAGCTCATTTCCATTCAGTATTACTGTAACCACATCGTCCACACAAACTAACAAACATACCAAAATGGGAACAACATGAAGTACGGTGCATAGTGTTCTATACTATGTGGACAAAAGTATTGGGAGACCTGCACATTGAACCTTCAGGAACCTTCATGACATCTCATTCTAAGGTGTTCCCCGTTTGCAGCTTTCACTTTTTAAGGATGACTAATTGAAAGGTGTGTCCCGTTACTTTTGTTCATATAGAATGTGTTCTTTATTTAATTCTCTTTAGAAGTAAAACTTGTGAAATTGTTTATTTAATAATAAACATCGGGCGGCACGGTGGCTTAGTGGTTTTGCACGTTCTCCTCTCAGCACTAGGGATTCCCGGTTCGAATCCCCATCTGAGTGGAGTTTCCATGTCCTCCCCGTGTCCGTGTGGGTTTCCTCCGGGTTCTCCGGTTTCCTTCCACAGTCCAAAAAACATGGATCAAGTCAATTGAGTTCTCCAAATTGCCCCATATAGAGTGTGTCTGTGTGAGTGAGTGAGTGTGTGCCCAGCGATAGATTGGCGTCCTGTCCTGGGTGTATCTGCCCAGCGCCCGAAACGTTCTCTCCTGGATGGGCATGGGGAACCCCACCGTGACCCTAACAGAGGATAAAGCAGGAGATAATGAATTAATGATAATAAACATATACCCTCATCAACAAGAGTTAAGTTTGTATATATATATATAAAATTGGCGACTCTTGCTAAGCGCCTTCGTTTTGTTGGCGAGGTTCGCAACATGAATAATTTAGCCGCAATACAAATCTCTCTGGGTCGTTAATGTGCCAAGAACAGGTACAGATCAGATTAACCTAGTCAACTGTTCAGGACAACTTTGTTCTGTTTGTTTGGATGTTTTTGTTTTTTTCTATTACATTTCGGTTCCTCTCTTTGTTATTTTTCTTGCGCTCTGTCTCGGTTACGCTCTCGATTGCTTCACAGGACTCATGTTACACCGAGCCGAAGGTCAAGTGACTTTTACGATTGTGCCTCTTTAATGGTCACTTGTTCCATAATGAAATCATCTGGAACATGACTTTATGGATGACCTGGCAAAGAGCCGCAGAAGAAAGGGGCTAATAAAGCTGATGCTAATTGCGATGTATGAAGACCTGGACCCTATTGAAGTTGTTTAATAATTAATTGATTCATTCATTTTTTAAGGCTGCTTGGGTTTCACATCTGTTTTCGAGCAACCGTTTTGTTCTCCTTGTTCTGGCGGAGTGGTGTTCGTGCTACGCTGTGTACCGTTAATGCTAAATACACTTACATCCTGTTCAGTGCTGTTTACCTGACAGTGTCCTGCAAGAAACAGGACGGATAGAGGGGTCAAGTTTATCCTCTTATTTAAAACTGAACTCTAATAGTACTACTACTAATAGCAATAATAACAATAACAACAATACCTGTTTAATGTTAATGTGTTATTTATTTTTAATTGCAAATTCATAATAATTATTTAAATGATCCATCCATCCATTATCTTCCGCTTTATCCTTTATTAGGGTCGCGGGGGGGTCCCCCATGCCCATCCAGGGGAGAACGTTTCGGGCGCTGGGCAGATAGACCCAGGACAGGGCGCTAATCCATCGCTGGACACACACTCACTCACACAGACACACTCTATAGGGGGCAATTTGGAGAACTCAATTGACTTGATCCATGTTTTTTGGACTGTGGGAGGAAACCGGAGAACCCGGAGGAAACCCACGCGGACACGGGGAGAACATGGAAACTCCACCCAGATGGGGATTCGAACCGGGAATCCCTAGTGCAGAGAGGAGAACATGCTAAACCACTGAGCCACCGTGCCGCTATTTAAATGCTGCTTTTATTAATTAAAAAAAAGGCACAACAGGCATTTTTATTAGTCTCATTAACAATTTAGTCAATATTTGTAATATTAGGGTTTAATGCCCTTTTTGTTGTGAAGACAAAAGGTTTTAGGACACATCTCTTAATCACTAAATTTCATCAGGTGTTTAATATTTATATTTATAAAAACAAGTGCTCAAGCATTTGGGAAAGGTCCTTTTTATGTCCCAGCGTGAACATCATGGTCCATAAGTCCTGACTGTATGGGTTCGATGTGGTAGAAACTTGATTGACTCATAAATTTCGTGGAAAGTTTACGCAGAGAAGTGGAAGTGGTCGTAGCTGTAAAGGGGCATCAACGTTCACACTGCTGTAGGTGTCATGTTTAGGCGTCCCAATAGTTTTGCACCAATTGCCGCCTTTAATTATGATACGAGTGAAGTGTGGCTTGTTTTCTGAGTGTGTATCAGTCAGCACGCTCACTATCTGTTTCTGATGTTTTGTGGTACAGAGTGACCTTAAGGGGGGGGGGGGGGGGGGAACGCCCCAATGGGGTGTAGGTTCCAAAGTAAAGAGTATTTATGTGAATGAAAGGACCTCAGTTTAATAAATGATTAAAGCTTTGTGGCTTCGGGGCAGATTTGACATGGAAGTTGCACAAAGTTGCATTGTAACAGACATTAAATAAAACCAATGTCTCTTTTTCAATCAGCATTCAAACCAGCATGTGTGTGTGTGTGTGTGTGTGTGTGTGTGTGTGTGTGTGTGTGTGTGTCCATTGTGCTCTTGGCATTGCAAAGGTTCTCATCCACCTTTTTTAATCTCGTGCAACTCCATTTATTAGCTTGAAGCATCTTGGGAGGATTTTTTGATTAATTGGGGTTACTCACCCCATATAACGAGGTCGGCGTCCGCTATGCCTTCCTATTTACATCAATTAGAACTCATGTGTGTGTGTGTGCATGCACGCGCATGTGTGTGTGTGTGTGTTTGTGCGGGCATATGTGTGTGTGTGGACACAGGCCCCTCGCCGTCTCATGCATGAGCTCTGATGTGTGGCCCGGTGATTCCTGTTTAAATATAGCACAGTAATGAAGTTCATGCAAATGAGACGGACATCAATTTCTCTGCCGCGTCCTCAAATACCGAAAGCCAATTATAATACAAGCTTACAACACAGACCGAAGGAATACTACAGCATGTCGGGGTGAACACCAGAACAGAACAGAAACAGCGCAGGGTAAACACACTCTGATGACCTACATACACAAGTGTGTTAAGGTTATGCACATATCACCCACACACGTTTCAACCAATGGGCATTTAATACACCCCTCATTTTAAAGCCCTAATAACACTGTAAACACATTTACCTTCTGCAATTATTATCTACATTTTAATTACGATACCAACATAGAACCAGTGTCTTGTGTTCTACCAAATAACTAAATCATTCCGGCCACACAGCCCTTATTTTCACCAGCCAGAGGTCCACATCTATATGCTATCTGGGAATTAACATTATGTACATAGAAGAAATGTGGGCGATACCTTTTAATGTACAACTTAACATTAAAAAACACAAATAATAAATTATTTATATGTTTTTTACAGGCCACAAGGTTTGAATGGTTTGATTCGTCTATTCTCTTTTATAATATATCATATCATATATATAAATCTGTTTTATTTCATAGTTTCAGAGATAAATCATTTTGCTGTGGAATACAATTTTTTAAAATCTGCTTAAGGTTTTTACTCATTTCATTCTCACTTCATGGGACCACAGTATTCTAATAAATGCACATCACACCTTCAGGACTTTTAACGGCATCCCAAATTAATTTAATGTTTATAATTCAGAGAAATGCAGCTATAAACTACCATTGTATTTATTTGCATTTTTTATTTATTTTAGTTTTTACCCTTTACACTGATACTTGCACCTAGAAAATATTTGAACGGTGTATAAAACATACCAGGGTTAAGTAAATTTGGGGGGAAAATGTTAAGAGGATGAAACATAACTATTTATCTATAAACGCATCTTAATGAGTTTAAAATGTAATTAATCTTAATTTAAAAAAAAATAAAAAAGGGGTAGGTTTTTTTTTTTTTAGAAACAGCAAGAGAAACAGTAGCCATTTTTTTTTACCTGGAATTTCAGATAGAGGGCGATCTTGCGTCACCTACAGGGCTTATCTTGATGGTCCTTTTATATGCAAATATGATGTGGCATTCTTAGCCAATCAGAAATTCGATCAGTTACCAAAGGAGGAACCAATCAATAAACGAGGCCCGTAGACTTTACAAATTAAGACCCTCCTCTTCTGCGTTTACACAGAAACCAATTTAAGTTTTAATTTGTGTTCATTTTTCTATTGGTTATTAAACGATTACATAATAATAATAATAATAATAATAATAATAATAATAATAATAATAAATTATTTGTAGCCTGGCATTTTTCTAATTTTACTTAGTAATTATAAAAAAAAAACTAAAACAATAAAACATATTTTAATGAAATAGTATTTTAATTAATACAAATAATAAAAAGTAAATTGATTAGCTGTAGCTCATCCCTTCTTACATACGAGAGGTCCATTGTTTCTTTATTTAAAGCTTAATACAAAACTATTTCTTGCTATAGTTGTTAATAAATTATTCATTATAATTATATTTAAATTAGATTAAATTATAAATTATGAATATTTATAGCCAGTTTTTTGCAAATGCAGCATTTAAAATCCTACACACTGCACCTTTGAAATTGGCTTTAAGTTTGTCCTCCTTATAAATATGATGTGATGATTAGACACAGAGTAACTACGGCACATTATAAAGGGTGTATGCTGCCCCAACCCAATTTTTATAAATGCTCAGTGAAGCATTATAATGCAGCAGCATATACACTTTATACAGTTGTGTGCTTGGTGGATTGGGGTAGGACCATGCTTGTTACCATCTAATTGGGCCCCAAATTAAAAGCCAATAAAATGCTCTTTAGTGAAAATACTTGCATGAGGGCTGAATAAGTATCATTTCTCACGGCCATCCAAAATGTTGATGAAGGCAGACTTTCATACATCTGATGTGATCTCATGTGGGTGTAGTAATCAGCTGTTCACATACTTTTGGATGTCTAATGTACCACGAGGTTTGATTTCTGTATTTCAGTGACTAATATTTAATAAACACACATGCTGCGTCCTGGCTGTTTATCACAGTCTGTCATATCAGCAGCCGAATCGGAGTCCGGGTGCAATTTATCAAGATTGATGGTGAATTTGCGAGGAGGAGAATCAGTGACCAGGCAGAGATGCTGACCGAGCAATCGGTGCAAAGCAAAGCCGTAGAGCGGGACAAACAATAAAAAGGAAAGAAAAAAATAAGAACGTGGACGGAGCACATCAGATAGAGTCGACATTGTGAGGATGAACACATGTTCGGGCCTGTAGATGATGACAGAGCGCAGTTATTTCCTGTCCAAGGACACTTCCAATTTCCTGCACAGCACTTTAGTTTTATTACAGCGATAAGCAGCCAGCGATAAAAAGCACACAGAATAAAAATAACATGATTTGTGAGCTGGGTTTTTGTGCCCATGACAATAGTGTTAATATTTCTGTAATACACTGATAGCTGTTGCATATTCTCAATATTAAAGACGGAACAGAGTAATAGATACGCAGTGAATAAAGTCAGATCTTTATTACCAAAGCTCTCTCTCTCTCGCTCTCTCTCTCTCTCTCTCTCTCTCTTAATAATACTGTTCTAAGAGTTTATCCAAAGTTTCTGCAGTTCTCAGTGAAATAAACAGGAATTACCCTAAATTCTATTCTTATGTACTATAGATCCATCCAGCCATCCATTATCTTCCGCTTCATCCTCTATTAGGGTCGCGGTGGGGTTCCCCATGCCCATCCAGGGGAGAACGTTTCGGGCGCTGGGCAGATACACCCAGGACAGGGCGCCAATCCATCGCTGGGCACACACTCACTCACACAGACACATACACACTCTATATAATACACACTCTAAAACTGGGGCATTTGGAGATCTCAATTGACTCGATCCATGTTTTTGGACTGTGGGAGGAAACCGGAGAACCCGGAGGAAACCTGGACCACACGGACACAAACACGGGGGATGGGGACATGGAAACTCCACCCAGATGGGGATTCGAACCGGGAATCCCTAGCGCTGAGAGGAGAACATGCTAAACCACTAAGCCACCGTGCCGCCTCCTATTAATCATCTAACGTTTAAAATAGAATTATTTTCATGCGGCAGTATTAAAAGCTTTCATGACTGCACACACAGAGTCAGTGGAGCCGCATTAGAGCGATCCAACATTTGGCTTTAACGCGCGCGAAGCAGAGCCTCACGCAAAATCTAAAAAAAAAACAGACCCAAGACATCACATCCTTAAATCTGCTCTGTGGAGTTCCACCTGCTTCATCCAAAACATCTCTAAAGGTTTATTTTAATATTAAAACGATTGTAAAACTCAGCCGCGTTGTAAACGTCCCGGTGGAATTCTATTGAGTTTGTGTTTCAGTGCAAAAGTCCCTGGGCAGGTTAAGATCTTCTACCCCTGACCCTCAGACTCAGATGCCACACCTTCTTTCTTTTGTTAGTTAAACCATTCAGACGCCAATCATCCCGGGGCCTTTTTCATTACAACAGCACACTGTAGGAATGCAGCACTGAGTTTAATATCTGTGTGTGTGTGTGTGTGTGTGTGTGTGTGTGTGTGTGTGTGTGGGCTCCTCCGGCTCAGAGGGCACCACAAACTCCCACACCGACTCCTTTCCCCTGAAGCCGTTGACATTTCGCCCCGCTGGATAATTGAGGAATAACATTTGCGTTACAATTGGAACACGACCTGCGCTTTTCACCAGCCCTTTCATATTTCGCTGAAAAGATGGCAGGATGGTGCCGTGTATGAAGAGGAAGACTGTTAATGCTTTAAAGAAAAAAACGAGGAATGAGGGAGGAGAGCTTATTATTAGTAAGTCAATGTCAAGAGCTGCCCTTTTCACTCAGCAGCTATTAAGAAAGAAATGGATTAGAGGCGCATGAGGTCGGTGTGTGTAACTAACACAGTGCCTGGCGGAAAAGCAAAGGTTAATGGATTGACTGTTACCTTGGCACAAGTCTAACCCTGAGATGACACACACACACACACACACACACACACACACACACACACACACACACACACAAAGCATTGTTTAGCTTAAACTGAAAATAACATCAACATTTCTGAAAGCATCAGAATGAAAAGCCTGTGAGATGTCGGGACGTGGACATCCGAGTCCCAATATTGATTATTGGGTCTTAAAACGATGCATTTTCAATTTAGATAATGGTTTTTATAGGCGGCACAGTGGCTTAGTGGTTTAGCACGTTCTCCACTCAGCGCTGGGGATTCCCGGTTCGAATCCCCATCTGGGTGGAGTTTGCATGTCCTCCCCATGTCCACGTGGGTCTCCTCCATGTTCTCTGGTTTCCTCCCACACTCCAAAAACATGAATCAAGTCAATTGAGTTCTCCAAATTGCCCCATATAGAGTGTGTCTGTGTGAGTGAGTGTGTGCCCAAGCGATGGATTGGCGCCCTGTCCTTGGTGTATCTGCCCAGCACCCGAAATGTTCTCCCCTGGATGGGCATGGGGAACCTCCCCCCGCCCCCGCAACCCTAATATAGGATGAAGCGCAAGATAATGAATGAATGATGTTTTATAGTCTTACGAAGCTCATAATGCCTACTACTGCGAGAATGATGACTCCGAACGACACTGCATTGCAAATATAACTGTAGACGAAGTTTCTTGGATGACCAACTGTAACTGGACCATCACTGACCATCCCATAATTCAACTGGAGCTAAATGGTGTAATCAAAAAGCAGCTGTAATTAAGATACAACTTACGTAATGTTAAACTTAATGTTAAAAAATGATGACTATGGTTTTAATGAGAATTTCAAAAACTTTGTATCTTGCTAGTTAATACACACACACACACACACACACACACACACACACACACACACACACACACACACACACACACGCACTTTAAAAGTTCCACTACTTATGACTATATATTTGCTGCAGCCACAGTTTTGGTATACACCTTCCTCCATCATTTCATTAACACTTTTGTTATTGCATGGTTATTTATTATTATATTCTCATGCACAAGAGGTTAATATATGCATAGAGTATATAAGTCATGTAGCGGCGGTTATGAAGGTCTTATCACATGACATTTCCAGGCTCGACTTTCTCTTAACGTCTGAGTGGCTCACTGCAGATTAGGACGCCAGTCAAAACAACATTCAGATGCTTCAGAGTTAAATTTGCCATCCCTCACACACTTAATACGAGCTAAATGAAAAAGTAATTAAAAGAAAACAGTCTTTATCTCCGGAATTTCTACTGTACACAAGACGAGTGTAACCGGAATCCTTTAGGGTTCAATTAACGTTGTAGTTTTAGCAGGGTTATGTAAACACCATGCTTTGTGTGAGTGTGTGTGTGTGTGTGTGTGTGTGTGTGTGTACACATCACAGTTGAGGTGTAAGAGATGATCTCCCCAGACCTGTCGCTGTCTTTAATTTAGTCTACGTGGCAACGTGACCCCTGTGTTGGTTCATTCTGCTCCCTGAAGTTCAAAGGTGATCGATGGCCGACATCAAAAATCCGGCGTCCAAAAAGTGTGAGAGCCAAACATACCAACCAGGCAACGACCCCATCAATGACCCAATGAAGGGTGCTTTTACCAGATAATATTCAGATTCTGCGTTATTAGAAGCAACTGTCAGATAAACACACACTATATGAACAAACACACCTCTGAAATAAAGCACCTCGTCATGTCCAACTTCTGCTCCTACATGAAAAGCAAGGTCCATAAAGAGACGAACCTCACAGAGCCCTGACCTCAAACCCGTCCAACACATTTGGGATGAAATAGAACGGAGATTTTGAGACAGGTCCTCTCGTCCACCGTCTATGCCTGACCTGATCACCTGATCTTACTGCTTTCCTTATCTGTTTTTCCTTGAGGTCTCATCAGCACCTCATCCATTACACTTCCAAAGCACCGCGGCATCTAGCCTTGGATGACTATAACTGAACTGATATAGTTTTTCTTCATTTTGAAAATGGACACCTGATCACTGTACAATATGTTGATAATGCACCCCCCAGTCCACTGGGCCTTGGTCCTCACAAGGTATTTTTCTTTAAAAAAAAAAAAAAAGTTTACAATAACAAGTTTTTTTCTTGCCAATGTCGCCTCGGCTCGCTCTTTGGATGTTCAGGCTTGGAACTCTGTAAAGCTGCTTTGAGACAATGTGCCATTATAAAAAGTTCTATATAAATAAATTAAATTAAATTTCACAAACGCTCTTCTGAATGAATATGCAAATGTTTGCACACACACCCCAAAATCTTGCAGAAGGATGCTTTAGAAGAGTAAAAGCTGGGCCTCGACGCTCTGGAGTGTGTAATGTGTCTGAATACTTTACTGCATCAAGTGTAGATCAAGATATAATGATATATAAATATAATGACAGATCAATCTAGCAAATAAATCTCTTCATAAACAGCACTTTAAAAAAAAATGCTTCTTTCAGTCTAAATGGGGCACAAAAATTGGAAAGCTGCGACGGTCGGCCTGAGATTGTCTTCCCTAGCAAGGTGCATCTCTGTTTTTGCTAGCTGTGGCAATAAATCACACCCAAAACACACACACACACACACACACACACACACACGGAGTCAGCCATGTGGCCGATCATTGTGCATTCGCGTCAGCCTTATTTCCGAGGAGATAAATGGGATTTAAATTAATAGGCAGTCCTAAATAACTCCTCAGCTGGTAAACGACGCATTTATCAGATGGCGACAACCAGCGGGCCTTGATTCATGGCGGCCCCTCGCGACACGAAGGAGGCCTATGAAAATTGTTATTACTTTTTAATAAAGTGTAGCAGGCAGTCGTCAGTCATTTATCAGGATGGCACAGTGAAATATGGCTCCCTGTAGATGGGAAACGGCTACAGGACTCGGCCATGTGGCTGAAGAACTTAGATTTTATTAAAAGTAAGACAGAGGAATAGATAGAGGTGCGAGCTGCACTGCGCTGGTGGGTCAGAACCCGTACACCCCATTGCCTGCTGCTGGATTCCGGCTTTCGAACCGTTTCCACAAACTTTGGAAGCATACAATGACATTCATCTTTGATCATCAAACAACAACAACAACAAAAAAAATCACCTAAATTCCATTATTAGGAGAAATGTCTCAATACGTTTTTTTTAACATATAGTGTACTGTTATGGGGCGGCACGGTGACTTAGTGCTTTAGCACGTTCTCCTCTCAGCACTAGGGATTCCCGGTTCGAATCCCCATCTGAGTGGAGTTTCCACGTTCTCCCCGTGTCCGCGTGGGTTTCCTCCGGGTTCTCCGGTTTCCTCCCACAGTCCAAAAACATGGATCAAGTCAATTGAGTTCTCCAAATTGCCCCATATAGAGTGTGTATGTCTGTGTGAGTGTGTGCCCAGTGATAGATTGGCGTCCTGTCCTGGGTGTATCTGCCCAGCGCCCGAAACGTTCTCCCCTGGATGGGCATGGGGAACACCCCCCCGCGACCCTAATATAGGATAAAGCGGAAGATAATGGATGGATGAATGAATGACTGTGGTCATGTTCCCATACAGTGACTATTTATGTGTTTTGAGACACTCAAGCTCACAGGCGATGGTGCACCATGGGAGAAATGTGTTTTCTCAAGTGTCTTGTCAGGCATGTGAACGTTGTGCTGGTATTTCCAATCGAGCAGGCCCATCCTCAGCGCACCTGCAGAGCCGCCAGGAACTTACACCGGTGCAAGCCGTCCTCTGGCTACCCAGAAGGCGAAAAACAAAACTGAAGTGTCATAGCTGTCATTAATCTGTTATGTTACCACACACACACACACACACACACACACACACACACACACACACACACACACACACACACACGGTACAGCATGCATTTGGCTCTACAGTGCAGAAGTGGAAGATTTCCCAAAGCACTAAACCGGCACTGGATGGCTGCAGATAATGGAGGTACACATTAAAGTACAATGTACCATGCACATCATTCTAATACACATCTACACATCTGCACATCTACAAATACACACCAGTGTATTCCATACCATAATAGAACCTGAACCCGTACACACAACCTGTCTCACTGCATTAGATCTCAGCTGAATACACTACATGGACAAAGGACTGGGACACACCTCTTAGTCTTTAATTCGACTCGAGGTGTTTTATTCAGCCACAGGTGGACAGAATCAAACACCTCGGTATGTATTATGAACAACTGATGCCTCCAGCTTAGAATTTCCGAGCCAGGTCCTCTTGTCTGTCATCGGTGTCTGACCACACAAATGCTTTTCAGGGCAAAAAAAAACCCAAAACCCTACACTCTTCAAAATCTTGTCGAAAATCTTCCCAGAAGAGTGTAAACTGTTATAGCTGCAGCTGAAGGTCCTCCTCAAATAGTATATTACGCCACTCAACTAAAACAATGCTCAGCACACACAGCGAGTCCTGTCGCACCAAGATGCCTTTGTGATCTGTGCATAACAGTAATTACAGGGGGGGAAAAGGAACAATAAAGGAAGAGGATCCCATGCCAAGTGCAGTGCAGTGATAATTCATGATAGAATAGAGTAAAACTGCACTCGAGGGAGAAAATGGCCATATTCATCTCTTTCTGCAGCCGGAGATTAAGCTATTTCACAATCAATAGAGCGGTCGGAATACATTTTTATTGGGCGCATTACGCCACAAATGAATTGTGCAGTAGGAGAAAAGCCAATTGGACGCGTGATGGAATATCCACAGGCCGCGCTTTGACAATCGCCTACATTTCCCGAACATGTAGATTAATGGCGTGCAGATCTGCAGCGTTTATTAGAGTGCGTTACGGTTCCAGCTGGGCCAGAAGAAAAAGAAACAATTGATTATCTTTAAATGGAGAGGATCTTAATCTCTCGGTGGGAAGTCGAGCGAGTGTTTTAAATATGGTTTCACTTGCCTCTGTAATATTTATTACCCCAAAATGCAACTGCAGCATTTATTTATGGGGTGTCGTCCTCCTGCTCTTTATCAGGCCTAATTCAGATGGCGTTATTTAAGCTGCTGGTGTTTCGATGTTAAATGAGCGCCGGTGCGAGAGGCCCATGTTGAGAGATGGCACTCCAGTTGAGTGGCTGTAAATACAGAACCTATCTCCGTCCTACATCTGTTTTTATATATTTCAGGTCCTTTTTTCTCAGTCGTCTTCATAAGTGAGCAAAAATGAGTGATCATGAAGTCACCTGGATCTAGGATCTGTGAGAGCTGTGAGACTTCACTAGGAAACTGAAAACAATGTTATGCTGAAGAATAAAACTATCAGCTATCCGTCTGAAGGCTGGAGGATTAAACAGACAAAATCCCAAAACGAACACATATTTATATACCAGTTATATAGCTCTACAGACCGAAAGCAATTTACTTTCTATCAGTGGTGTAAATACCTCAGGGGCAAACCTCTGCTCCTTATTACATCAATTTTAATTAATGAGCCAATTAGAAACTATATTACAAACATTAGTTGGAAAGGTGGGCTTTCAAGACAATACATTATATTATATTATCCATCCATCCATTATCTTCCGCTTCATCCTATTTCAGGGTCGCGGGGGGGGTTCTCCATGCCCATCCAGGGGAGAACGTTTCGGGCGCTGGGCAGATACACCCAGGACAGGACACCAATCCATCGCTGGGCACACACTCACTCACACAGACACACTCTATATGGGGAAATTTGGAGAATTCAATTGACTTGATCCATGTTTTTGGACTGTGGGAGGAAACCGGAGAACCCGGAGGAAACCCACCCGGACACGGGGAGAACATGGAAACTCCACCCAGATGGGGATTCGAACCGGGAATCCCTAGTGCTGAGAGGCGAACGTGTACATTTATATTATATTATATTATATTATATTATATTACGCTACAGATGCTTGTGTTTGGGTCTGAGCACAAGGTCAGCTATAATACAGCAACATCAGCAATAAGATATAAGGGCATTTGGTCAAAGACCCACAATTTTGACAACTTTGCTGAACTCAAAGCCCTAACCACAATCATAAGAACCACAAAACAAGATGGAACCAGTGTGGAGTTATTGTTAACAGGTTAGGCTACTAGCAGCATGCACTGTAAACAAAACCTTATTAACTTATGAAATGTCAGTGTATATATTTATTGACCTCAAGTATCTAGGTTTAAAAAGGTAAGCAACATTGAGATTCTGTTATAATAACTAAAAGTCAAATAAACCAGCATAGCAGAACACATTAATGCTCGTTAAAATGGCAAACCAGAGTTTAATATGAATTAGTAGAATAAACAGACTATGTTCTACTGCTGTGCATTTCTTTACAAAGCTTTATTAAGATGCCTCCATAATTTTCCCCCCCCACGAGCTGACGACTATAAAGCGGGTGCATGACGGGCCTCAGGACGCAACATGTACCTTTCTGTAATGAGGTGTTCTGATTCAAATCTGACATTAAATAGGTTTTTAATACGCGTCGAGGCACAAAGCAGGGAAGATGCAGCAGTTCCCCATTACAGCTTACGTCAAGCTTAATTAATTGCTTTTACATTTTGGGAACTTTTCTAACCTGTGTAACGAGGCTCCTGACACACGTTGTCTTTGTTCTTACGATAAAATGCAAATACTAACAGCATGGAAATCTAACACACGGTAAACAAAGGCTGCCCGCGTTCAGCCCATCAATTCAAATTAAGCAGCAGAAAAGAAGACGGGCGTCCTGGGGGATGTGTAGCCCGGTTTCCAAATATGAGATCTGAGCCCTGATGCCTAGTTACCCTCTGTGAAATCTGTGTAAATATTCATGTTTTCATAGTGACGAGTGAGGCAGGACTCAACGGGTCTCTCGGAGTGAGACCTTATTCATGAACCCTCGCAGAAAAATAGCTGCATTTTAACAGAAATATAAAGAAGTTAAAACAACAAGAAAGTAAACAGTACAGTAAAACAAAAAAAATAATAAAACAATGTATGAAGTAGAGGTTAATGTGAAAACACACACACAAACATATATACGGTATATACTTTTGAACCTGTTTCAGTCTCTCTGATTGTTTTTATATTATGAGTACTGTTCCTATCATTTTTAATATTTATTATCAGGCTGATGTTTAACACTGCAACCTCATCAGAAAGGATTTTTCATCAGTAAATAAAAAGTGCCGCTGGGAGGTAAAATAAGAACACAAGCTTCTTCACCGCCCTCTTTTATATGCAATAGAATGTCGTTTGCATATCTCTACAGACCCCCAGATGTTCATCAGCATCTTTAATCACATTGACAGCTCACCTCTCCGGTGAAACGACGACATTTATTATAGACACCGGTGATACATATTGGCTCGCAAAACCTTGTAATCACTTCTGTCTAGGCTTAAGTATCCTTCATGATCTATCGACTTCATACCCAGTCTATAAATTATTCTCAGGTAGGGAAAACGGAGAGCTCCGCTGCACCGACTCATTTCCTCCACCTATCAGATCCGTGGCTCTCTCGGTTGAGTGTGGAACAAATTCTCTAAAGGATTTTAATAAAACAGAAGTCGCTCCTTTATCTAAGACAGGCCTTTGGAACAGCTTTTGAAGGTGAAAATAAAACTGGTGCGAGAACAACAACAGAGTTACCGAAATATCCTGAAATATTTTATACACACGACAGTAAGACCGAATGAAAGTCCTGAATGCAGTGATAAGGTGTGTCTTAAAACTTTTGCCCATATAATGCATATATATATATCACAGTGGACACTGACAGGTTAAATCTCTGAGACAACTTTTTGTATCCTTCCCCTGAACAACTATATTGAACAATCTTTGTTTTCCGATCATTTGAGAGTTGTTTTGAGGAGCCCAGGATGCTACTCTTCAGAAGAGATTCAAATAGGAGAACAACTTGCAATTAGCCACCTTAAATACCTTTACTCATGATTGGATACATCTGGATATGGAGTTCAAAGCTCAATGGGGTTACCAAACCAATTTTGTGCTTCAGTAAGTCAGTAAAAAGTAGTTAGGAGTATTCAAATCAATAAAATGATAAGGGTACCCATACTTTTGCACCTGTCACATTTTAGTTTAATGCATATTGCACATTTTCTGTCAGTACAATAAACCTCAGTTCAATCCTGAACTATTACTGTGTCCATCAGTTATTAGATATATCAAACTAAAATGGCTGTTGCAAACACCCAAATATTTAGAAATAAAAATTAAGATTAAGATTAATAGGGGTGCCCAAACTTTTGCATATGACATATATATATATATATATATATATATATATATATATATATATATATATATATAAATTAAAATTAAGTTTTTGGACTGTGGTAAACCCTCGTGCAGATCTATTTGAACCTGGAATGAGAGGCGGACGTGCTTACCCCTACCCGACTCTGCTACCCTATGGAGTTCCCATGTTCTCCACATGTCCATGTGGGATTTCTCCAGGTTCTCTGGTTTCCTCCCACAGTCCAAATATATAAAGATTAATTGGCAGCTCTAGCTTGCCCCATTGTAAATCCTGGACCTATATATCCTACATACAATATAGTGTGTGTCTGCGGTCTAAGGTGTGTAAACTTTGTATCTAAGGTGGGCAGCCATGTACCGTATACGGCGCCCAAGAAGCTATGGGGGTCAGATGCCGTGCCCAAGGTGCTTCAGCCATAATAGTTGGTGGCACCGGGAATCAACCTGGGGATGTTCAGCTTAGCAAGGCTGCTTCCATAAGCACAAGCCTACGACTTGAGGTCTAAGATATGAAGAGTAGATATCCTAAATGTTTTAAATATGTGGACTTGTGTCCTGCACTACTATAACCTTCCGTATAAGACATGTCAGCAGGACTGAAGACATCCATACATGCACGACTGAATCAAGGAAAATGGTGTGTGTGTGTGTGTGTGTGTGTGTGTGTGTGTGTGTGGTCACAGTACACCTACCTCCTGGTGTTTCCAGTAATCAATACAGGGCTGAAATCACCTGCCTGTTTTGTCCCGTCATCAATAATAAATCATGTCCCCCTCATTCTGTTCTTCCACTTCACTGACTCTCTCTCTCTCTCTCTCTCTCTCTCTCTCTCTCTCTCTTTCGTTCGCCCTCTTTCTTTCTCTAATCAATAATTCAGGTAACCTCTTCCTGGAACATATGGCATCAGGGTGACAGTGTTCAGGTTACCTCCTTCCCCCTTCTCTTATCACAAAAGACAGCACGGGGAAAAGCAACTTTTTTCTTGTCTGCCAAGTGCTGACTTTTGTTTGCCGGCTTGTTAGCTTTAATGACGATGTGAGTCCGAGTGCTTATAACAGCCAGTCAGTAATTTACACTGTTAGTCGACACGATGGTTATCACTGAGCGGTCTGACTTCAGTCCACCCCCCCCACCCCCACCCCCGATCAGCACTGACAAAGATATTTCAACTAAATTTATACAATAAGTTTATTATTATTAAATACTGCAAGACGCAATTTCACTTTCTTTAAGTTTTAAAATGAGCAACAAATCATTTAAACAAACTAAAATCTCTACGGTTTTCTCCTTGAAAACATTTAAAATAGTTTGTTACAAAAAACTTTTCATTGATAAGAGTCCTGTCATTTGAATTAATTTAAAAAAACAACCTAAAATGTAGAATAGCACATTTTTTAATCTTATTCTATTGTTTATCTAAATAAAAATAGTATTAGTATACATCTATTTATTAGTTTTATTGACTAAAAGCCTGTAATTTATTACTAAAATTAGTTATTTTAATGTCACTATATTTAACATTGTAAATATATATTTTAAAAAATCAGTCTGACTGGACAGTTTAAACTTTCGAGGTTAAATGATGTTTTGTTCAAACTTCTGTATTTTTTCTGCAATATAATTCATATATATTTTTTTATATTACAAATATTTTATTTTATAAATATTTTTTATTGATTCACCAAAACAATTTAACCCAAATTATTAAAAGTTGTCATTAGTTCTGTAAAGGCCACGTTTTCCCCCAAATATACAGTCAGTAATTAAACAGGAACTGTACATTAAAATGTGCAGAAGTTTGTAACTAATAGAAAATATTCCAACTAATTTACAGTTCAAATATTAATAAAAGTTATTGTGAAATGTACTTTTCCAACTTTTGTGGAATGTACTGTATACACGAATTAAATGTATAGCAATAACTTGGTAAATAATTATCGACACCTTTGCTGATTGATCACTTAATGCTTTCCTTCCTGATGTTTGGTCATACAAAGGATTAACGTTGCATCTACATTGTAAAGGCTTCAGAATCAGAATCCACTCATCAGTCAGATGATTCTAAAGGACGTTGTTTTGAACTGGTCTCATCTGTACTGTACCCCGTTGAACTCGGGCCTGTTTTTAATAGAAAGCTTTTGATGTTGTGAGTGAATCAGAATGTAATGAGATACAGAACTTTGAAACCCTCAGGTTTAGTGTTCTGGTTTCTGATGATGATGATGTGTAACACATCACGGCTCATGTGGGCACTGGTCTCAGCGGACACCCATCTCTCGCGGGCTTTTGGCTCAGAGTGTTCTCCATATGGGAGTCACAGCAAGAGTCCATCCACCATGAAGGATGGCACCTCTCAAACCCACTGTGACCCGCTGAGCCCCTGATTGATCCAACTGCTGCTACCACACCGCAAACTTTTATCCTTGTGTAAATGTTGATTTGAGGGTTCCAGGGCTGCTCCTTCAGTCTTAAAAAAAATCAAATATAAATTCTCGTATAAAATTCTTCTCAAATTAAATTTACTTTTTAAATTTTTTTTTTTTTTCCACAAATCAACAACAGCTACCAGAAAATCTAAGACATTTTAACGAACAGTTGATATTTAAATACAGAATTTTATTTATTTGGGAAGGGGGTAGAGAGTGATTTATACAAATTCAAATTTACAAAATATTAGTGTTTTTATTCAAAACTATGTGTTTATCTTTATTAACATTTATAGCTTTAACATAATTGGTTCTTTATCAATCTGTACACTTTATTTAATCTCTTTGGTTTATTTATATATATATATATATATTTTTAAACTTTCATGTATTTTTTTTTAAATCACAATCTAAAAGACATATCTTTACGTCTTCTCTCTACGTATTTTTTCTTCTCTCAGTATTTTCTCTGTTAGAGATCTATAATGAAAATACACTACATAGAAAAAAGTTTCAGGACACAATTGGTAACTACTAACTCCAGATGTTACATTCAGTCCTATTGCCGCAGGTGTATTAAATCAAATTCCAACATGTATTTTGAAAAAATGTATGCATTCATCTTTGTGGGAGCAGTTTCCAGCCTGTTACTTTAAAATCAGGGTCATAAAGACACAGTTGGATTGAGTTTACTGTGATTATTTAAAACACATTATTTCTAAATTTAATATATGGCAAAATTTTTATAATAAATAAAAACTTTTTCAGGGGTTACAGTTTCGCTCCTTTTGGTTTAATACCATAATTTAGCGACAACTGTGTATGAAATGTTTCTTGTCTGTAGTCTTTTATCTTTTAAAGGTCATTCATTCTGTTATGATTATTATTTCCCCCCCCCCACACACACACACATTTTTTAACAATGATAAAACCATTTTCTAACACATCCACAACTTTCTCCATCACCACTGAGCAACTGGTTTCCACTTGCAGCCGAGTCATTGCCACTGTGATGCAAGAGATTAATCAAAAATAATCCCCGAGTTCTCGTCTTTATCCGATTAACTGAAGAGGGAAATGAAACCAACTTATGAAACCAAATCCCTTTAACTTTATTTATTTACTCTCCCCTTCTGCTCCTCTTTGGCTAATTCTAATGAAGAGGCCTCGGATGACTTCATTTGGCTGACTGTTAATTGGGTTTGATGCTGGGTATTTGGCCCGTGTTTTCTTTTTTCCGCACCCCCCTCATTAGCCCAAACTTTAATTAGATCTGGCACCCGCCTGAATGTGATAAACGCCTGTGTGATGAATGAAAATGCAAATGCGGTGTGCAAAGTTTTGGCCCCCGCCAACCCCGGGGTCCAATATCATTAACACTGCCCTGCTGTCAAATTTATCATTGTCAATAATGGACGTTATGGACAGTGCGGAGAAAGAGGATAGCATTTAAAACCTTAAAACATTCACTCATTCACATACATGAAAATCTAATGGTTTAAACTAATATACATAAAAGCGAAGCCATGAGCATTTGGTCACATGATCGAAAAGTTATAAACCATACCACAAAATTAATTTGAGATTTTGATGTTTGCACAGGTTTTAGAGCTCCCTGTACTATCACCAAAGGTACACACGAGAAACCGCATTTACATTTACAGACCACTTCATCAACTGTGATGCATGGTGAAGGATGTAACATGCTTTGGCAGCAAGATTTCACAGTAACGGCCAGCTAAAAATGATAAATTTAATAAAAAATGAGCTCTTACAACAGGATAATGATCCTAAACCTCTGGGAAAAAGATCCACTGAGAAAGACCTGATAAGACACATGCCATAAACATGTATGGATAGACCTTAAATTAACTCTACATGCAAGACAACACAAAAGAACAACTATAGAACATTTTAATAAAACAAAACGCAATCGTAAACTGTGCATTTTTAGAAAATAAAACAAACTAATGAGATACTATTAAAAACAGTTGCTATATATACATCATATATTTGTGTGTGAGATCCTGTGTATATAAAATATAAGTGTGATCGTTTGTATATGTGAAAGGTTACGCTGCATGTCCTCTCATTACCCGCATTAGCTTTAACCTTGCTAGGTTAGGCCACTGCCACAACAACAAGGACAAATGTCACGGGTCTGAAAGCTTCTTTTCTTTTTCCCCCACTAAATTATTTACGGCTTGGTGTCCGACAAAGCTGCACTGCTCTAATGTCGTGTAAGATAAACCGCTGTCACACTTGCAAGCTTTTTCTTAGTTGGCCAAATTAAACACTGGGCAATGTCTAAAATAACTTAACAACTCTTATTATGGGGTTAAAGTTCCTTGAGGCGTGAGGACGAGGCTACGAATATCGGATATCTGATTCGGTATGAAATGCCGGTGCTGAAACCCCAATTCTGGGGTTAATTATTTATTTATGGTTGTTGTACGGGTTCACATTGTGAATAAATAGAGATAAAAATCATAAATTAACGTAAATCGTTATAATTTAATATTATAATAATAATAATAATGTTTAATGGTTTGCCATTGCTATGAATTAACACCTAAATATAATAAACATAAAGGCTCATAATTCAAATCTGAGGTTTATAGCACTTTGGTAAAAAAATTAAAAAATTAAAAAATTCAATTTCTAATACAGGATTTTTGGATGATTTCAGCTAATCTAAGCATTGTGACTGACCGAGTTCATCCCTGCATTCATTGCAGCTTTTAGCTTTATTACAAAATGACACCTTCAACCTGACAATGCACTGACAGGACTTGTTTCAGGGACTGTTTTCCCTAAACTATACAGTCACCAGATCCTCAACCTATAGTGCATCTTTATGTAGTTCAAGAACATTGACATCATGTCAGCATCTCCATCTAATTTGCAGCACCTGCAAGATTCAACCCTGCCACACGGGCAAGTTTTCCTGCAGAACCATTTTAATATCCAACGCCGTGAAGTACTCCTGCAGCTTTAAAGGCCAAAAGAGGTGCATTATTCTAATAAAGTGGCCGTTCAGTAGGTTTTAAAATCAAGAAAATTAAACATATCATTTTTTTTCCTGTAATAAATAAACAGTGGCTTCATAAAACAAAAGCAGGTGTTTCTGTTTCGGCACAGATTAAAGACTCCTGAACTGCTCTGACAATTATACAGTTTGTATTTAAATAAGGGGCAGTGGGTTACTACTGCTGCGGGGGAGACATTTTTAGTGAATGTAATGAGAGTGTTTAATATCCGTTCTCCCGCTGTGCTATTGTACGCGTGGCCTTGTTGGAAAAGGTTTCCAAACATGGAGGAACATGTAGCCACTGATGATTCTGCTCACTGCTGGTTAGCGGCTCCCTGCGCAATTACCGGGGCCAGCTGGTACCTCGATTCGCCCCGGTTTAATCATTGCCCCGAGATGCACGAGGGAAAATGTACCACAATAGCAAATGGCTATCCTGTCCGTTTGGACCTTTTAATGGGTGCATGATCATTTTAACAACAATACTAATAAACAGAAAAAGCAAAAAAAAAGCTGTGTGTTCTTTCTCAGACGTAATGCAGGTACATTTGTGTAAAGGGCTTACTTTTTATATTATGGAAAGATTTAGCAAAGCTGAGGCCTCATTGCTTATAACATTGGTTTAAAACAAATACAGTTCATTTTAACCAAAATTTTTTTTAAACATAAGCACTTTTAAAATTACCTGAGCATCAACTTTTTTTTTTTTTTTTAGAGTTTTAGAGTTTTATGGGTGGTGTCTATGGCCAGAGTGGCTAAACTGGAGTGGAGCCACCTGTACATCTCAAACCTGTTAACACAGAGAGCAGGGTGCAAGCTCTCTCAAGTGCCTTGTATCCTGAGGTATGGTTTTGGTTGTAAAAAAAAAAAAAAAGCCTTTGAAAGTGTTGAATGCCACTCGAATTGCTTGTGATTGTTGAATAAAATCTAAAAGGGTCAAAATTGTTATCTTACATAAAAAGTTCCAATAAGTTTATAATTAACGTCCATCATTATTTGAGCCTCGTGGACTCCCGACATCATGTAAACCGATCAATGATTAGCAGAACTACAGACTTGTCATTCATGTGCCTTTGCTACTCAGCTGGTACTTGTCCTTTCGCAGCCAGACAGTGGGCTCATCTAACAAGGTCTTGTTTGTAATCAAACCTCCTATTAAGTTTTCATCAGATCAAAAGTTCAGTGGCCATTGTTGCTTTGTCACGTAAAGTCCCGGGGCCGTACTTAGAGGCTAAGTCTAAATTGGAGTGCGTAGGTGCCGCTTATAAATTATTTCAGCCAGGCTACTCTGCTTACTAGGACAAGGTCAACCCAGTGACTACAGCCAGAACATGGCTCAGTGTCATTATCAACGTAACCCAATCACCGGCCAGTCCTGGGTAGCCAGGAACGACACAAGACTGAGTAGTTTTCATTCTACGTTCACAAATAGTAAAATGTTGTAAATTGTGAATGAGAATTTTACTTTTTTTATAACATACCTTGCAAACATCTAAAGACATTTAGAAACCAGATAAGTTACTCATTTAACAATGCCGGTTATTAAATCCTGCAGAATCCTAAATATACTTGCTCTTACAGCTGTTCTCATTAGGGGTCGCCCCATTACTTTTTTTAATCTCTCCCTACTTGTATCCTCCTCCATCACCTCAACCACCTGCATGTCCTCCTTCGTCACATCCATAAACATCAGAATCAGGTTTATTTGTCACATACGTAGATATAAATGGTACAGCCAGCAGTGAAATTCTTTCCTGACTTCTCAACATAAAGTTAAAATTTAAGAGGATGAAATGAAATTTTGAAAATAAGAGAACTGGGCAATTATGGCACTAACAGATATGAACTAAAATGGTCTTATAAGTTAAAAGTTATAATCAAAGTGAGAACATCGTCTCCTCAAACATCCTAAACATCTTCTCCTCCTGCTGCCTGGTGGCTCCATCCCCAGCATCCTTCTGCCAGCATAAACCCTATCCTTCATCTGCACATGTCCGAACCACTTCACTCTCGCCTCCCTAATTTTGACTCCAAAGCCTCCTACCAGCAGCAGCAGTACAATAAACTCCTGGTTTGAGATCTGGTACAGTTTTCACATGCTCTTCTCGAAACGACCACCTCTGTTTATCCAAGCTTGGGATTGGCTTAGCTTAACGACAAGGTTCTCTTCTTGTCAATAACACATAATATTGTCACAATGCAATCAATTAATAACGGCTAAGAAAACCAGACCAAATGACAAATGCTAATTAAGCAAATGTATCAAAAATCTAATATTTTGCTACGGAACGAAGAACTGATTCATAAAGAGTGTTTTCTGAAGTAAAGTGATGATACTTTATGTTTTACTCTAAGAAGCAAAGTTGGAACTCAGGCCAGCTAAACAGAGAACACAACAAGAGGCTTAATATTTGATGAGCCCAAATCTCCGAGGCTCTCTGAGGCAGCACTGTATCCTAAGGTCATTTAGCCTGCGGCTAAATGCTAGCAGCTAGCATTTGGCCCACTCAGCCCATTTGGTAATGGCTTCCTGTCTGGAAAGGCGGTCTAAATGTGAAGCAGCGGCTACAGATGTTAAAGGCGTGTTGACAAGTCTGCAGTGTCAGAATGCACTAGAGGGAATAAACGCAAGGTTGCAGTTGTTTTTGAGGAAAGACTCGAAAGGTTGAGCTTGTAGACTTTGTGTAGTACAAGGTCAGAATCGCAGGGGAGCTGGTTTGTGCCAGTACTGAGTGCTGAGAAAGAGGCAGGGGATTCTGATCCCAGATCAGCGTTGGTGTCATTTACACCATACTCCACCTGGACTTTACAAAATGCTCAGGTTGGATATTGGAGTGTTGTAGATTAGTTTGTAGCAGGCTGAGCTTCTCTAGTTTTAAGAAGTCATAATAATATGAAGTCAGCTGATTGTATTGAATAAATGTGTGTCATCTGTGAATATTTTCTCTTTTCTGATGTCCTGAGCATAACCCCCGGGCAGAGCAAAGACTTTGCATGTTCTTTTTGTATGTTTTTTTTTTTTTCTTCCTCACAGAGCTCTGAATTCCATGACATCAGATTAATTAGAGTTAAAAAGAAAGTGTGGGTAAGAAAGTAGGGCACAGTAGCTCAGTGGTTCAGGTGTTTGGCTGTCAATCTGGTTCAAATCCCAGATCCACTGAAGTTACCAGTGTGGGTTCTTGAGCAAGACCCTTAACCCTCATTGCTCCGGGGATGTTGTGATTAACCCTGTGCTCACCTTGTAAGTCGCTTTGGATAAAAGCATTTAATAAAAGACCAAATGTAAATGTAGGCGTTTGTGGGGATCTGGGGACCTGTTTAGGGTGTTTCACCTAATGTGTTTTGGGATAGGCTCCAGAAACCACAAGGCCATGAAAAAAATAAAGATATTTGACAATGAATTAATTGTACCATCATTTCATCTAACAGCTTGTGTTTGGATTGTAAGAGGAAACCAGAATTTCTGCAGAAGATCCACACTGACACTTGGAGAACATGCAAACTCACATACACAGGAGTTGCTGAGGGATCAAGACCAAAGCAAGAACTACCTCCATGAAATCCAATAAACGTTATATTATAATGTGGAAATATAAATATACAAATATTATCATAATCATTTAGTTGGTAACAATCACAAATGCCACGCATATTCGACTACAGCCAAGTATTGAAGATGACCCCCCCCCACACACACACCCTCTGGATGCACAGTTCTTCGGTCTAAGCCATGCTTCGTATCCAGACAGGAGACTCTGACCACTCTGAGCATGGTGAGCCTCTCACAGTCTCAGCAGTAAATTAATTAATCATCGTTTTCTGGCTCATCAAGCTCCGCAGGGGGCCTGTCCCATTTATCCAGCAGTGGGACCAGGGACTTTGCTCAGAGAGCCATCAGGGGAGAGTCTGCTTTGTGATTGTGACAGGTTAATAAATATGTCATTGCAAGCGGAGGAACGATGGCGCACCTGTAACGAGACATGAGCGGGTGCGAAGCTAACGGGGAAATTTCCTTCCCCACGCGTGCATGATGCCCCAGAAAAGAGCGCCCTAAAGGCAGGGTTTTACCACAATGATCTCCAAGAAAGTAAATCTGATGAGGACGCGTAACATTATTTATCCTAACTCGCGGTATAGAGGATGAGAAGAAAGGAAGGCGTCATCATATTTGACTTTGCTGGATTTAACACTCCAGTGTTCTACACTAAAGTATTGTTTCAGATCCATGTACTTTGAGATTTGAGTATTTTAAGAGATTATGTATAAGTATAAGAGATAAGAAAAATTTACAAGATCTGATATACCATAACACCGATGTAACAAGTATAATAACATGATAAATCTACAGTATTATACTATATTTGATATTATAAAATACTATGATACCAAAAATAATTTTAAAAAAAATTTATTCATTTTTTTTTTAACCAAGAGGGCTACCAGTGACAGGTCGCCGATCCATCGCAGAGCAGACACACAAACACATTCACACTCTGGCAGCAAGGTTGCATTGCCATAGAAACAAATATTGTGAATACAGTATAATAAAATAATAATATATTATTTAATGAAAATACTTCTAATTCTAATAAAATGAAATAAAATCTAATTCAGGTATTTGCTAAAACGATTGGTGCCAATCTCTATGCTTATTAATCCAAAGGCAGAGAAACACCCTGGTCAGGTGGCCCTTCCATCGCAGAGCAGACACACAGACAAACACAATTACATCCAGCAGCATTATTGCTTTGCCTTAGAAACCAATAGCATGAATTTACATTAACATGATAGGAATAATATATTGTCACTCTTAAAGAAAATACTTTAATAAAACAGAAGGTTAATGCCTATCCGTGTTCTTATTAATTAAAAGGAAGAAAACCACCCTGGTCCGGTCGCCGGCCCATCACAAGGAAGACATACATTCAACAAATGCATTACAACACTCAAAAACATGACAAAACCATCACTGTCCCCTCAAGTTTTTGAACTGGGAATGGAAACATTTACAGTAACCCCACTCTGCAGTATGTTCTCATGGTCACTTAAGCCAACATATATTATTATTATTTTGCATGTTCTCTGATATAACACCCGTCACTTTTTGGTAAAGTGTCATTTGTACAGTTCTGCTTGAATGTGACATTTTTTTTACTTCCATTTTTATAATACATGCAAATGCTGCTTAAACATTTTGCCTACCAGGCAGCCAGACAGCCTCGTCCTCAACAGCGCACAGAGCCAGCCACGGGTTTCGGCATGGGCCGTGTCGAGAGATGGAAGAAGGTCATGGAGGAAACGTGGTGTGACCCGCTCTTCTGCTTTAGCTGTCTTCTGGAACTGGATGAAAACACACACACACACACACACACACACACACACACACACACACACACACACAAACACACAGTGTAAGTGGCCCATACCCTCAGTGCTGTGTAGGCTGAAACTGGCAGGCGAGCTAAGCTGGCCAAAGCCTCTAAAAGCCTTAACGTTGTCACTACAAATTTCTTTGCTTGTGACAGGAAGTGACATCGCGCAGCGGCAGCCAGGAGGAGGCTGGAGGATAAACAGATGTTGCAGCCCGAGGTGCAGACGAGATTCTTCACCAGTCGGTCGGGGGGGACGTGAGAGGACATATGAAAGCGTGCAGAACCAGAGCCAAACCAATAAAGGAGAACCTCGCCTGGAGTCGACTTCGACAGAGTGCGCACTTCCACTATATTGCCTTTCATGTCCCGCGCGTGCTGCCATATTGCTTTCCCACAGTTCACGCTTATCCCGTCAGTCTCCGGGGTTTCGGCGAAATAGCAATATTGTCAATAATTAAGCCAGAAGTGAAGGTTAATGTGGTCTTACAGATGATCACGCCTCTAGCAGGGTGAGGGGACATCAGATTTGCATTAGCGGCATTGTAGCCGTCAGTGTTTAGCGCTGGTTATGACAGATGTGCTTGGGTAGGTGTGGGGACATTACACAGAGAGACAGTTCTGATGACATATTCATCACTAGGTCATTAGAATTTACATAGCAGCAGCGCAAGACTATTGTTATTAAATTGTTACTTAATTTAAACTACATAAATTAATACATGCATAAAAAGCAGGTGTCCTAATACTGACCCTTGTGGAACGCCAATCTTGGTAAAAACGTAGACACGGTGTTAAAATAAAATCCTCTGACTGATATAACAGCATATAGGACATCGTTAAATGATTATGCATTAATATAATATGATAATATTATGATCCGCATTAATATAAAGCAGAATGTTACAGTTGTAGCTGCTGGAAGTTTAACATTTTAACTTTTAAAATCACAGACTCTGTGAAGCTCACCACCCGATCACAGGGCAGATGTACAGGCACATTCACACACACGTTTACATTTACGCTTGCATATTTTAAAACATGTGCAAAGGGAGCCAGAACACCCAGAAAGCCCACGCATGATACACGAGAACATGCAAACTCCACGCAGAATATACAAAACGGAGCTGGCGTTATGAAGGAATCGTTTTTCTGACTCTGAAAAATGAAACAAAGCAGGTACAGATTGTTACAGCAGTCCCTCATTTTGTACTTCTTTAATGCTCACACTGCTGGCGCCTGTGTGGACATGCTGCAGATTTCACCCTGCATGAATGTGACAGGGAGAAAAACTGCCTCGCTGCTCTGGTTAAAGGCTTTGAGAGATTTAGCCACTTATCGTGAAAACCCGAGGAGATGTGTCCCTGTGCTGTCACACACACACACACACACACACACACACACACACACACACAATAGCCTCCAGACTAGTTGTATGTGTGTGTGTGTGTGTGTGTGTGTGTGTGTGTGTGTGTGTGTGTGTGCGCATGTGTATGAGAGAGAGAGAAAGCAAGAGATTGATGGGTGAGGGGACGAATCTGCTCTGTGACCCCTTAAATGGGTGGCCCCTGTAGGGCAATAGCTGGTCAATTGTCAGGGCAAAATGAAGAAGTGAGCACTACAACATCTCGAACCCTGAGCTGAGCATTGGATGCATTCCATTCCTGACTCTCCTGAGGTAACGAGGACGAGGCGCTATACCGTTTGTCTACCGCTGTACGTAAAGTCCATATTCCACATTAAAATGGACACAAAAACCGGCTATAAAATCCCATCAGATAAACATTTCTGTTCCGTTTCTAATGTGTTTCGAGTAATGATGTGACTGTAAAGATGTTATTGTGATTATTTTAATAAGCAACACATGACCTACTGTCTCTAAATCTAGAGTAGGTCATGTGCAGCTGCACAGTGTGGAGTATACTCTAATACTCCTGCAGCAACAACACACACTCACACACCACCATAATATCAATGTCACTGCAGTAATGAGAATCATCCACCACCTGAATTATATCTGTTCTGCACATGGTCCTGATCATCAGAGAACAGAGTAAATCAGTGATACAGGATGCTGCAGTCAGGATGAAGGTGGACTGGTTTGCACATTTTCTAAGTATTAGAGTACATATTTTCGATATTTATATTTCAGAACTTTATAATTCACGTTGCAAATTTCCAAACTGCATATGAATTTTATTAGCCGTCTAAATGATTTGTCTTTTAAATGACTTTGCATTTAACAGGGCCCTCGGTCGGGTGCAGCAGCCTTGTTTTTACTAAAAGCTACGCTTGTGATTGATGGTTGTTGGAGGCAAAAGGAAAACCTTATCTGACTAATGACAGTTTTGTCAGAAGGAACTTGATTGGCAGCTGGGGGAGATACTCCACCTCACATTCCTGTTATTGCAGTGCCAATTTCTGTAAATAAATAAGTAAAGAAAGAAAGAAAGAAAGAAAGTAAAAGCAGGCTGCTGAGAATGTATCTTCCCACCGTATCGCTCTGTCAAAAGATCCTACAGCAGGTGTACAGGTGGGAGGTTATCACAGCCGAATGTTAGACACAGTCAAACCAGCCACACACCCCGAGGAGCCATTTGTCAAAATGAATTGTGGTCAAGAATGTTATTAATAACTCGGCCTTTTAAAGCACTAAGGAAGATTTTAGCGAAGGCTTGAATGCGCCTTCAAGTAAAGTCTGCCAGCCTTCGAAACCTTTTCCAGGCCTTAGGCGTGTGAGGGATGGCAGCCCGGGCGCGGCTTTGATCCGTCAGTGTCACTGTTAGCACCTGACGCTCACTCAGCCTCAAAAAACCTTCAACATTAGGATTTCACCATGAACTATGAGATGTCCCAACCAGTGATGAGAAGTGCTTTGACCCCTCCCGTAGTCAATAACTGTTCATCATGGACTTCAGGTGTTTTATTTAGTCTCATTAACACCAGTGTATAAAATCCACAAGGTGTTTCGGACAACGTTGTTTCCAACTGTGGCGGAAAAGCAAAGCTTCATGGATTGACTGTTTCCTTGGCACAAGTCTAACCCTGAGACCACACACACACACACACACACACACACACACACTGTGTGAAGTGAGCACACACGCCTGGAGTGGTGGGCAACCCTGTACATGGCGCCAAGAGAGCAATTGGGGTTAGGTGCCTTACCCAGGGGCACTTAGTGTTTAGTCATAGTACTTGGTGGGACCGGGAATCGAACCGGGGACCTTCAGGTCGCAAGGCTGGTTAACCACAAGCCCACGACTGCCCGTTATCCTGACCTCAACCCTATCCAACAGCTTTGGGATGAACTGGAACAGAGATTGTTAGCGCCTGACCTCAGAAATGCTCTTCTGGATGAATGGGCAAAAACTTCCACAGACACACTCCTGAATCCTGCTGAAGGCTGCTGTAGGTGTTAGGAGTCGGTGTTCCAATACAAACTGCGACATTGAGAGACTATCTAAAGATTCACTTAAGTAAATGTTGAGCTGAAGGTCTTCAACCCTTCAGTGCCATGAAGTAAAGCGGTAGATCCTAATTCAGCACATGTTCCAGCCATGCTGCAGCATTTAGAACATTTCCATCATCATTTCTCTAAAACGCAAACCAAAATCAGTCATTAACACATCGAATCCAATACTCTCTGTGCTTTTTTTTTTTCTTCTCCTAACGGAGTCCGTAATTTGTTCTGTCTCCACCAATCCCACTATCTCCGGGACTCTGCACCCGTCTGCTTATCATACCCCGCTGTGTTTTGACAGTGCTAAATGACAGGCCTCGGGTGATTCAGGTGAGCAAACACTCTTTCAGGAGGTATCATTAAAGTGTCAGGTGATAAGAGTTATTTTGTGGGGTATAAAACATCTTTATTAAATTTATTGGCTGTAACCAGGGGCTGTTTTTGGATGGATAGATTCAGTATCGATTGGGGAAATGTCTTTGAGCTTTGAAGCCAAGAAGATTTTTATCTACCCGTCATTCATCATACATCTAAAACCTTTAGTCCTCCTTTAAATTAGTCATTATTGGTGATTAGTGCTTTGAAAACAGTTACAAACTAGTACAACATACAAGAACCCACTCGAACCATTATGTCAACACAAGATGACAATATGTCTATTACAAATACAGGACATTTTACTAGTCCCTATTTTAAATTGGTTCCTCCTTTGAGGTCATAATATCCTTCACAATTCTGGAAAGGCTTTCTACTAGATTTTGTAGAGTACATGAGGGAATGTTTGATTCAGAAGAACATACACTGATGTTGATGTTGAGAGGACTTGGCTTACAATTTCTGGACAATGTGACAAACCTAGAACAGAGGTATTCTATCGCCTCAAAGCAAGAAGGTCCTGGGTTTGATTCACAGTGGGATAAATACAGGTCCTTTCTGTGGGGTGTTCTGTCTGTCTTCTCTGTATCTGTCTGTGTTTTCTCTGGTGTGATTCTTGCACATTTAAACTGGGTTATTAACTAAATTGTTATACAACCATGACATTTTATATAATTATTTACATAAGATACTTTCATCCATCTTCGGCTTAATCCTATAGTGGGGTTGCTGGGGTGTTCCCCATGCCCATCCAGGGGAGAATGTTTCAGGCATTGGGCAGATACACACAGGACAAGGCACCAATTTATTGCTGGGTACACACTTTTATCCTAACTGTATGCTGGGAAAGAACCTAATTCTCACTGTCTCAGCTACAGCCCACATTACTGAGGCTTACTGTTCTATTATTCTCTGTTAAGAAAAAAGCCATATGCTGCTCCCTTTGTCCTCTGGATGAGTTCCGACAGTAGATGTGAATTTCATTTGCACCTTATCAGATTGAGTAATACATGCCCAATTGCCCCGGCCGACAGGCGAGCCTCACTAATGATTTCAGCCATGAGACTAATGCCTACGAGGGCCGGAATCACATCAAATAAACGTTAGCATCTTTGGCAGCTTCCTTCTCTCAGCCATCTCAGCTTTATTAAAATTTAAAGCAGTATATCCTCAGATTCACGATGTACATGATGGAATTAAAATACCATTTATAATTCGAGCTACAAACTTCTATGAAACACAGAAGCTGTAATTAAAGTAATTAATGACTGTGTGTGTGTATATATCTATATATATATATATATATATATATATTCATCCATTATCTTCCACTTTATCCTATATTAGGGTCTTATATATTATCCTATATACGGGGGGTTCCCCATGCCCATCCAGGGGAGAACGTTTCGGGCGCTGGGCAGATACACCCAGGACGGGGGGCAATATATCTCTGGGCACACACTCACACACTCTCTATATGGGGCAATTTGGAGAACTCAATTGAATTGATCCATGTTTTTGGACTGTGGGAGGAAACCAGAGAACCCGGAGGAAACCCATGCGGACACGGGGAGGACATGAAGACTCCATCCAGATGGGGATTCGAACTAGAATCCCTAGTGCTGAGAAAAGAACATGCTAAACCACTAAGCCACTGTGCCGCCATACATATATATATATATATATATAAACCTTAAATTTATAATTTACAGTAAAGCACCATAAGAGGAACCTTCTATCAGTATCTTTATCCGACTCCTTATTTAATATCTGCAGTGTTATGTTGGATGTAGTGAGCCTATGAAGGCAGTGGGGAGCTATTTGGGCAGCAGCCATGTTTCAGCTGTACAACCTGCACACCTGCAGAGGTTAATTACAACATTAAAGCTTTTGATTTCATTCTGGCACGATGCAGGCTGCTGGCAAACCCTTTGCGTCCCGAAACAAAGCTTCGCAAACGGGCCCTTTTCCAGAACGCCGTGCTGCTAGCAAACTAGTGGCAGGGTTAACGGGGCCCGGTCGAAGCTGTGCTGACAAGCTTTTAATTAAAGTTTGCACGTCTGCTTCTTGGCCGTCTCATCGAGGGTGGTCCTCGCACGAAAATACAAATTCAGCCAGGAAAGTCGGCTGAAAGCCTGGCAGCGCCGAGCTGCTTTTTCGTGACCCAGTCTGCGCGGCTGTCTTTCGGGGGGTTAGCGTGCTAGCTGGAGAAGCAGTGTGGTGTTTATGGCTGTAATTAAACACATCTGCTGTTAAAGGGACCCCATAAGGGCAGTGTGGGGGTCCCAGGAGCCACTGGTTGAAACAGGTGTGGCATATCAAGCCAAGGGCAAACGAGTCCACCAACGTAAACAGAGTCGTGTAACGAGTGGAGGCCAGGATGTTGCAACGGGCCGAGCCGGTCAGACTTAACGAAACCTCACGCAGTCATCAGGTTAACAGATTCCTTTCTTTGATCTTTTGTTTTCTAAAACCCCTCGAATTTTTCAACTTCGTATGTCGGCAGAAATCCTCAGGACACCATGGCCCCCCTCACGTATTCCCACTGAAATCGTACACTACCCTCAGGCTGCGACTGCGCCCGGCTCCTTCAGCTGTGCTGTTCATTCACGGCTCGGACAGGAAGTGCTAAGATATACTGTTCACAGAGGGGGCAGCACAACCCAAGTTCGAACCCCACAGGAACACAGAACCTCAGAACAGGGAGTTCTGTAATATGGTGCAATTTTAATTTGATCCTATAAATATTAACTACAATTATAAGCTTTAGTCACCAGTTACGTTTAATATCAATTTTTTGTTTTGTGAACGTCGTGTTAAAAGAACAACCAGCTGTACAAAATCAAAGAATAAAGACTGAAATGTTCAATCTTAAAATTTGAAGACCCCTCTTGGGGGGGGGGGGGGGGGGGGGGGGGGGGGGTTCCCCATGCCCATCCAGGGGAGAACGTTTCGGATGCTGGGCAGATACACCCAGGACAGGGCGCCAATACACCCAGGACAGGGCGCCACAGGGCGCTGGGCACACACTCACTCACACAGACACACTCTATATGGGGCAATTTGGAGAACTCAATTGACATGATCCATATTTTTGGACTGTGGGAGTAAACCGGAGAACCCGGAGGAAACCCACACGGACACGGGGAGGACATGGAAACTCCACCCAGATGGGGATTCGAACCGGGAATCCCTAGTGCTGAGAGGCGAACTTGATAACCACTAAGCCACCGTGCCGCCCTACTGTATATTAAGTAGACTTAATGAGCTCCACCCTCAGCGGCTACAACAGGAACATGCTGCATTCACACTAGAGCTTCAGTATTAATTATCTAATGATGACATCTATCAAAATTTAAAAGTTCACAGCTACACTTAAAGTAAATATTTACAAAACGTTTGGTTTCATTCAAGAAAACTCAATAGAACCATCTCCACAGTAAAAACTAACTATTTAAACGTGCATTAAGAGGCAAGGGAGGAAGGACTTGGACTTAATTTGCATTTGTTATTTTATAATTTAGTACAGAGTTTGTGATATATACAGCAGTCTTGTATAATATTAGAAGCAGCCCTATTAAAAAATTTAAAATGATTTAATGCATCTTCCACAGGACATGATCCTCTGCTAAATATAATACACAGTTAACTATTAATTAAGATTATATAATAGGGGCTGAACCTTTGCTTTTTCAGATCGACAGACGACATCTTAAAATCAAGTCAACATGGCAATCGATCAGATCATCTATGGCTGCTAAGAACTAAATTTAGTGCGGGAATGTAAGAGAAAGCGGATGTAAAATAAAGTGCTGTAATTACACTGGGTGTCCATCTCTCTCCACTTTGTTCTTAGCCAAACGTTGAGAAACAGCTGGTCTGAATCGCTGAGTGTGCTTCATGAACTGGATGTGTAATAAGCAAAGGCTGTGATAAAATAAATAGGGACTTAAAATACTTCAGTCTGCCAGAAGAAGTGACAGAGTGGATCATATTTATTATAAAATAAAAGTGTAAAAGTATTAAAATAAAAATGTTTTATAAAAATAATTTCGCAGTACATTAAATGTAAAGTGATTACAAATTAATAAACCCTCTCCTTTCTTCTTATAATATAACTGGAATATTAGTGGAAAATGTGTTTGCATCAGTCTATTATTATTAAGAGGTGATTTACACCTGGACAAAAGTATTGGGACAGTAGCATCTTGTTCAAGATTTTTTTAAAGAAGTACTTTTGACTTCCATTTATGGTAATATAATTTCCATCCATCCATTACCTGATAGTTCACTACTAGGTTTAGAGAATGGGGGGTTCCCTTGCCCATCCAGTGGAGAACATTTCGGGAGCTGGGCACATACACCCTGGATGGGGTGCCAATCCATTCCTTGGCACAGACTCACTGACACACACACACACACATATATATATATATATATATATATATATATATATATATATATATATGTATATATATATATATATATATATATATATATATATATATATATATATATATAGGGGCAATTTAAAGCAGTCAATTCATCTTCATTCCATGTTTTTGGATTTTGGGAGAAAACCGAAGAAGCCAGAAGAAACCCACACAGACACGGGGAGAACATGAAAACTCTACCCAGATGAAGAGTCGAACCTGGATCCCTAGCTCTGAAAGTCGGACGTGCTGACCACAATGCCACCGTGTATCCGCTACTATTATTTTTATTCTTTAATTTAATTTTGCTCCTTTATCCAAAGCAACATACAAGTATATAAAGTTAATGATTGAAACCAAAACCTAATGTCAGCTGTGGTACGACCCCCTAAGGGCCCTGTTCAAAGGCCTACACTGGTAACTTGGTTTAATCTTCATATCTAATGCCTAATTACTATGCTAATTACTATGCTATCACACCCACCAACGGTACATGTACACAAATGGTAAGCCACGGACTGCAGTCCTATCATTTTCGATCTGTAGTGTGTCGCCGCGGTAACAAGGTGGATTAATTCCAGTTTTTATATCTTCTTCGTCTTTGCATGGATGCATTTGGCTCCTTTTTAATTTTGGCAATGAAAAGCCTCCTTTGCTCATCTGACCAAAAGTAGCTACAAAGGTCACGTTAAAAAAAAAAAAAAAAAAAAAAAAAAAAAAAAAAAAAAAAAAAAAATCGCCTCTCTTTTCTGTCAAAACACTTCAAAATAACTCCACTCACGAGCAGCTCTTACTCGTTTAAATGGGCATGCAGGTGACACGTCCTCACTTTCACCGTCCCTAATTTAATTCCCTGTTTCACTTTCCATGCTTTTTGTCACACACCTTGTTCAGGGAGCCTTAACTGCGACATCATAGATCACAAAACAGCACCTGTCAGATGACGACTTTGCGCCCAATTAGCGCCCAAACATGTCAAAAGCAGTTTGACAATAGGAAATGTAGACTCACTAAAAAGTCTGTAGAGGAAGTTGAAGTATTGGCCCTGTTCAAAAATGCCCTCTTCCTCCACCAGAGCATGATTATTAGATAAGGACCAGCACATCTGACCTAATTCGGTCCAACATTAATAAAAGAGAATAAACAGCGACATCACGTTATTCTGGAATTATTATGAATTATGAATGGTTCTTTGTCAGTCAATGAACAACTTGTAACAATACATTCAAATATTTAAGTTATTTTAAAATAACATCATGTAATTACCAAGTAATCATGGTCCTGTTTCACAAATTTTGTTGGTACATTTGCAATAATCACCATATAGCAGACATTAAAACAGATTTATTGGTTGAATCTATTTATTTTAATGTAGCAGAAGCATGGCATTCATTATCTTCTGCTGATGGGTTCTCCATGCCCATCCAGGGAAGAACGTATTGGGCACTGGGCAGATACACCCAGGACAGGGCGCAAATCCACTGCTGGGCACACAGTCACTCACACACTCTTTGGGGGCAATTTAGGGCAGCCAATTTACCTTAAATTCATGTTATGTTCTGGGTGAGAAAACCGGAGAACCTGAATGAAGCCCACACAGACATGAACATGGAAACCATTCAAACCTGGATCCCCAGTGCTCAGAGGTGAATGTGCTAACCACTAAGCCACCATGCCGCCCTGACAGCCTTAACAGTTAGAAATAAACATATTGATAAATGACACACCTAAAAAACCAGGATCTTGTGTTCAATAAAGTTATGGAGCAAAAAACAATATTGAATTTAAAATCACCATAAACATTTTTTTTTTTCATATAGCCAACCAAAACTTACGCTACACTCAGATATTAAATTCTCTTAATTATGACAAATTTAAATCCATTTAATTGACAGCTATGCTTATGGCATATGTTATTTTAAAAAATGTCTATTCAAGAAAAGTTACTAAAACCACCTCCACAGTCAATGATAAACTATTTAAAAGTGCATCAAGGGGTAGGATCCAGAGGACCTTACCTCTTGATGCATCAAGAGGCTCCTGGGCCCTGGGGGGGGGATTCTGGGTCTTGTAGTTACCCTTTTCACAAAGTGAGGGGCAAAGTGACGAAAGTAGTTTCAAGAACTGTTTTAGCGTCATAAAATCCTGCGTAAACAAACTCAACAAAAGCTTCAAAAGAAAAAGGTTTTGTGTCCCTTTGATTTTGCTGAAAGACCTTAATCCTTTAGAGTCAAAAAGGGCAGACGGACCACAGCATCGGTGAGATTGGTAGGCAAGTTCTACAAGGGAGGGGGGGGAAGTTGGGGTGGGGGTTAATGGCACCATTATTTCCCTTGAGGCAACGGAAGACAAGGCGGCGAGCAGCCCTGATCCAGAATTTTAGCCTGTGCCCGAGCTGACGTGGTAATCTGAGCTAATGACTTCGCGGCGAGCTCGGGATTGACCCTGAACCTGAGTGTTACAGATGCTATCAACAGAGCAAAGTTGTGCTAAAGCTGCTCGCTTTCCCCGTCTCACTATCTTCATTTCTGTCACTACTTCCAGACACCTGACTCGGCGCTAATGCCAGCTATTGCATTAGCATTCCAGAGAGGTCCCATTAAACACCATCTCAATTAGTTTCAGTTTGTTTCTTGGCAGAAAGCATTCACATTAGAATCTAATTCTGAAATCTTTAGTGTGTCACTTTACTTCTCTTCCGATCAGCCATTTGCCTCTCAGCTGAACACAGCAATCCTAATAGCATTCCAGCTAGCTCCAAGCATTTAAATTAGTGCTGACTTGGCAGAAACTATTTAAATCGACTAACTTCATTCCTCCACAACATTTATTTCATACTTTGCTTGCTTGTCATTTCCTTTTTTTGTTCCCTTTCCAGCAACATTCCTGACATCAAGCAGAGGATAAATTGTTTGTTTGAGTAGAAAGGCAACATAGCAACATTGCAACTCACAAACAACAACAAAGACAGAGCTCTCAATGCTAAAACAACCAGCCAGAGTTCTCATTAACCTTTTAGATTTATAAATGCCCCCAACAAGATGCTTTAAATGATTTTTAAACCTCTCTTCTGCTTTCCTGTTTCAGTCTCCTGCTAAAGAAGGTCAGCCCTCCACCATTCCAAACAAACTTCTTTATTTTTTAAAGTCCCAATCAGAGTATAATATATTTCATCATAGTTTTATCAACAAAACCAGGGAAAACTTACTTTTTTTGTCTTGTTTAAGCTCCTTTTCCTCCTGTTTTGTCTGCTCCTGCACCAAGCCACAGCTCATTAGCATTCCAGCCAGGTCTGCCTAAGCAGAACCTTAATTAGCAGAAAGGCTACATTGGCTAATGGCTAGTGTCTGGGGTGTTTTCTCTTCTCAGAAAGATTACAAACGTTCACAAAGCGTGACTGAGAAATAATGTGCTGTGCCAACAAGTGAACAGAGATGAAAAAAAAAAAAGAAAAAGAAAATGGGAATGAAAAACAGGAAGTCGGGGCAGTAATGGAATGTCTGGACATGGAGGGTTGGATGTAATAGCAAATCTGTTTAAGGCTGTTAATGAAAACACACCGGCTACTTTATTCCTCCTGGGTGAATTATCTCTCGGCACTGAAAGAGGGAAATGAACAAGTGTGAATAAAATAAGCTCCGATTACATTGTCAACAAAGCGGCATTGCAGTACATAGAGGTTGCCCCCTTTGAGGATTAAAAAATAACTCCTTCACATTTACTCCGCCCCACATACACACACATGACATCTGACCCCTCCCTGTTCACCTAACATTTTCCAAAAATATTTTTATCTATCTTTTCAGTTCACAACATGTGGTCCTTAATCCTGTCTGTGAGAAGTTTCCATGTCTGATGGTTTTCAATCCAACAACAAAATAATAATAGTAATTAATTAAAAATTAATATATGTATATAAATATATAAATATACATAAAATCTATTAAAGGGCATCCTTGTGTCTTAAAAAAAATTATTAACCAATACATTTATTATGTTGACTTAATAAATTATGTTAAATTAATTGCTAGACAATTTCTTATCTAAACAAATTGATTAAATTGTGAAAACATTATTGTAAAAAATATTTATCATACAGAAATCAAGGGTAAAGGTTACTGCAAAATACTGTGGTCTGTTTTTCTTAACCTGAACTTTGTAAAGAATCCAACAATTTAATGTGCTAACCTTCACTAGAATACTAATTAAAAATTAAAAAGTTAATAGTTAGCTCTCTTCTCACTTATTGAAGTTATGCCTGTTTTTTTTTTTTTTTTTTTTTTTTTTTTTTTTTTTGGCAGTAACTACACAAACTACACAAAGGTTAAAGCTATGACAATGGCTTTGGTGTGTCAGTTGAATCTGTATACACAGAACAAACTAACAAAGAGAAAATAAAACAAAACAGAAATCAAGAACATTTTAATACATACTTGCAGTTTCCAGATAAAATGAAGCTCTTTCCATTGTTTATGTTCATGTTGCTTCTTTAAATTGACTCAGACTCCCACTGTCTCTGGATCCACCCCACTCTTCCCATATGTTAGATGTTTTAAGACCAACAGACTGTCCTCAGAGCTGCGGACACAGATTTTTCCAAATAAAACCCTGCGAAAGGATGCCTCTATCCCCCTGACAAGTAGTCAGGAAAGTTTTCTAATACACTAAACAAACAAAAGTATCAGGACTGGAAATGACATCCATTTTTTACGGCTTCCTTAAGAAAAAAAAAAAAAACTTTCTACAACATTTTGTGTGTCTGACAGACATAAATAATGAAATAGGTGACAGAGATAAATAGGTGAACGTGAAACACCCAAATTAATTTCATTCCTTGTAAAAATGTACATAACGTCTTAATGAATGCCATGTTTAAATTGCCCCTACGCTGTCATACGTAGGGCTACAACAGAAAGCTTTTTATGAGAGTGTATAGCGATGAATATAGAGTATGATTATACAAAAAAACAAAAATAACAAAACATACTATTTAATCTGCATTTATCTCATTGATATGATACTGTAAATGCGGTGCGGTAATCCACCTTTAAATTATTGCTTCCTGTACAAAATGCAGGCGGCTCCTTAACACCCTTCCTTTAATTCTTTATGTACTATAGGCCATTTAGGATGCAATGCCATGCACCCTATTCTTAGATCACTATAAATAGTATGAAATGCTTGGACCTACACTTGGAATATGTAGAATACTAGCATATGAAGACCAGGATGGGCCCACAGCCCACCGGTGGATTGCATGTAGATGAGCTTCACCTTGATCATGGTAGGAGAAGGACATTTTTTCCGACACCTTTACGAGAGGCCGAGTCTGGACCTTCTTGGAAAAATCTCTCAGACTTTGATGTGTTTTATTAAGCCCACATGGATTTGTCTCTATGTTGTTCATCCCCCACCCACCCTTCGAACAAGCGGCATTATTTACAGCCTGATGCTAACAGGGGATTAAAGTTGTGAAGATAAATGGGGGGTGAATTAAAAGAAACCATTAACAGCGGGGGTTTGGAAACACTGACGCCTTTTAATGTGCTTCACCTTTGTTTACACACTCCACAAACACACTAAGAAAAATATTTGTAAACCTTTCTTGTCTACTTTTCTTTTTAGTTGGTGACAGTAACAGTAATATGAATGGTGATGAAGTAATAATGCATTAACTAAGTGAATGTGCAGGACGTTATGTGTGTAACTTTTTGCTTTCGATTGGGAAGACTTTCCACAAGTTTCTACATTCCATTGGTCTAGAAGAGAAGAGTTTCTGAGATCAGACTCTGATGTTGGATGAGATGACATGGCTATCAATCGCTGTTAGAGTTAATCCCAAACATGTTTATTCCTCCACACTAAATTCACCCACCCATGTCTTTATGGAGCAACACAAAGACGGAAGTATACAACTGTCCAAACTACATGACAAGGTGCTTGACTTTATGCACTCATGGTAATGGTACTGAATCAAATATTCACTGTTTCAATACTTCTGTCCATGTCGTATATGATAATAATACTTATTTGCCAAATGAAAAGAAAAAGTTAAGAGGAGGAGATTTATGTAGATAACAATTAATTTTAGGATTTTAGGCACATAAATGAAACTTCTGAATTTATTGGTCAGGAGGTGTGTCCTGAAACTTTCATTGTCATTTTTACAGCATGGTTTTCTTAATTACTGTTTGAGTAGCGATGTGATTTATGGCTCTATAATTAGTGACTTAATTTCCAGTGAGTGCACTGGTAATTTTCAGCAGTGCAGCTTGTGGTTTACTTTTTTTTTTTTTTTTTTTTTACCTATACAAGCAGACAGGGAGGTACAGGGTGCTTATACGCTTTCAAAGTTGGCACAGAGCTGTTTTACACTAACGTTTTACCTTGAGAGTTTCGCCAGCAGCAATGACTGCGGGAGTGAATAAAGAAGTCAGAGGTTTAAGGCTTCATCCCGCAGGAGATCTGGATTAAGAGCTGGTACTTTAATGTAGATATACATTCCCATCAGGATACTTTAAAAAAAAAAAAAAGGATAATGAAGTATTTTATGACTGACTGGATTTGTGCAATTAAAACACTTATCTGTGACTTTTTGCTTTTTGTGTAAAATTTGTAATCCAATCTAATTTAATATAATCTTGATGAACATAAATCATAAACAAGCCTCACCTCATGTGTGATAAGTTCTGTATGTCCTCATCCAAACTTCGGGTCAAACATTTCATGCATTCTGTCATGTCCAACAGACAAGATGAAGTTTTACAATACAAGTATTAGTATCATTAGTATCGATAGAATTATTACTATGTACTCAGGGGATCCCAGTTATAAGTAATAATAATAATAATAATAATAATAATAATAATAATAATTTATGTACTTATAAATAATACTAACTAAAACCAACCTTTAAAATAAAAACAAAAATACTTTAAAACTAATCTATTGTCCTAGATTTTTTTTCCCATGCTACACCTGAATTTCTTAAATATTTACTTTTTTTATTGGTTGTATATGTTATTTTTCTTTTATATTTTTTTGCTTTAATTATCATTTCTTTTATTTCTAATGTACATTTGTGTTTCTTCCTCTTTATTCTTCTTGCTTTATTTTATTTACATATTTAATTAGCAATTGAGAGTAAATAATTTTATTTCTTTTAACTACATAATCCTAACCCTAACCCTAGAACTACCTTCAGCATTTCTGTATCAATAATAAACCATTCACAGTTCCATATGCCCATAATTTCACACCAGGCTCAGGACAAACACACCTATGCAGGCAGGATATCAGCCGGTGCAGATTAGCACATCTTTTTATTTACAATGTAAGATATAAATTAGTAAAAGTCTTCGGGTTAACAACGTTTGTACCTTTCACTGTTTCTTTTAAATAAAAACCAACCATCATCTATTTACAAAACAAACAATGTCGGCTTTTTGTCATTGCAATACAACTTGCATAAATTATACAGACGATTCGCCGTCATTTACAAAAATAAATATCAAATGTATTCCACTCTTTACCAGCTCCTCGTCCTTTCCACTTTTCTTTCTATGGACTTTCGGTACAAATGGTGTCTTTGAAATAATGTCCCAAACCTAACACACATCACTGGTGGCAATGAAGCAAAACATACAGGTCCTGAGAAGGTGGGTGTCCATATTAATAGTTAGATAACTATCTGATTTCAATAAATACATTTTTCATTAAAATATCTTGTCCAGTAACAAGCCTTAAGTCCACAAAGGTCCATACGGTCGTTTAGATCCGATGTCCTTTATTTCCTAGTGGCTTCAAATATGATCCTTAAAATGATGTCAGCAGTGAAGAGGTGAGGCTGACTTTGATGTTTAGCTGTAAAACAGAGAAGGAAAAATCATCAGCACAAAATTACATCGTTTCTTATAATAACAGGCATCAAGCAGCATTAATCGTCTACTAGCATGTTTGTCGAAAAGAAAAGAATTTCTAAAGTTTTATATAAAATTTCTGCTTTATGTTTAATTACATAAATGTTTTATTTAGTTGTGATTTGGTGTTTATTCAAATAAAAAAATCTTAGAAATAAATAAAAGACTTGTTAACATACAAAGATTTCTACATGTTTACTTTTTGGCTTTAATAAAATGTCAGTTGAGGGTTAAAACAAAAAAAAACTTGGCAAAAATATCTCATAAATTTGTGATTTTTTAATGTTACATAATGTATTTACAATTTATTCTACACACATTGTTCTACAAAGTACAAACAATACACATTGATTGGGGAAAGTGCTGTTTTACTTCTTTGGGAAACACCAAGAACCAAATGCTACAGATTCTTTAACTTTCTACAATGAATGCCATACATTCCTCAAAGAGGATTAAACTTACTTTTTCACTCCACCTTTAGCTTGACAGGTAGGACTGAGGTCCGTGTGCACACATATCACTGGCGTCAGCTAGAAATAAAAAGAGTGAATGTAAATGCTTATTTTCCTTTAAAAAAAAAGACCATTTTAGCAAACATTGTATGTTAAATCTATTTGTGGGTCTAATTAAAGAACTAAAACACTCATTTTTGGGAGTGTGGGACACTGGGACACAATAAAAAATTATTTTGCAATTTGATAATTATATGTATAAATGACATGCAAATAATAATAAATATTCATTTAAAAAAATTAAAACAGATGTGAAAATTAAAACAGATGTAAAAATTAAAACAGATGTCTAAACAGGTGCAGATTAAAGTGTTTAAATTCCTTCCTGCACAAATATTTGAAAAAATATTTTAATTTAAAGATCAACGTCAAAATATTGATTAATTATGATTAAAGGTACACAGTAATACACTAATATGGACAGAAGTATTGGGACTGTTGCATACAAATTCCCAAAATGCATGGCTAGGTGTTTGATTTTAGACGCATGTGGTAATCAGACTGAATAAAACATTTGCATTTAATGAAAATGGGGTGTGTCCCAATTCCATTGTGTATTATTTTGTTCATATTAAAACAGTCTACATCTCAGTAAGTGCATTAATGCTACAAACATCCACATTAAGGTTACAAAAGAAATTTACCTTTTTTTGTCTCTGCAACTCTGAAGTGCTCCATCTGGATGTGATTAGAATGATTAGCCTGACTGGCCTTAAGCATCTCAGCAGAAGGTTTATGAATTGAGCCATAGCGCAGAATTCCTTGACCAAAGTTTCCATAATTGCCATAGTTGCCATAAAATGGTGAAGTGTAATAAATGGGTCTGGCCAAAATAGCTGCGGAGGGGGATACGCCCGATTGATTGCAGGTCCAAATCCCACCTGCGGTGGAGCAGTTCTGGCTTTGAAGGGGCTGTTTGGAGTCTGAGGTGGCAATTTCGGCCAAGGACCAGAGCTTGGGCTTGGTGTTTTGGCTTTGAGTGTCCAAGCAAGCCTTGTTTTTGTTACGCTCTGGCTCTAAAAGTGGCGCCTCCACCCCGGTAAGCGGTGATGATGTCATTGGTTTAGGCGACAGAGCCCCATGATTGCTGTGGGCTGAGGTCAGGTCAATGTCAGGATGCTTATCTTTAGATTCAGGGCTGGGTTTGCAGGAGAAGTCATCGATTCTGCATGGGACCTTTTCTCCGTCAGACTCAACCGAGTGGTCAGTCAGAGAGTCAACGTGCAAACTGATACCTGAACAAAAATAAACACATAAGTGAATGTATCTTGACTTTAACTTTATCTTAATATAATAATATATATTTATCTATCTTTGAATAAGAGTTTAAAATCAAAGTTGCGTTATTTAAACCTGATGTTAAACCATCTGTTTTTTTTTTAGGACTTCCAAATATTCTCCATTAGAATAACTTTTTATTATCAAAAAAGTTTAGATACCTAAAGTAGTACAAAGTAGATTGCTTCATGTCCAATACGATACCGATTGTGTATTTGATAAAACAGATACCAATCTGTTACTGTCTCTTTAATAATATAATAATATAATAATAGAAACTTGAACTAAAAACATGTTTTTTAGTAAAAGAAGCAATGCATCATTCACAAAAATCACTGGGTCACCACCAAACAATATGTTAAGTGTCTTGGAGTCAGATAAATTATATCTGTATGCAAAAATATAAACTGTATATTGAGTTTGAGAGATGCTGTGTGAAGAAGTACATATATTTATATAAACAATATCAAATCGAGTGATGTTGGTCTGATATCAGATTGAAAGCAACACTGAGTGTCAGACCGTCCCACCGCACTAACAGTTAATTTCCTTTACCTTCATCCTCAGCAGACGCATCTCCATTGTCAACGTGCTTTTCCTCGTCGTCCTCCTCTTTCCTGTTAGTGCGCATGCCTTCCTCTTCATCCTCATCGTCACTCTTGCTTCGCGCGCCCCATGTCATCTTGTTCTCCTTCTTCAGTCTCCGTCTGGCGTTGGCAAACCACGTGGACACCTGAGTGAGGGTCATCTTGGTGATGATGGCCAACATGATCTTCTCCCCTTTAGTGGGATAGGGGTTCTTCCTGTGTTCCTGCAGCCAGGCCTTCAGCGTACTGGTGGCATCACGCGTGGCATTTTTCCGGTATGCTGGGTCGTTCAGCTGATACGGGGGAGGTGGGAACCCTGCGCTGCCATACGGAGAGAACCCCAGAGGAGCTGCCATGGATGGGGGTGGGGGGTCATAAGGGGAGGCCTGCTCCACACAGACACACAAGCACAATGTATAATTTTATCAAGAAATGCATAATAAGTAGGACGTAGTGCTACATTACAGACAATAATCCGGAAAATATGATCAATTTAATATCTCTTAGCTTGATTAACTAATTATTTACAATCTGGTTATTATATGGACAAAATAATTATATATGGACAAAAGTATTGGGACACCTACACATTACACCCACAGTAGTTTTAATGATGTCCCTTTACAATTTTTTTATTTAATGATATTCTAGCTGTTACTGTTCAGTCGAATCTTTCTTTTTGGTTTTGAAGTAGGTCTGTGTGGTTTACCAATTCATCCTAAAAAAGCATGAGGTCATACACTGATGCTGGGCGAGGGGAGCTGGCTCATAATCTACATTCCAATTCATCCTAATGGTGTTCAAACTCAACCAACCATGTGTTTGAGGGCCAACACAATGTTGGACGTATACAATTGTACAAAATAGGTGACTAGGTGCTTGACTGTGCACACTTGTGGTAATGGGAATGAATAAAACATTAACTGTCTCAACACTTTGTCCATGTACAAAAAGTATTTAAAAGAGTATTTATGTCGGTAACAATTAGCATGCAAATTATTATTATTATTATTATTGTTATTATTATTATTATTATTATTATATGAGATGCAGCCGCTCTTTAATGAGTGATGTGTAACTCAAGTGTAACGAAGCGCTGAAGTGGAATTAAGGAGAATAATGTGCGCAGTAATCGGTGATGAATCACTTCGGTGCTGATGAGATGGAGTGATTAAAGTGCGCGTCATTATCACCGCCGCTCCCCCATAATCACCGCTCCGTGGAAAACGCGCGCGCGCGCGCGTGCGCGCGCTTGGCCCGTCGCTGAACCGCGGCATCGCGTTTAAATCCTATTAAGCGTTATGGAGCCGTCTTTAATCCGTGTCATTTGCGTCCTAATTCATCTTTTATTCAGCGCTCAGCTGCGCATATTTAACTCCGTTCGAATCCGTCACCGCGGCTCCGAATGTGCGATCCGCCGAGACGCTCCCGAGCAGAAAGACATCCAACCATCACCTGCGTGGAGTCATTAGAACCCGTCATTAGAACCCAGCTTCCTTTAGCTGATCAACACTGCATCCACAGGTTTGAAACTCTCAGACGTTTTAAGCCGTATTCGTTTCATAGTGTTCGATGAGAAGGAAGGGGAAAAAAAAAAAAAAAAAAAAAAAAAAAAAGTTTCACTTTTGTCCGAATGGAGATTCAGTCAAATCCTATAAGAGATAATTAGCAGCATGTGTTCCATAAAAGATTTAATTTGTGGGCAATAAAATGTAAAAAAACAACAACATAGTATTGTATATTTATAATTTAATTTAACAATAACAATAATAATAATAATAATAATCATAATTATTATTATTATTATTATTGTTGTTGTTGTTGGTGGTGTTGTTGGTGGTGGTGTTGTTGTTGTTGTTGGTGTTGTTACTCCTAGGTCTTGTTTTTGTATCAAAATATACAAAACATCCATTTTCATACGTTTTATATTTTGTATAATAAAAGGTCAGGTGTTCTGTAAATACATTTGAGAAATATAACCAACGAAATCAAAAAGGTTTTCGATTAAAACCTATATTAATAATTTACCAATTAATTCATACACATTATGAGTAATCAACTCAATGAGTGTAGTTTTTGTTAATCCTGCATCAAAACAAACGCAGAATTCCTATGGACACATTTTTTTTGCGGATTCTATTTTTATCATCCGAGAATTAAAAAGTAAAAAAAAACGTGTTTAAATAAAATTTTTAATGCATAGATTTTATTTCTTTATTTTTTTACAATGACCACTTGTGGCTTTTTTTTAAAGTTTGGAACTGGTGTCACTTCCACCGCTAGTCTTCAATATTTTTGTTGCAGGCTGAGAAAAGTATACTTGACAATTTAACCCAGAAATTCCACAAATTTTGTGAACAAAGTTCTTCTAAATTCTCATATTTCTTTTGAAGACTGTTTGAGTCCAACGCGTCCACCGGCTTTACTTAACGAGGGTTTAAAGCAAATTTAATGTATGTATTGATTTGTGTATTTATCGTCGACGAAATTATGATAGAAATATAAAACAAAACCCAAATATTTAATATTTAAACAGGTTAATCCAAACCGAATTATCAATACGGATTGAATATTATATTATATAATAAACAATAAATATATAAATATTATATTATGCATAATAAATACATTTGTGTGTGTGTGTGTGTGTGTGTGTGTGTGTGTGTGTGTGTGTGTGTGTGTTAGTTATTCCGATCAGGGAAAAACATCTGTTGTTTTGACTCTTTCTGAATAAATATATCAACACTATTATAATAATTATTAATATAATTATAAGACATTTAATAAACAAAATCCTTTTACATGTTGCATTGTTGTATTTTATTTAATTAGAAATCAACCTGAGAGTCATGTGACAATTATAATTCTATATATTGTACTAAAACTGAAATGCCGTAAATCCATAACCTCTTATTATTTCTATTATAAAACAGTTTTTAAATTATTTTTTACGTTCGGTCATCAAAACATCCAACTACATCTCTAAATAGGTTAAATTCGGCTGCAGTAATCATTCTGTTTATTATAACAATCGCGTAACGAAATAAGCCACAATCGCTGTAATTATTCGACGATTTAAACGTCTGTTTAGCTCCAGCTTTATATTACTCTGTGGTCATTACAAATCCATTGCACTTGACTAAACAATGCTTCATAACTCGGGCTTTAATTGCAGTGTTATTTATAACATTTATTATAATGAATCCTTGTTAAATTATTAAAACATGATTAAGTCAAACCTCGGAGGCTGAATTCGGGTCTCTGTGATTGCGGACGGCCGCGCAATTCCACAGATGATTAATACACAGGATTAAATCAGACACTTATTAAACTACACCTTTAACACGCATTAATAAAATAAAACTAATGAGGGAATAAAGCTCGGTGAACTTTACCATGTACGAGGGGAATCCGGTGGTCGGGTCCGTGTACGGCAGAGCGCCGGGGAAGCCGCCCGCGGCGGAGGCGGTGAAGGCTGCAGAGGCGGGATACGGTGTGAACGCGGAGCCGGTGGATGAGGCCGAGGAAGAAGAGGAGGACGAAGAGGAAGAGGAGCAGCGCGCCGCCAGCTCTAGCTCCTCACTCCTGAGCGGGTAGAGAGCCAGGGAGCCCGGGCCGGGCTGGTACAGGTAACCCTGAGGATAAGACATGGCGCTGGGAATCCCAGAAATAATCAAAGAATCAAAACCACAGACAGAACCCTGTGCCGCACAGTCAGCGCATCTGTCCCTGTTCTCACAGCACAGTCGATTAGTCGTTCAGTCGTTTAGTCGTTTGGTGGCAGGCCGGCCGTGTTCGGTCCCAAACAGTAAAACGACTGCAATTACGTAACAAAAGTCCAAAAAAAAAGAAAGAAAGAACGCGAGCTGCTGCAGAAGCTTCTGTTCCACGCGTCGGTTCGTAAAAAAAAAACCTCAAAGTAATTTTTTTTTAAAGGGAGAAACTTAGGCTGCTGTGTGCAGTTAGTCCGCGGAAACGAGGGGAACAGACGCGCGTCTTCTTGCCTTCGCGTGGAAATTCTTCGCCCCACGAAAGGCGCAGAAAAAAGTCGCCGCTAGTTTTGCTGACGCGCAGAAGAAGTCGGATCAGTCCGCATCTGTTTTTCTGCACCGACGCATCTATGAAATCCGAGGGTTCCTTCAGAATATATATATATATATATATATAGAAAAAAGTAAAAAAAAAAAAAAAAAAAAAAACATTAAGCAGCCAGCGTTTGGAGGTCGCGTTTAAACCTCGCCATGCGTCCTGCCTCGTCTTTAAAAAACAAACAAAAAAAAAACAGGCTGGACTCGCGCGCGACCTTACTACTAAAAAAAGGCTATTTTCCAAAAAGAAAATGATTAAAGAGGAGTCTGTTTTTTTTTTATTATATTTAAAAAAAAAACATCCAAGAATTAAACTCTAAATCTAAAAACAGACGGCGAGCAGAGACACCAAGCGTCCCGTGCGGCGCGCAGGCGGCTCGAGTGTGCGCGCGTGTGCGTGTTTGTGAAGTGTATGAACGAGTGTGTGTGTGTGTGTGTGTGTGTGATGGTCCTGTGTGTGTGTGTGTGTGTGTCGGGGCTCAGAAGGCAGCGGTGTGTGAGCAGTGCACGAGCGGCAGGCTTTCTCGGCGCGTTTGGAGACTGTCACTCAGTTGCGACCTGATCTGAATTTCCCCGGCCACGCCCCCCCGTCGGTCGCGCGCACACGCACGCACACACACACACACACACACACACGCACACACACGCACACACACACGCGCGCTCCCGCCTCCCGTGCCGTGATTGCGCCGCGGCTCTCGGAAGGTCGTTCATCAGAGTCGCATAGAAATAGAAAAAAAAAAAAAATACACGAAATAAAACAAAAAAAACCCAATTAGAGACATCAAGCGCTGAATTAACACCTTAAACGAATCTACACATCTCCCCGTGTTATACACGAGCGCCTTTAATGGCCTTGCAAATTTTAGTTTTGCGAAAATGACTCGAATATTTAGATGCGTGAATGAATTCGCGAAGATTCAACACGTAAAAGTAAAACATCTGCTTTAAAACAAAAACAGTTATTTTATTCCTCTAGAAAATTTCAGATGTAAACGCGTCTACGTTTCACTCGGTGATCCAGAATAAAAGCAACGTTAAAATCACCTGGTCTGGAAATAAATCTTTGATGAAGAATACTGAAACATGAGAGTAGTCATTGTAAGCACATTTCTATCGCTTTTATCTGATATACATTTTCAAAGAGTCTTCGATCTATGGTCACAGTTTGTCATTGAGTGTTACTCGTATAATTAAAGGTACATTTTTGGAAATAATGTTAGAATAGTAGACAATTTCTGTCCCACAAAATACAGCTGACACTAATCTGCCCCCTAGGGTTAATGTTTGGACCTTAAGGTTACAATGTAACTCTAAGAGGACCAATGATTTTCACATATGTTCCCCAAACAGTAAACCGATGTATGGGTACCATATCAGTGACATCTCAGAAAGTGGGTTTGTTAGTCAGTTTAATCTAAAATAATGTTATTGGAAAAACAGTCAAAACTTAAACCTGGTCTGTTCTAAATACATATTAATTAACTTTAATCTCAGAATAAAGAAAGTGATATTGTCATGTACACTTTTAGAAAACAAATGGCATCTGTGTTCCATTAGGGATGCCATGCTTGTCTATAGAATAATATACAAATATATCCAAGTTCAAAAACAAATAAGCTTCTTTAGGTTAAAACACTCTAACTTATTTTAATGCAGATGTTTTTGTTTTTGATAAAAACTTTTATCAGAATTAAACCTAATGTTTTCTTAAGCTGCATGAAGTGTAATCACATTGTGATTATTATTTTATTGTGATTCTGCAATTTACCCCTGGGATCAAAAAAGTATTTTGATTCTGATAAATAAATCAGGTGGAGTTTTGTACAGGGTTCTGCTGGTCCACCTCATGGTGAATCTCATTCAGTTTTAACTTCAGTGTGAACTCCAGAGTTATCTTCTGCTTTTGGACTAAACATTTTTGATTTGACATTTTGAACTGAAGCGTTGAATTTACACCTAAATCCACAGACATCCACATTTTACTCTGTTCCTTTATTTTCCATTATGTATTGTAATGTGAAAAAATAACTTGTTAAATGGTAAAGTAAATTAATATTCAAGATGTTATATATTACATGTATTTATTTTTATATAGTTTGTTTGTTTTAGTTAATGAGATTAGAATTATGTCAGTCACTTTTACAATGCAACCCCCCCCCCCCCCCCCCCCCCCCTTATGTATTACTGTGCAAGTGTGTGTGTGGGTGGGTGTGTAGGTGTGTGTGTGTACAGGAGCATAGCTCGAGGCACTTGGTGTAAGTCTCCCTCACCCTTTCCCTGTGTGTGTGTGTGTGTGTGTGTGTGCGTGTGTGTATTTGTATCATTACACAATCAGTGTGAATTACTTTGTCTTTGTGCAGCTAATGTGTGTCAGTACAGATAACGTGTATTAGTGTGTGTGTGTGTGTGTGTGTGTGTGCAGATGAATTAGAGTAGTCAGTGTGTGCTAATGTGTTTTAAAGTCATTAATGTGCTCATTAGTTTATCATTAGCATTATTATTTTTTTGGATATTTATTAAATTTATTATACTGTACATACATTTTAATTAATATTTATTTATACTTTATATATAATGTAGCATTTTCACGTCCACAGTGCTCTTATATCCTGAATGAATACATATTCAAATTTAGAATATAAGACTAAATTAGGTCATAATGTGGAAATTTAATTTGTAGGTAGCTCCAGTAAGATGACAAGGATTTTTATGAATAAAACGTCACATTGAGATTCTGCTTGGAAATGTAAAAATGGATAAATAAAAACAATCTTTTAGAAACGAAGCTTTGTGCTCATCGGGAGCTTCGCAGCTGATCAGCAGAAGAACATGATGCACTGAGTCCAAACTTAAATAATACCTTGTTCTCTGTACCGAACAGGGATCTGTGTCTTATTAATACACAAGGCGGAATTGCATCTCTTTGTGTGTGTGTGTGTGTGTGTGTGTGTGTGTGTGTGTGTGTGTGTGTGTGTGTGTGTGTGTGTGTGTGTGTGTGTGTGTGTGTGCGTGCGCTGCATTAATGATACCAACCTCCGCAGGGTGAAATTTGTGAAGTGGATTGATTTGTCAGCCTCTTATTTAAAGAAAGGAACAGTGCGAATGACGAACAGCAGGGGGCAGTAGGAGCAAAGAGGGGCAACGTCCAACCCTCATCCCTAAACGGACACTTGGTGGGGGTTCTGGTCATGTGGGGTATTTTTGTTTAAGTGCTTGTTACCCGAGCTCAATAAGGCAATACACACCCTCACACCGCTTCCTTTAGGACTGCGGGGGCTGTGTATTAGTTAGTGTTACTGAGGGCACTACAGCAGAGAACACTCCATTTTTATTTTTTAAGCGTTGTCCTTATTGCAACATCACATGCATCACATTAAGAGAGAGTCGAAAAGGGATGCATTAGTGTTTTTAATGTAAGCTCAATTGATTTTACCTTTAGAATGTGCAGACTTCATCCTGGACAACACTGATGATCTAACATTGATGTCAGGTCTTACTTTAGTACGGATGCAGGAAGCTGGCTCTTAGTCTCCATTCTAGTTCCATCCCAAAAGTGACAATGGAAAAGTGTCAGTAAAGTTTTTCCAGACCTTTGTAAAGAAACGAAATGCAACGATCAGGAAGTGTGCCCCAGTTCTTTTGTCCCGTGTTAAATAAACACAATCGTCCCATTAACTCATATTTACCACCAACTTAACTGAAGTTGTCTTTCATCATTGCTCAATAAATATCCGCCCATATGGTACCGTGAGCCCCGAAAATCGCTGCAGGTGCAGTTTTCTAATCATAAAAAAAAAACAATACAATCATCTGATTTCCCAACAGTGTGTTCACTCATTAGCCTTTTAGACCATTGATCAAGCTTTACTGACAAATTCCGTAATTATATGAGTCCTGATGCTCAATAAAGCTGATTAAATTGAGGGCAAAAGCACACACACACACACACACACGCACACACACACACACAAACACACACACACACACACACACACACACACACACACATTTGGCTCCTTACAGAGTCAGATTTATGACAGACGCCATCAAGGCCAAAAGAAACAACTATTGATTTTTAATATTTTTCTTCCATACTTGTTTACTTTAGGGTCCTCCAGTGACTGTGTGTGTGTGTGTGTGTGTGTGTGTGTGTATGAGGAGAAAGGGATTATTACCCCTTACTTCTGATGAGACAAATTGTTTGGCGTGACTCGGGCTGGCCGATGGCTATGCTTTGATGTCACATCGCTTCGTTTGCCCTTCTGACTAAATGATTATTGATTTCAGATTCCTGAAGACTCTTGAAAATGTGAAAATCGGGGGACCAGGCCTCTGGGGGGGATTTGTTTTATTAACTAATATCTTGCAGGCCTAATTTTTTTTGACCTGCTGCATGATGGGTGTATGAAAGAGCAAAGGGGGGGGGGGTCATGACTGTTAACACCATTGCCTCCATCAGAAAGAAAAATGTTTAATTTATATACACTGAAATGGGCTATGGCTTAATAACAAACACCGGCAGGGATGGACAGGTGTCTTGTCAACCCACAGGGAAGTCACACCCCAATGTGCTTGCCTACAACACGAGACGTGGGGTGGGCACCAGGTGGACGTCTAAAAGAAATAAATGGAAAGAATAAGGGCCACATTGGAATATTTTGGCATCTATATTTGTAAAAATAAACATTTTATTCAGAGAAAATATGCCTTGTAATACCCAGAAGGACAGATCACTTTAATTCTATGAGTTTTTTGAGGACTTTGCATGTTCTCCCTGCATGTTCCTCCTAAAATCCAAGCAAATGTTCCACGGTGAGTTGGTGATACAGTCACCCCTGGTGTGAATGTGTGTGTTTGTGTTCTATGACAGTGAAATGTCCTGGGTGTTTCAAGGCTCCTGAACCAGCTCTGTTGTCCTCTAAACTGTAACTTGAACACTCACCACTGCACCACTACAGCAGGTGAAGCTTTAAACATTTTTTAAACCTCATGTCTTGTTTTTATTTCTCCTGAAGTCTTTGAGTTAAAAAAAAAAAAAAACATCCAGAAGGCTGTTAAAATTAGCAGAATATGAACCACAAATCTAAAAACATGACTAAAATTCGTGAATGAAATTGCACACGGTTGCGCTGATCGTGTGTTGTGCCTCTTTGTATCAGTGCTGCGGGGGTGCACGAGGCCTGCAGGAGAAAATACATGCTCGCAGAAATGCCTTGTATTAAGTTACACCGCCTTTGAACACAGCAAACATCTGCTTTGAACTTTAAATCTCAAAATATGGGTAGCAATGCCGCAGAGGATAGTGTGTGTGTGTGTGTGTGTGTGTGTGTGTGTCGGTTTTAGCTGCTGTACCTTTGACAGACCAGCAACAGTAAAGCCACATGAAGAACAGAATGTTCTATACAACAGGGACTTCGTTTGAAGGAATAAAGGATCTCGAAGCACTAAAATGTGTTGTTACTTGACAAAGATGGGCGACAGACAAGTGCCATTGTTGTCATAATTGTTGTACTACAAGATGTTCATCCGAGCACGAGATGACTGGATTAACTATTTCGGTCAGTGGCCTACCGTTTAGGCTGGTGGAGGTGAATTTATAGTGTGGGGCATGTTCCACTGGCACGCTGATGTAAGTGGATTTTTAGACAGTGGGGTGTAGCTAAGCATTGTGGCTGACATGGTTCCTCCCTTAGAAGGACTGTTTTTAGAAGTACAATGAGTTACATGACTGCTTCCAGGAACATGTTCCTATGACCGCAGACTTGCCGACCACTACTACTGTACATGGAACCTGTTAAATGTCAATAAACATAAGAATAAAATAAAAAGTTGTATTTAGCAAACTGCTTCACTGTAATAAATAAAAGCAATTAATGAATGAGCGATCACACATTTTAAAATAATTTTTCTTTTCTTTAAGTTTTTGCTATTGCTATCACTTTGTTTTTGTTATTTTAATCACTGTCACTGGAAATTGTTTCAGCGTCGCCAGTTGAAGCCATAAAGGAATCAACGCTTCTGCAGAATCGAATTGTCTAAAGACACATTTCGAGTGAGTTGAATAACTACAGCTAGACTTAATTCCCGTTACTATTTCACTTGGCATCAGGTTATAAGCGAAGAAAAACGCGGCAGACGTCCGATTTGTAGGCGTGTTAATTTGCGGCTTTTCCGTGATCCCTGTGCTGCACAGAGATACTGCACGTGGTTCCAGGCGATCTGATGCTTGTTCCGAAGCAAGAATGTCTTTGGTTCTTCATTTCCCAGCTCGGAGCCCTGCGGAAAAACAGCCCTGCCAGTGTGTGTAATCAGCAGGCGCCCATGTGCTTGGCAGCCAAGGGGGTTTCCAATCGGCCCCTGTGGGCGAGAGACGACCCTTGTGTGTTTTGTGTGTGTGTGTGTGTGTGTGTGTGGGAGACAGAGAGAGACTCAAAAGCTGTTTTCACATGGAGTGAAGTCTGACACACTGGTTCAATTTTGCTTTACATGCTGCAGATAGATATGCATGTTGCGAGGAAGCATTTCAGGCCGATATGTTTGAGAAACACTATGTCTTTTTAAAAAGGGTTGGCATTTTGCATCACATTCTCCCTCCGCCTTTGAAAACACTATTGTGTACAGAGACCCTTTGTTTCTTCTGTGACCACTTTCTGATTATCAGTAAAGGTTTGTAGTGATATGCAAATAGGCCCGAACCATATGGCCAATAGCAGCATTCTCTCACAGCCATTCAGCGTTCTATCTTGTTTTCTCACATTCACTTTCTAAACTGTTATTTATTTACAAGAAGCAGTTTGAAACTTCACCCCTATATTACTATATCATTAGGTTCTCCTCCTTCAAGATAGATAGAAAAGGAAATTCAGAGCAACCAGTAGCAGTTCCATATTGCACACATAACAACACACATAGCAGTAAAAAAATATCAAAAATAAATATAGGATATAAGTAGAAATGTAAAATAAAAATATAGAATGCGAAACCTAAACAAGAATTAGATTGAACAATATCTGACAGCCCTATTTATTAGCTCCCATTGACAATTAGACATGATTGCTGACTTGAGTAAATTTGTTTTTTTACATGCTTCATCAGTCCACCCCTAGTTTTGACAATGTAGCTTTGAAGGGCCGTATAAATAAAAAGTCTTATAAATAAAAGTGGTGTCCACGTGCCATTCGGCGTAAAGATTCCAAAGTTCAGACGAAAAAAGGTATTTAATGCAGGAAAAACTGGGGAAACACACACACACACACACACACACACAAATGCAAGCACAAACAAAACAGGACTGACTTTAACTGACACTAGATTGCAAAGTTAAAGGGAAGTTGGGATTAAATAGACAAAGAGAAACCATGTGATAGCAGGATATAATAAATAACACTATTCACAATTAACTAATTAACAAGCACTAATTTACCACATCTAGACCGGATGTTGGAAACAAACAAACAGAGGTGCAAAACATGCTCCTTTTACACCTTTGGTGGTTATTTCTTTGCTCTCATATGAAGTAAAAATAGTGTCTATCACTGATTATTCAAAAGCAAAGCAGCCAGCGCTGAGCATTTCCAGCTGCTCCACCTGAGCAGAAGCTAAAATGTTTAACTTGGCTGTTTCCTCCAGGACAGAAATAACAGAAGGAAAATAATTACAAAGAATAATGACTTTTTAAGCTTTGTGGCGGGGATATGCTGTTTTTTAATAATGTAAATGATTCCTGCGTTGCCCTGAGTGTTTTTCATTAATTAAGCACATGAGAGACTTTGCGAGGTGAAGCCCAGACTCTCGAACCATATTTGCTCAGTTCAAACAAGGACTAGCACGGCGTAGGACGCTGGCAAGCCGCGTGAAGCCAAGACACACAGCTGATGGCGGTGAATCGTTTCCATGTGTGGACCGAATAATAAATTCCACCCGGTCTGCTTTAAGAGTAAAGTCACTGATGGAGCATCAGCGGAGTGCTAACCAGGACCTTTTGTGCTTAATCGCTGGTTAAACCTCACTAATCCCGACAGCTGCATTACGCTCAGACACCTCAGGTCTTTAGTGGGAACTCCAAACGGAGCTGCAGTCACTCTCTGCTTTTCATTCATTCATCCATCCATTATCTTCCGCTTTATCCAATATTAGGATCGCGGTGGGGGTTCCCCATGCCCATCCAGGAGAGAACGTCTTCGGGCGCTGGGCAGATACACCCAGGACAGGGCGCCAATCCATCACTGGGCACACTCACTCACACACAAACACACTCTATATGGGGCAATTTGGAGAACTCAATTGACTTGATCCATGTTTTTCGACTGTGGGAGGAAACCGGAGAACCCGGAGGAAACCCACGCAGACACAGGGAGAACATGGAAACTCCACCCAGATGGGGATTCGAACCGGGAATCCCTAGTGCTGAGAGGAGAACGTGCTGAACCACTAAGCCACCGTGCCGCCACTCTCTGGTTTTAAGAAGAGCTAAACGAAACCTGTTTTCTACATACCAATAAAAGCCACTTTTTGGGAGAAGTGCACAAAGTTTTAACCCCTTTAGAACCGTACCTCTGGAAACTTAGTCCTACAGAACAAGTTGTCTTGTTTTGTTTGTAGACAAGTCTGATCTTCAGGGCTTTATTTCATGTTGGTGTCAGCGCCTCAGGGAGTTCGGTCAGTTCTTGTCACGTGGTGTTCCAAGATGAGAACAAAGCACTACGTGTGAGAGGACAAAAGAACACCTAAAATTATGAGACGTACGTTGGGAACAAGCAGATCTACTCAACAATCAGGAGACAAACGAACCACCTGAAATTAAAGGTCTGATACGAGGAGCCACAACAAGGGTCAATTTGAAAAAAAAAAAGCAACCCCTCCCTGTCAGCGTGTTCATCCCCTAAGCAAGGGGTCAAGGGCAGATCAAGTTCCTCTAGAAAGAATCCGTCGACAGCTAGTGTCAGCCGACTTTGTAAGCGTCGCGCGGGACGTGATAGGGTTACTAGGCGTTAATCCTCGCTGACCTCGTACCAGTGTGTTTTTGTACATTTCGGGAATGAGCAAAAAGAAAAGGGGAAAAAAAAAAAAAAACCCTCGAACGGTGCGACACCGACACCATCTTTCTGCAGAGTTATCAGGTTGTGTGTCTGGGACTGGAAATAAACAATGCTCAAACGCAAGCAAGGTGACATTTAAAGTGGCGTGGGGTTCAAAAGGTCAGCCGGCCGTGCGGAAAGCGTTTTCGACGACTTGAAAGAAAACCTCGGCATGAGGAAATGTTAGGGCTGCAGATGCGAAAATGCCACCAGTGTTGGCCCAGGATTTTAAAAACGCACTTTGAAGCTGAGAAAGCTGTGGCATATCTGCAAGCAGGCAAAGAACCAATCAAAGGAGCACGTCTCGCCGTATCAGAATGGAAATGTGCCTGGCACAACTGAAATACATCGTGTCCTTAGTCACAACCTCATAGTCGACAACACAATCACCTCACAGCTCTGTTTCAATTTTTACAAAAATTATAACCACGGCGGCACGGTGGCTTAGTGGTTTAGCACGTTCTCCTCTCAGCACTAGGGATTCCCGGTTCGAATCCCCATCTGGGTGGAGTTTCCATGTTCTCCCCGTGTCTGCGTGGGTTTCCTCCGGGTTCTCCGGTTTACTCCCTCAGTCCAAAAACATGGATCAAGTCAATTGAGTTCTCCAAATTGCCCCATATAGAGTGTGTCTGTGTGAGTGAGTGTGTGTCCAGTGATAGATTGGCGACCTGTCCTGGGTGTATCTGCCCAGCGCCCGAAACGTTCTTCCCCTGGATGGGCATGGGGAACCCCCCCGCGACCCTAATAGAGGATAAAGCGGAAGATGATGAATGAATGAATGAATTATAACCTTAAAAACAGATTTCGGTGTAAATTTCCTTCTAAAATCAAATCAAATAATTAAAAATTATTTCAAATAACTCAGGATGCTACGGTGGCTCCTCTCAGAGGTGTTATCACTGACAAGTCGAGGGATCGTCCACAAGACTTTAATAAGTCTACTTAACTTTACTAATTTTATTGTTGACCAATGAACTTGAATAGATATACGGCAATTCTTTGCGTTATTATTGTCCTCACAAGGTTTCTGCAGAAAGTTTACAGGTTCTCCGCATGTGTGCACAAGTTTCTTTCCGAAAATTAAACTAAACAGACCTTCTTCGTGTGTGTTTGCACTTATGTCTGGTTCATCAAGCAAATTATTATCAAGAAAAAATATTATTATTTAATTGCAGTTCTAATCGTCCTCACACTCACTGCACACATCAGTCAGCAGGCAAACCCTCTGCCACTACAAAGCAAATCATCTGTCCTTTGAATCAGAGCGAGATCTTCCTCTATGGGATCCGTTGGCAGGACTATACATGCATTCTAGTTCTTGCTCTCGGGCACAGATTGGCAGAAAGCTCAAGGTCTTTGGCAGATTCTTGTGGTTTATACGGTCACAATAACAATAAAATACATCACCACTGTGTGTTCTGTGTATTTATTCGTAAATCATCATCTAATAAAGTCAAACCTTTCATTAAAAGATGTCCTGTATTAATTATAAAAATACTCAAAGACCAAAGCATAGTATGTAAAAAAAAAAAAAAAAAAAACAACACATGGACTATAGTCTGAAAAATACAGATTTACAAAGTACATCTACACGGTCAGTGGAGCCAATACAACAGAGATGTGCCTAATAAAGTGGCCAGTGCTTTTATTTCCTCATTCTCAGTTCTTGCGGTGTACAGAGACTGCAGCTGCTTGTAGAGTTCGATATTACAATGTTAATTTTGTGTTCAGCATTTGTCCTCGCAGACAGCCGGACCGCGACGATGCTAAATGTCAGAAGCAAGCGCTCATTGATCCAGCCATCACGCCGGCCTGCGCCGGGGTCATTTACACACTTAGAGGCCTTTATAGGTCATGCCAGCAGGCAAAAGGAGCGATAAATTCAATCCAGTGGTGCCACTGAGGTATTGACTCCATCAGGAGAAACAAAGCTCCTGTAAAGAAACGTGTTGTGCGTGTAATGCGTAGCAATTAACACGTATTAGAAAAAAAAATACTGATACGGTCCTTTGTGGCGCACGCACTGGTGGTCAACTTCCACATACTTTTAAATTTCGTAGTGAAATAAACACATTAACATGAACAACTAACACATTTATGGCTCATAAACTGAAAACAACAAAAATAAAAAAATAAAAAAAGTAAAAAAATTTAACTATTTGTGTATACTTGTGAAATAGATACATGACATTTATTTTAAAATAATTTAAATAAACACATAAATAAAAGTGTTTTACAAAAATCATGGATCTATTAAATAAAATTTATTAGTATTTAGTTCTGAATTTTTACGGTAGCGCGAAAGTTAGCATTAACATGTTCACTGCTGTTCTGTTGTTTGGTTCTCCAGTTTTGAATCAGTGTAAATGTATTTGCGACGTACACACCCCGGTTTCCGGTGGTTATTATTTAAATAAATGTTCCTCTCTCTCACAATAAAATATATATATATATATATATATATATATATATATATATATATATATATATATATATATATATATATATATATATATTTGTTTGTTTTCAGGAGGCGTGGCCAGTTTGCTTTTGATTAATTCATGAGCTAAAGGGCCCGGAAACGATCGCTGTGAGGCGTCGTTGTGTTTTGAAAAGCTTAAACATGGTCCGAAATGAATTGACGTGCCTTAGTGACGAGAGGAAAGCGGAATTATTGCACTTCTGCTGGAGCCGATAAAAAAAAGTAAAATAAAACAGACCCCTGGAGTCGTTAAGAGGATTGTTCAGCAGAATCCAAAGGCTTTTTCTGAAACCAAGTTGCCAGCCAGCTGGGCACCGACCGCCATGTTGGCATCTGTTTGGGCCCAGACACACACACACACACACACACACACACACACACACACACACACACACAATGAGTTGCTTTCAGAATGAGCCAACAAATGCAGTTTTGCAGAGAAAAAGCGCTGGATTTACTCTTGATGGTGTAAAATGGTGTGATAGTGAGACGACCGACGATGTGATTCATAGAGAACAATAAAGTCCATTCATTTTTTTCCCTGTTTAATTACTCTATCTTTGATTGTAGGCTAGACCACAGTGTCTGCTACATCACAGTGGGTTAAAACACACAGGTCGTCGCCCCTTCGAAGAGCGATTACGGCATCATCCTAACATCACTTATTACAGGACTGTACAGGTGGTGAGATCACATTCACAGAACGAAACACATGGATTCAAAGATTAGGAGGTGAGTCCTGATACTTCTGACCGTGAACTATATCTGTAACGCGCCTCGGCTCTGGGAGGTGAGAATGTTTAGTCTTATTTGTACAAAATGAAGTTTTTAACCTCGTGCACCATCTCTCTTCTTCAGATGACTGCTCCCTATCCACCCTCTCTGTCTCTGCGTCTGTATGGTCAGGATGGAGCATGTGATGGATTCTGACATCTGTTTCCTGCATCCAGCAGATAATCACATCTACTTCTCCACAGCGAGTCGACACTTGGACGTTTCCTCTCATTCCGAACTCATAAACAGAAGGCGAACATGGCCCCGAGCTCTTTATTTAAGCCTGATGTATCCCCCGTTCGGAGGCGATCGATGAAACGCCGACTCTTTCACTAACGTTTGCTGTGATATTCGTCTGTCACCGGTGACACGCCGTCGCTGGTGGGGGATTTAAGCCAAAACACCGTTATTGATCCAGTCAGCAGTGATGGATCTGTCATAACTGAGAAAAGGAGGAAAGCACTTTTTTTTATTTATGATGCTTATTGTGCCTTTCTTCTTTATGTTTTTCATTATTGCACAGGTGACCTTAAAATATTTGTTTTAAATTTGACATAGTGTAATGTGATTGTTGTAATTCAAGCGATCTGCTGAAAAACAACACGCTGTTCTTGAAGGAAATACAATCCTTAAGGTTTTTTCTTTAATAATTGAGTTTTTCCAAAAAAAAAAAAAATGCAACTTAAGAAACAAATATAACCTTTTATTTTGTTTATGCAAAGCGCAGGGAAACACCCCAGACTGGCTGGACACATTCACCCACTCACACACACATGAGGAAATGTAGTATCTTTAATCTACCCACTGTGGTGTGTATCAGTGTATCAGGGTATAAACATCTTCTGGATGAAAAAAGAAATTCGATCTGAAGCTGGGATTTTATTTGGGTTATAATATAATTTGGGTTATAAAACAGTTTAGATTGACAGAAACAGACGACGTGCCACAAACACATTGTTTGAAAGCCCACCGAGGGGAATATGGTTATCGTTTTTAAAGTCCTCTAAAGACAGGGACATTACAGAGACTGTTAACCTCAGCTATTACGAGACTCAGATGAAGGAAACCAGTGAGACTGTCCAGAAATGTGCAGCTGCCAGTGAGTGCACGAGGGAACGCTCCAGAGGACAGTAATAAGAAAAACAAGTCACAGATCAAAGTCAAAATATAATCCATAATAATAATCCATAACAGGGTTTCTAGGCAATTGGTTGGTTTGCGTGCCCTGTTGCAATGGGTATGCAAAAACCCCATTGTACACATTTAAGATGAATTAGAACACAGATTGTGAGTTTTGAGTTAGTGCCTGACCTCTCGTATGGTTTTCTGGATGAGTGGGCAAACACTCCCACAGACATTTTCCAAAATCTTGTAGAAAGCCTTCCCAGAAGAGTGGATGCTGTTATAGCAGCAAAGAGAAGACCAATATAGAATGGGGCCTCATTAAATCCCCTGGGGGTGTAATGTGTAGGTTTTTGAATACTATGGTCCAAATAATACAGTAAATGTAATAATAGTTAGAAAAATGACAAACACAAATATTTAATTATTTATATTTATAATGGCCATAAAAATAAAAAAAAATCATTTGTAATTTGGTTTCATGCCAGAATCCTAATGCCAAATTTTTTTTGGTAACATAGTGGGCTCTTGTTCATTACCCATAATGCACTGCGTACATGTCATTTCCAGTATTAATAATTGGATTCCGAAAGTTAACTTCACCAATACAACGCCTCATCATTGGCATGTGTAGTGCATTATTTTTGACGTATTTAGCGCAGTAGCTTGCAGCGGAAGACACCACAACGTTGCCAGATCCTGCAGCTTCACTCAGCCAGATGCAGAAACTCCAACTCTTTGAGCAAAGTTTGACAGGCGAGAACCAGGAACAGGATCTGATCTCATTATAGTTTGGCTTTTCATAACCTTGACCACATACGTTAAAGTAGATGCAGTGGAATGGAGGGTGGAGAATGTGCAGAGATTGGGAGAGTTCTTGGAAAGCAGCGAGTAGGCTGGAGAACTCGGTCCAACAGAGGATTTGCTTGAAAAGAATCGCGCACTTCTTCGCGACGATACTGCGCGGTGGAAATTTTTAATCTCCAAACTTTGAATGCCTAAGCTTTCTGCCTCTTCCTGACAGATTATTCCATTGTGAAAGTCTACAGTAAGGAGAAATAAACACTAGTTTTGGGTTAGAATTGCCAATTGGGACATGGAACATCAAACTGAAGAAGAGGTGCAGATCTGCTAGCCTACTTCCACTTAATGAAAGCATAAGCAATCCTTTTCGCGGTGTGCTAAATTCAATTTTGAGCTTTCCCTTCCCATTTCTCACTTTAGCACACACTTTAAATGCGATTTGGCCTCATACCTTTGTGTTTTGTTCAATTGTCATTATTGCTTAATAACCAGAAAACCAATATTTAACTGTCAAAAACATTCATCCATCCATTATCTTCTGCTTTATCCCCTATTAGGGTCGCGAGGGAGGGGGGGGTGGTTCCCCATGCCCATCCAGGGAAGAAAATTTCGGGCGTTGGGCAGATACACCCAGGACAGGACGCCAATCTATCACTGGACACACACTCACTCACACAGACACACTCTATATGGGGCAATTTGTAGAGCTCAATTGACTTGATCCATGCTAACGCCTTTTAGACCGCTCGTCCATCCTGACTGTCGAAAACAAGTGAGTAAATTATATTTATATTTTGGATGCTTCAAACCGAACCATAGATGAATAAGACACTAAGTGTTTTGGGTATCAGATACAGCAGTGCTGCTTTTGCTCACTGTGGACTCTGTTAGGCCATCCACCCTATTGCTCCACCTTTTTAAATCAGAGACATTAGGTCAGGTGTAACAGTAACACTACATAAAACCCTCTAGTACACCACCACAAAAACATTGGCAATTCAGTGCTAAAATTGATCCACCACCTAAACGATACAAGAATAAAAAGGGCACCATCAAAGATGGACTACAGATGGACTACAAGCTATAGAAATAATGTTGATAGAATGGACAGCAAGAGCAGAAAAAAAGATAGAGATAAGTTAATGGGCAACAAAACATAATTGTCATATATTCAACAATTCTTTGTAACACAGTAAAACATCAATAATGAGAAGAATAAAAAAAAAGATTCTAAATGATCAAATACTGCACATAGAACAACCTTAATAAAAAATAATTATTAAATATGGAACTAAATGCTTGTTTGCTAAAGGGAGCCAATAAATTTAAGATGTTATTCATTGTTTGGATGCCAAGTGTTTGGCCACAAATCAATAGCCCCTGTTTTTTGTCTTTGTTTATTCCACATGGCCCAGTGCATCTTTTTATGGCAGTGTCCCCAAAGCTGGGTCGATCGAAGAGCACATATCGGAATACATTTTAAATTGGGACGTCATATAGCAATTCAGTAAGCTAGAGAAAAATCCCTAAAAGTCTGGAAGCTTTTAAAACGAAAGCAGCAACAAAGCAAGGTCTCTAAGCGGTTTTGGAAATAAAAGCATTTAAACAATTAGGTAGTTGCAGAAACTTAATTTTTTTGAAATTTCTTCAGACTGCTTGCTTTTAAATGGTCAGTGCTTCCCCCAAAGACAGAATTCTACTGTGCCTGTGGATATTAAGCTGGTTGGACTATTATAACTCGATTTCTGGCCTTGTTCATGTTGATTCACTGGTTCTTTTCAGCTCGTTTGATCCATGTCCTCTTTAGCATCGTGTGTTGGACATTCTGGTAAAGACACAGTGCATTTGAAAGACTTGTCCAATTCTAGATTGAGTGGAGTCCTCATTTCTAATCCAACAGGAAAAATTGGCAGAGCTGGGGCCTGGAAGAGATGGATTTCGGTCTTTGTGGAAATGTTGGTTCTTTTCCACATGCATCATTTAAGTGAAGCAAATGCCCTGGCTGCTTGTTCCGTCTTGTTGTGGGCTCCACTTTCTTCTCTTAAATCAGGAGCCTAACGTAGTTGGACTTGGATTATTAGATTTGTTTCATTTGGACACCATTGAAGCAGATAATAGTCACTGATCTGTCTGTTTTCTTTGTGTTCATAAATAAGTCAAATGAATGTGCAATATGGGCAACATCATAGAGAACGTTCAAGGCCTTGGCATCCTCCTCGGCAAGTGTTTTTATTGGCAAATATTAAATCTGACCAGCCAGAATTATCAGCTACAATTCCTACTAACCTTCTTTGTAATTTCCTGACTATGATAGTGGATATTTTAATTGATTGCTGGATTGAGGAGTCACTTCATGCCACATTTGAACCCGGGCCACTATGACATTTGTATAGCAATGAGATCTTGGGCATTCACATTGTGGCAGTGCTAATATGTTGTCCCTCACTATATGGTTAACAAATCAGGCAAGTAAGTGGCTGACAAAAAAATGTTGAGGAAAAGCAAAGAGGGATTTGGGCGGAAATAAAAAATGTATGAGGTGCACTGCAAGGATAGTTGTTTCTTTTATATTGCCGAGGGAGAAGATGCTCACATGGTGCTGCAGCACATCAACAGATCAGATGGGAGGGAAAAATAAGAAAGAAAGAAAGTGCGGCTTGCAGTTTGAGCCTGCGAGGCAATTCTTTCTCTTGTCCCAGGTGAGGGAGCTTCAAAAAAGAGGGATGAACCTCGGGAACCAATTTGCTGAGTTTTGTTCGGAGACAGAAAACCTGAAGTCTTCCACGGGGAGAGAAAAAAAAAAAAGGACAGCAATAGTGAAGAAAATGAGAGGAACCGAAGGAGGAAAAACTTCTTAAGGTCATGTTTATCCACGGACTAGGAGACAAATGTGTTCATACTAAACGTCGTACCTTAGAATGAAATTAAAATAAATTTTGTTCTAATTGCAATAACATAAGCACCTGGAACTGTTATCACGAAAATACCAGAGTGCAATCAAACGTAAATAATATAGAAGCTGCTTCCTTCTGAATATCCAGAACCAGAAACTTTAAAGGTTCAAGTAAGTGAGGAAAAAAAAGAAGTTACACTTCTCTTCTTAAAAAATACATTTGGAAATATGTTATTGCCAAACTAATAATTTTGGTACTAGGACTGTGCACTGTGGTGCATTTAAATACTATGACTATGCACTTTAACTATTTGGTACATTTTAATGACTGTGCATTTTGATTTATTTTATTGTGAGAACTAAACCTCATAGTATATTGTAATATGGGCATGTTGATTCATTTTGCTACTCTAACTAAATATTTGATTACCAGAAATTGTGCTTGTAGATTTTATTCGTGTTAATTGTAGGCCCCCACGTACATTTTAGTACTAAATCAAATCAAAATCAAATCAGGTTAATTAGTCACATGGATAGTTATACACGGTGCAGCCAGCAGTGAAATTCTCCACAGAAAGTTAAAAATTAGAATTTACAAAATAGTTATAGGCGGCACGGTGGCTTAGTGGTTTAACATGTTCTCCTCTCAGCACTAGGGATTCCCGGTTCGAATCCCCATCTGGGTGGAGTTTCCATGTCCTCCCCGTGTCCGCATGGGTTTCCTCCGGGTTCTCCGGTTTCCTCCCACAGTCCAAAAACATGGATCAAATCAACTGAGTTCTCCAAATTGCCCCATATAGAGTGTGTCTGTGTGAGTGAGTGTGTGCCGAGCGATAGATTGGCACCCTGTCCTGGGTGTATCTGCCCAGCGCCCGAAACGTTCTCCTCTGGATGGGCATGGGGAACCCCCCCCCCCCCCTGCGACCCCAATATAGGATAAAGCGGAAGATAATGGATGGAAAATAGTTATACAATAGTTATACTAGAACTGAATGAACATTGTTGTACATTTCAGCACCTGGATTATACACACTGGTTTTGGTACATTTAAGTATTTTCAGATACAGAACTAGAACCATTAAAATGCAAATTAGTGTCAAAGCTGCTCAGTTCTGTGAGGGATATGAGCAACTTGCACACAAACACCGTAGTTACACTCAAAATCTTCAATGCTTCAATGCTAATCAACAGCCATTCAATTATTCTAAAGCTAATAACCATAATCCTGGGGAATGACAGGCTATATATATTCAAAGCAATAGTTATTTATGGCAGCGGCAGCCGTTTAGAGAGAGAGAGTGAGTAGCCAGAGTGATTTATTAGCGCTTAGCTTCATGCGTTTCATATCCTTCTTATGGCTGCTGGCCAAATCATGGGAGGTTTAAAGGGGGTGCTATTCTAAGGGTGTGGAATATATTCATTTTGTCCTTTTAAATGCAAAAATGCCTCCTTTTGAGGTTTACTCAGTCAAGGCGCCACTTTAAGCGGCACGAAATAGCCTTCGGTTGAGCGAGGCGATGAAGCTCTTGGCGTGAAAGGAGCCGCGGTAGGACTGCAAATAGAGAGAAAGAAATCAAAAAGAGAGAAAGAAGTCAACGGTTCTGAGATTCGCTGAGCTGTAATCAGAGGTACAGTAACAGATGGATAACCACGCAGATATCAGAACGCAGCTTCTGCTTCCTGTGATTTAGCATCAGAAATTCAGAAATGCTAAAGCTGCCAAACATACACATTAAAGCGGGGAAGCTCATAACTTTCAAACTGGAAATTGGGAATGTTTTTTTTTAGATTAAAAATAGAGTATCATTCATGCTTGTCTTAACTATTCTCAATATTGGAATTTATTGACTTAGGGACCTATATATATGTAAGTTTGTTTAGCCAAAAACATCTATTTGATGTTTGAAATGATCTATTTAGCTATAAAGCTATGTTCTTTGAACGTACAGGCAGCTTCTAAGGTTAAGGTTAAAGTTCCCAATTAGGCCCCCCACCCGTCAGACAAAGGCACCTTCTCACATCTCCCTCAAAAATGTTTCTCTCAAGCAACAGTAGGTTCATAATGCAGAAGTAAAGACACGAAGAAAAGCATCTATTTTGTGTCAACAAAAAACTTAGAAAGATTTTTGTCCAAACAGTTTTTGTGATCTTATTCTAGGAACATCATGCTCGCTCTCGCTCTCTCTCTCTCTCTCTCTCTCTCTCTCTCTCTCTCTCTCTCTCTCTCTCTCTTTCTTTCTCTTGACCTCCAGCTGAACTCATCAGCTGTAATGAACTAGTTCAGTGAGCTGAGGAAGACAAAGGGCCAGATGCGTGACCCTCGCAGAAATAAAAGGACATCATTTTGGATTCTGACGCATCATACGGCGGATTACTGATGCTTGCATTTGTGTTTTGTTTTTTTAAATAAGGGACGCATGATTGCTGCAACTCCCTGGATTTATAGTTCAGATGAACCCAGAAGGTTCCAGCAGCATTCTGTCCCAATTCCAAACACCGTAGCATCAGATTTTAATGAAAATATCCTTTATCACATTGGAAACTCTTTTTTTCCCCTTTAGTACCCAATCTGTCTACCATCTCCATTTTCCTTTTTAATTTTCTTAATTCCTGTCTTCTATTTCTCACACATCTTTTTACTGATTATTTTACTGAATACATTTTGTTTTGTAAACTAGAGTTAGATGTAAGTTAGCTTTTTTGCTGCATTTATTATGAGTTTCCACTATGGTCGGTGTTAGGATTTATTTTACCATAAAGCTTTTATTAAATCAGTTATTTGAAGAATAAAACCCGATGCTGATGACAAATAGCTGTATATATCAAATAAATGCAATGATGGTATTTTTATTCGCGGAAATGATCTGAATGCCAGTTTTTAAGTTTTCAACAACTGCCCAGGTTTAGCTTCCTGTAAACATGACTTTCTTTATGGTAACAGCAAACTTTGATTAAAAAAAAACTAAACGATTCGGGTCTCAGTCTCGCACTTCAGAGACTTTTCTGACTTTCGTAGGGGGTGTCTCGGCGAGATCAGAACTGTTCTTACAGGCACAGATCCGACGGCTGCTTCAAATCAGAGCTGAACAGAAGCGATGCAGTTGTCTAAAGGTGTTTGTTTGCTGTGAGCTGAAGTGCAGTCGGACTCAGAGACTATGAATCACCTTACACCTGCAAAAATACTTATTGCTTTCAAACACTCGACTACACACAGTTTTATTAAGCGCCGGCACTGACAGAGGCTGCTGGTAAACAGTGCTGTTGGCGGCTGGAAATAGAGAAAGTGTAATACGTCTTTCACTGACAACACCCACTTACTGATTCGCCACGCTATATAAAAATGGCAAAGCTAAAATAAAAGCCGATTGAAAAGCGCTTCAGATGTAAGAAAGCTCATATTTCTAGCACATAAGGTGTGTGTTTGGATCCTGCAGTAAGATCTAAGAGGGTTTTTTTTTTTTTTCTCCGCTCATAGATACTAGTTTATTTCACTCTTAGAAAAGTCTGAGGGAGGTAGGGCGAACAAGGTCCATTCTGTGTAATGTTTACATGTTCTCCCTGTGTCTGTGTGGGTTTCGTCTCCGAAACATGAAGAAACAACTCACTCAGATGTTGATTTACTTGCGTTTTGTCCTATAAGTAACCCTTTTCCTCTAATGCATTTCTATAATAATGAATCCTAAACTGAATGGACAAAAGTTTTGGAAAACCGACAACAGCTTTTTGACATCCCATCCTAACAAACCTCTTGATCTAAACGAGACAATCTGTGTGGATGTGGAAGATTCCCGAAGCTTATTTACAGATTGGCCCACTCGCCAACAAACATCTGAGCCAAACACACGTCCTGAGGCGGAGATCATGAGGAAGACGAGACACACCTGCTGGTTTTGAAGCAGATGAGTGGAGCTGCTTGTCCCTCGAGAAACGATGAAGCACCTGCCGAGCTAACATTCACACACATTAGTAATACAAGAGTTTTCCCAACATCTCTTGTATTAACTGTGGACAAGTAAATCTACGACGCACTCCAGCCAATGAAACGCTAACCCTAGATTTTAGACCCAACATGAATAAACATGAATTCACCTAAATGTAACCCTATCCTCTTTTTTTCCCCAAGATCCTTAACCCTGCACTAACCTTAAAACAAAATGTAATCATGTCCACATACTTCATCCGTGCAGCTAATATAAACTCCAAATCTACCACCAAGCATTACATCAGACGTGCAGAGTCAGTGCTGGGTGCAGGACTGGACTCTGTAATTAAGGTGGCAGAGAGGAGGACACTGAGCAAACTACTCTCCATCATGGACAGTGATGGTCACCCATTGCACACCATCATTATGGACCAAAGGAGCACATTCAGTGGCAGGCTGTTGTCACTGAACTGCTCAACAGTAAGACTGAGGAGATCTTTTGTTCCGAGGGCCATCAGGCTCCACAATAATACTACTGTTTTGGGCTGGAAGAACAAATAAAACAACAGGACATTTAAAATACTGTATATTGTATTTTTGCACATGATCGCTTGATCTCCATCCATACTGGACACTTTATTTTCACTTTTAGTTTTGATACCACTACACACACACACTTGACACTTTATAATAGTAAATGGTAAATTGTAAATATATATATTTAAATTTCCTTCTATTTTTTCTATTTTTTATTGTACTGTTATTGCTACAGGCTGCTAAATTTCCTTCAGGATAAATAAAGTATTCTATCTATCTATTTATCATAGATGAGCTTGTATATTTTGGGTTTTCAGCATATAATAGCCTTTCCATCACCAAAATTCTAAAAAAAAAAAAAAGCTATAAAGCTAAAAAGCTTAAAAGGTCATCTTGTTCAAATCAGTTTATATTGCCTTAAATAACACTGACGGTTTTTCAGTGTCCACATACTTTCGTCTACAGGAACGTGATGTTCTCTGTCATTTAGAAGTCGAAAACGTATAACTTGGTCTGTAAGTGCAAGCCGTATGGTTTTTTTTGTTGTTTTTTTTTAACCAATGTAGAAACAGATTAGCGCCTAAGGTTAGAACCAAACAGGAAACAATTATGCTAAGCAGTATTACTTAATGAAACAATGTACAGTGCCGTGTTATTAATGAGAGGAACATGTATTCATGAGTCCTCGGTAATTCCCTGTTCAGCTGGTACACCAATTACAATGTCTAATTTGCGGATTTAGCCTTTACGAGGCACAAAGCGCGGGTGGCTAAAGTTTGGTCTAGCATGAACGGCGTGCGAGCGTGTGCGCCCTGTGAACGTTCATGTGGCTCCTCTTGAAGTCTCTCGGGAATGGAGAGTGTATAGAGTGTTGATGTTTGTGTTGAGCTGATAAGCTAAATGTTCATGGAGCGTAAAGAATGACGCGGTGAGGAAGAGGGATAAGGTGTAATCTAGCAGCGCACGCTGAACCGCCGCGCTAATATTTGCATTGGAAATCAGGTGGAAGTTATGCTAAGCTCACTATTATAACACGTGTGAAAAGGTCCCTGCATTTAAATTTGGCCTCTTGTAGAAGTGACAGAAATAAATAATAACAAACAGTCAAATGCGAACACAACAATAAAGAGAAGTGTCAACTCTTAACAAAAATGTATAAATTATATACATATACATGTCTATATATATATATATTTATATACACACATGGGGCGGCACAGTGGCTTTGTGGTTCCACCATCTGGGTGGAGTTTCCATGTTCTCCCCGTGTCTGCGTGGGTTTCCTCCGGGTGCTCCGGTTTCCTCCCACAGTACAAAAACATGGATCAAGTCAATTGAGTCATCCAAATTGCCCCATATAGAGTGTGTATGTGTCTGTGTGAGTGAGTGTGTGCCCAGCGATGGGTTGGCGCCCTGTCCCGGGTACATCTGCCCAGCGCCTGAAACGTTCTCCCCTGAATGGGCATAAGGAACCCCACGGCGACCCAGATATAGGATAAAGCGGAAGATAATGGATGGATGGATGGATGGATATATATATATATATATATATATATATATATATATATATATATATATATATATATATATATATATACATACACATATGTCAAGGCACATTTAGTAAGAATTGATTTAATTATTTATTTTTTTTTAGGCAAATGTCTTAAAGGTTAAAACATCGTGCTGGTGTGTTGGCAGAGCCAAAATCTCATCAGGGTCCAATATACCTAATTTACTCCTTAGGGGAGTCTAATAAACCTTATAATCACCTGATTAGTCACGTTAGATGTGTTTAAGCAAATAAACGGTGCTGGACTCCAGGACTTAAGTTACAGTAATAACCCAGCAGATGTTCTGTGGATTCTGGAAGCCATTAGCCCCTCAGCATCTGCTTCTTCTTTATTAGCAGGTCTGTTTGACCACATGATACGTTAATCTTGGAGACTCGTTTTCTCATTCATTCTAAAGCGGGTCTCTGTTTTTTTTTTTTTTTTTAAAAAAAAACATGAACAGTTTCTACGGTTTCTTTTTAATTATAATTTAATATAATTAATATAATATGATTTCATATTATAATTATAAAATGACCCGTGTCGTTACTGCATCCAATTGCAGTGATTTCTGGAGGAATAAAAGAACGTAGACCACAGTGATGGAGGTCTAATAAAGTTCCCTTTAAAGAGCAAGGACCCCAGCCCCAGCTTCTGATCCCTTTGAGGGGGAAACCAAAAGTGTCTGAGGTGTAGTTTGGTAACAACGACTTCCCCAAAAACTGCATGAAAATGTGGACTGATCAGTTAAATCTTTTAACACGCAGCAATAATTTCTCCCCAAATTAGCATATCTGAGGCCTGCTGTGTTCGGTCATGCCTACTCTCTCTTGTACCGATAATGGTAATATTAGGGCTTAATTAAGAGCGGAGCAGAGATGCTGAAGGTCGTCCATTAGCGGAGGGGTTATTGAAATGCTAATTATGAGCAGATTAGAAAGTTTATGGAGAGGTTATAGGTAAATATTGGAGTCGTTCCACGTATTGCTGCACACCGTGTGGGTGGTTGTACCACATTCAAGAAAAACAAAAGATGCACTGTGTTAATTGATGAAGTGATCTATTTTGCCCACTGAACTCACACACAGAGGAATCGGTCCTCCATATTTAACCCATCCATGCAGTGAAACACACACATATACACACACTGAGTAAAGTAAGCACACTTGCCTGGAACGGTGGGCAGCCTTGTATACGGCGCTCTGCGAGCAATTGGGGTTAGGTGCCTTGCAATTTCAGCCATGGTACTTGGTGGGTTTTGCATTGAACCAGGGACCTTCAGGCCACATGGCTGGTTCTTTAACCACAAGCCTACAACTGCCCAGAGACAAAAGTATGAGGATAAACCTCTAAATCATTACAATTCAGTTTAAATTATTCACAGGTGCATTGAATCAAGTGTAATCGCATGCAAGGTCCATAAATACATGATTGGCTGAGTCCGGTGCAGAAGTGCAGTAAATTATCCAAAAGGCTTTTAACTGATTTTTAATTTTAATTTGCTGATTTAAATTCAAAATATTGGGCGGCACGGTGGCTTAGTGCTTTAGCACGTTCTCCTCTCAGCACTAGGGATTCCCGGTTCGAATCCCTATCTGGGTGGAGTTTCCATGTTCTCCCCGTGTCCGCGTGGGTTTCCTCCGGGTTCTCCGGTTTTCTCCCACAGTCCAAAAACATGGATCAAGTGAATTGAGTTCTCCAAACTGCCCCATATAGAGTGTGTTTGTGTATGTGTCTGTGTGTGTGTGTGTGTGAGTATGTGCCCAGCGATAGGTTGGTGCCCTGTCCTGGGTGTATCTGCCCAGCGCCCGAGACGTTCTCCCCTGGATGGCCCCCCCGCGACCCTAATAGAGGATAAAGCGGAAGATAATGGATGAATGAATGAATGAAATTCAAAACATGGACATTCCTCTGGGAAGATGAATTCAATTCTTCATCCTTTTCATGACCGTGATGATGCAATCAGAATTATCCTCCATACCTTTTACTAATAGGCCTTAATGCGCACGTTCTCCAAATTATTCAGCTCATTTGAAAGTCGAGGGAAAATATGGGTCTAAATTCTGGAACAGCTTGAGCTAAATCTGCCCTCATCCCCGCCACAATGTGGAGAGACGAACGGGGGACCCATGCATCAAATTTCATCTTGAATGGCTGCTCTGCACCTCCAGCAGCGAGAGACACGACGTGACCCTTCCATTCCCTCTGGAGAGCTTTAGCCACTGCGCCACTGCTAACATTATTGCAGCATCATTAGCATAATGATTTCCTCATTTCCTCTTCCCTCCCTCCTGATCCCGCTCTCTCTCTCTCTCTCTCTCTCTCTCTCTCATGCTGTGGGTTGTTCCTCGAAACACTCCCCGAGGTCCTTCAGTGTTTTAGCCTTGTTAATAATCATTATGGATGTTCAGTCAAGTGGGTGAAGTGAATAATTAACTCACCTGAGCCTCAATCCGTGGTTTTGTTTTGTGCATTTTGGTTCCGATGGGGCCGCTACTAAATGCACGAACCGAGACATCTCCATGATAGAAGAAACGGAACCCAATCTGCACACAGAAAGTATGAAGCACATATTAGAGGACAGTGTAACGAAAATTTCACAGCAACTAGGTTTTAGGTTTGACTCTTTAGCATTAAGGAAGAGGACACAGAATTAGGGAGAACATACAAACTTCACAGAAAAAAAAAAACATGGGAGTGAAATCAGGGACCCTCTCATTATGAAGACAACCAAACCAATTATCAGCAACAGTAACAAGCACACACTTTAGGAGTTTTAGGTTGTACTTCCTAAAATTGGGGACCAGCCGTTATTTTCCACTGGCACACTTACAGTAAAGGATTTGTTCTTAACGTTCACGTAACTCTAAAGATAAAACACACAAGTTCCTTGATGGGCATCCAAGTCTGAGCTTCCAGCAAGACTTGAAGCTCCATGTGGGATTTGCATCTACTGCAAACAGTCATTAAGGAGGTACCACAGTGTATTTAAGGCTAAAGGTGGATTAGGGCATGAATGCGACGCTGAGAAATTCACTCATGTCGCTGCAAGAGCAGACAAAGAGAAGATCCTGGGAGGTTCTGTGGTTTTAACGTGATCTGAGGTTTCGAGGCGGTAATTATTTCACCTACAAAGTTCTTCCCTCATTTTCTACCTCGTCACTGAGGTTATGCCTAATAATTAATATTGATATAAATTTAGCCAACATCTGTTTACACTTACACTGTTCCATTCATGATCACGCTGCTGGGTAGGATAACATTTAAGGTAAGATAAAAAAAATACAATTAATGTTATAATTATTTAATATTAATAATATAATTAATTATATATATATATATATAACAAGGTTTTCCAGCTTGGTGGCACGGTGGCTTAGTGTTTAGCATGTTCTCCTCTCAGCACTGGGGATTCCCGGTTCGAATCCCCATCTGGGTGGAGTTTCCATGTTCTCCCCTTGTCAGCGTGGGTTTCCTCTGGGTTCTGGAGTCAATTGAGTTCTCCAAATTGCCCCATATAGAGTGAGTGTGTGAGTGAGTGTGTGCCCAGTGATAGATTGGCGCCCTGTCCTGGGTGTATCTGCCCAGCGCCCGAAACGTTCTCCCCTGGATGGGCATGGGGAACCCCCCCGTGACACTAATAGAGGATAAAGCGGAAGATAATGAATGAATGAATTATATATACAGTATATATATATATATAAAACAAGGTTTTTTTAAAACAAGTATTGGGACACCGACTCATTGCACCTACAGCAGCTTGTTTGAAATTTTAAGATGTTCCCTGCAGCCACAGATTCTGGAAATGCTTACAAGATTTTGGAATGTGTCTGTGGGCATGAGTAAGGACCTTTGTTCTGGTTCATCCTCTAAGTGTTCCATGTTTTTGAGGTCACACTAGCACAACACCACCATGCCAATATCCCTGCAGTACTGAGAATCATCCACCACCTTAATAACACCAGCTCTGTCCATCTCAATAATGTGACATTTTACTAACACACATGGTGGAGGTGTCACAGCTCATTCACGTCTGAACTATTCGTCCCGTAAACAGATTTCATTGCATATTATTTGTACAAAATCTCCGTTAACAAGCACTAAAGGAAGAGAAAAAGTCTGCCGGGAGATAAACGGAAGAGTTTAACGATTAGCATGTTTTACGCCGGGTCGATATCATCCAGGCCTTTTCTCTTTCACTACGGCAAACATGCTAGTTGTGACGCTGCGGCTAATCTCTGTTTCGCAGCATTGAGCAGGAAATAGGAATGAATAGGAAGCGTTAAGTAAGCATTTGTGCTCCGTTTTTCCGCCGCCGCTTCAAACAGGCTGTGATTTAGCGGAGGAAACATAGCTGTCAGGAAATAAATAGAATTTGTTGATTAGCATGTAGCGCTCCGGGGCAGTGTTGTTTCTCTCTCTGTTTTGACTTCATCTTTCACACTGTCTTATTGCTTTGCTGCACTTAATTGCAAACAGGGAGGTCAATTAATTTCGCTCTCTCTCTCTATCTTTTGCCACACAGCCAAATATAAGCGTCGTTTATCGTTCCTGCTTTGTCTTTTTTGTATTCAAATTCCATGTCACTTCAGACGGATTAATTGAGCGCCTTTGTTGTTAATCTCGGTGGCCCAGAGAGGAGGGAGACTGAGACTCTTCTATCTCTCGCAACGACCAAAGCAAACATGAAATGAGCTTGCTAAATTCCTCATTAGCGGGAAGGCACGTGGCGGGAGGAAGTCGTGGTGTAACTTCACTTTGGGGAAACTTTCAATAGCCTTTGTGTAATTGAAACACGCTGTTGCTTCATAGAACATGCAAAAAAAAAAAAGATAGGATTAAAAAGGTAATGTGCTTGTTTTCAGACTTGGCGCTCACAATAGATTCATTATGAAGAGGATCGTTTCCTCACATTTTAATTGTTCGTTACAGGTACATTAAAAAAATGAGTCACGCCATTAAAAAAAAAAAAAATTACATTTACACCTATAGAGGCTCCGCATCCGTCTGTCAATCTAGTTCAAGTTCAAGTTCTTTATTTCTATAGCGCTTTTTACAACAGTACATCGTCACAAAGCAGCTTTACAGAATGAAAAGCCTTTAAACCCCCAAAGAGCAAGCCAAAGCGACAGCGGCAAGAAAAAACTCCTGTTATGTTGTTATTTAAGGAAGAAACCTTGGGAGGACCAAGACTCAGTGGGGGACTTGTCTTCCTTGAGCGGCTGGGCAGCAACAACAGTGTAGGACAGCCATGTCCAGATCTTTAACAAATGGGAAAACTCTAACAACTGGAGAACTATATGTGAGTCCATTAGGGGGCGCCCTGCAGGACCGCCAGTCCAATTGATATTCAGGTTCCATCCCGTATTCGTCGGCAGAGCCATGGATGAAGGTCTGACTCCACCTCCAGGAAGCCGGTCACACTTCAAAAGAATCTGGTAGCTATGCAGGCAATGAGTCCTTTACCGGAAACAAAGGCCACACCTCCTTCATCAAATAAATAAAATATTAAAATGTCTTTACTTGTCATTATTTGGCTCACTAAAGGAAAAGGTATTTCTTGGACATCTGTTCCTGGAAGCGAATGCCCATCAGTGCCAGCGTCCCGGTTGAGGAGAGGTGGAGGATTTGCATTGAGCCGGTTAATGGAAATGATTTGAGGCGTCTCATGAGGGCTGCTGTTGAGAAAACGAGCCTGAAACAGAGCTGCTTATGATAAATACATGAGCATGCTGCACATTTACAGATGGCTGAAAGCTGGTCTGTTATTAAGGGACAGTTTGTGGGTTTTAGATGCATATTAACTACATACAGGATCTTCCACTACATTACTGTACAGTACAAGCAGCCCGAGAGAAATAAAAAAAATAAACATAGCTTGGATTAAAGAAATAAAAATAAATGTAATGGAACCTCATTAATTTAGTACCTTATTAACTCAACTTCTTTTTTCCAATATAATATTTTATAGAAGCGGCATGGTGGCTTAGTGGTTAGCACGTTCTCCTCTCAGCGCTAGGGATTTCCGGTTCGAATCCCCATCTGGGTGGAGTTTCCATGTTCTCCCCGTGTCTGCGTGGGTTTCCTCCGTGTTCTATGGTTTCCTCCCACAGTCCAAAAACATGGATCAAGTCAATTGAGTTCTCCAAATTGCCCCATATAGAGTGTGTCTGTGTGAGTGAGTGTGTGCCCAGCGATGGATTGGCGCCCTGTCCTGGGTGTGTCTGGCCAGCGCCCGAAACGTTCTCCCCTGGATGGGCATGGGGAACCCCCCCACCACGACCCTAATAGAGGATAAAGCTGAAGATAATGGATAAATTACTTATAGTTTAGCGTTTTGAAAAGTTATGGCTTTATATATGAATCCAGAGTGGTCAATTTAATAAAACGCACGGTTCAAGAAGAAGAAGGTTAGCAGGGACTTTTTTGGAGCAATGTGAACTCTGTGCCAGGATCAGGTTACTGTTTTAAACAATTACAGATGGCAAAGGTGGAACTGATGGCAGTATCTCAGAGCCTGGAGGAATCTTGACAGGCTTCACGGAGAAATGATTAATTACTGCTGGGCGTCTCCGGGCATTTCAATTTCCTCCAGCTTTCAGTGCCATACTGCAGGTGATAGCAATACAGTAGCTCCTGTTACACCACTGTGAGAGCACCCCTCCTCCACTTTCCCTCGCTATCCTGCAGCTAATCATTGGAGAAGAGGTCAGCGAAACAAGGCCTTGCATGATACATCGATGTAGCACCTCTACCTGGTGCGAATGCTAACTCTATAACCCAGATTATCTCCAAGTGGAAAGAAATTACAATTTGTTTCTCTCTCTCTCACCATCCTCCATCCCAATTTATTATTTGAAGACTTTTATCGGGAGTTTGCTATCCGAGGGCACTTCATTAATCACGACGGGCTCGTTGCCGGGCCACAGATAGTAGGCGCTTCCCAGTGCTGATGCAAATATGGAAAAAAGCCCGAGTCTGTTTATCATCAGTCAAAAGGATAATACAGTTTTTTTTTTTAGATGTTCGGCGGGGGAGATAAACTTCATTTCGGAATGCGGGAAAAAATGTTTATCAAGGCATGGCGGGTTTTATTAAAAATGAAGAAGAGGAACGAGCTGGCATCTGATGCACGCATTACACGGGGATCTGTAATGTATCAAGACACGTCATGTTATCAGACGGCCTTCAAAAATAAAAGTAATTATAAAGACATCCATCCATACACAAAAGCTTGTGATCTGTTAAAACGCGTTACAGATTTTCGTTTTCGTTTTTTAAGGGGCAGACAAGTAGCTCAAGAATTGCAATTTTACAAAAAGTTTATCTCCTAAATTTTCTTACATGAGCTTTAATAAGATAAATATAATCTTTTCAGAGCCCATCCAAAGCGTTTACACAGGTCATCCTTCGGTAAAATTCAATCATTCGTTTTATAGACACAATATGGCTAATTGATGGAGCTCCACATGATGGAGATTAGGGGCAGATGATGATAGTGGGTGAGAATATTCGCTGACCCATGAGGAACTGGCAGCTGTATTGGAAACTGGCCTTGAGGAGATCATCTTTAGGAGGTAATCCGGTTTTTATGATCCCTCGCTGGGTCGCCACATGCAGCCTCCCCAATTAAAGCCATCCACCAGCTAACGAGCAGCTCCTGGCCTGGTGCGGGGTTTAAGCTACTTTGCAATTCTTTCATCGTCTATCAAACAGATAACACTATTTAATTTCATCAATATTGTAGTAAATGTTTCCCTAAATCGTAATCATACTGCACCGAAAACCAAGTAAAAAAAAATAAATGACTGAATGATTAAGACACCTGAATAAACACAAAATACATACGAGTTTACTTTATCTGTCAGGCTAATTAACATCACACATGTTCCCAGCATCTCAGCAATGAAAGAATTTTAAAGAATTTCCATAAATCTTATTAAGATTCAGTGCAGATTCTTAGGTTCATTATGAATTCAGTGTTTAGGATCTAAAGACAATCCACCATTTAATCTTAAAAAAAAGTATAATGGTAATATCCAGCCAGCAGAGTCACAGACCTGCCTCAGATGAGGAAGCATCACTGACATGTTAAGAAGCATCCCACAATTCAGGTTGAATTTTGGTTCAGATAGAAATAAAAACATTTATTTACTACAGTGGCTTTAGATTTGATGGAAATTATAAATAATGCTCAGATGATCTCGTAAATTATTATTGATTACATATGTTTTAATTCAATATAAACTAAGAATAAATCAAATATCAGATTAATGTCTTTCGTTTGTAGAATGGAGAGTGATATGTACAGCAGATGAAAAATGCAAATGCTTTTAGGATTTATTTAAACTAAGTGTTCAGTGCACTGTGTGTGTGTGTGAGAGAGAGAGAGAGAGAGAGAGAGAGAGAGAGAGAGAGAGAGAGAGAATGAGAAAGCATGAAAGAAAGAGAGGCAGACAGGGACGGAAGAGTGAGAGAGGAAGAAAGAAAACGAGGGAGGGGTGAGACGGGGGCGCAAGAGACAGAGAGAGAGAGAGAGAGAGAGAGAGAGAGAGAGAGAGAGAAAATAAACAGAATGAGTAAAAGACAGACAGAGTGGGAGACAGATAGAGAGAGACAAACAGAATATGAGTGAGGAAGGGATGGAGAGAGAGAGAGAGAGAGAGATGGGAATAGAGAGTGACTGACAAACTGAGAAGGAGAACTCAATTTAAATAAGAGACAGACAGAAATAAAATAATGAGCGAGAGAATGATAGAATAAATAAATAAAGACAAATAGATGAATAAATAAGAATAGAAAGAGACAGACAGAGAATACAAAAAGAATTAAAGTGTGTGTGTGTGAGAGAGAGAGAGAGAGAGAGAGAGAGAGCGAGAGGTCGTCTTCAGAAGGTAATCTATATTTCTATTGCTGTAATACAACATGACAGGTTTATAAAACTTGCCACTTGTGGTTGAAGGGCTGGAAATTGAGTTGGTCGGCAGTAAGCGATAGCATATTCCACTTTAAACAATGCCGTAATGACGGGATTACTGCCTCACTGGAATGAAAATAAAAGTTGAATTCCCCGGGTGCAGGATGATCTGCATGCTTCAGTGTGCACTCGCTCCGATGGGGATTCCGTCTCACTTTCCCATGAACTGCTAACCATTTAGAAAATCCATTCCCTGTTTTATTCTCTCTCTCTCTCTCTCTCTCTCTCTCTCTCTCTCTCCCTCTCTCGTGTTCGCTTTCGTTTCGATGAAGGTAATGAGAAGCTAATGAAGCTTGACTCGAGTTTTTGCCCTCGCGTCTGGCTCTGCTCGCGTTCCCAGAGGAGCAGGGTAGACGGTGGGTCTCTGTAGAGACTATGCTGATGGATAGGTGAGAGGACGGATGGATGTGAAAGGCGCTATGTTTCCTACGTGAAACTGTAAGACAGAAGGAAAACAATCCGGAGTAATGCAGATACTGGAAACTCTCCGTTTCTAAAAGTGTGCACCTCGCACCATTGTTTTCATGTCTTATAAAAAGACTTTATTTCACAGTCGTTTGTCAGAACCAGAACAACACTTGGCCATCTTCGGTGCCCAGCCATGGCCTTCGTGTTGTGAGATTTGGGGCGGTGCGCTTGCCGTCAACACCACTGCATTTTATCAATCGTTTTACTATCAGTCACGATGCCAATCCAGTGGTCATGACACTGACAATCACAGACCAAGATCAAGATCAACACATCAGTAATGTATTATTAAAAGCTTATGTTGTTCCATTGTAATTGGACTTGATGACATCCATCTGCTTTATCCTCTATTAGGGTCGCGGGGGGGGGGGTTCCCCATGCCCATCCAGGGGAGAACGTTTCGGGCGCTGGGCAGATACACCCAGGACAGAGGGGCAATCTATCACTACACACACACTCACTCACACAGACACACTCTATATGGGGCAATTTGGAGAACTCGATTGACTTGATCCAGGTTTTTGGACTGTGGGAGGAAACCGGAGAACCCAGAGGAAACCCACGCCGACACGGGGAGAACATGGAAACTCCACCCAGAGCTTGCCAAACCATTAAGCCACCATGCCGCCCGACTTGATGACGTTTTTTTTAAATACTATTGTTGCCTTTTATTTGTTTTTTTTTATTGATCTGCTTCCCATTGAAACCCATTTTCATTGTTCTGAATTATTTTCTTATTATAGCTCATAAGCAATAATAAAGGTAATCTAAACTCCAGTGGACTCCAGTGACATCGCTGACCCACGGGCAAGCATACAGCAAATCAAAAGTGTTATTATGTATGTGCTCCCTCAAACTGTGGACATCACACCCCTCACCCCGTAGACCTTTTAAGCAGAAAAAGAAACAATCTGCCCTTTCAAACTAAAGCACTTGACCTTTGTTCTTCTTTGCCTAGCCTCTCCAGAGCGGCGTCCTCAGTATAGATGACAAAACAGTGCTTTTAGCCATGTTTAATGAAGTCACGCCAGATAATAAGCTCCACTTCAGAGACCACAGCCCAGGATTAACATTTTTGTAGCCGGGTTTTGTGCACAGGCACCAGCGTCGGATCATTAGTGTAATTTAATCCGGGAATGGTCTTTCTTTCCCAGACGAGGGACCTCGGGGGCTCTCGAAAGCATTTTCACTGGCGGGCTCGTCAACAATTGATCATCGTCTGTGTTGTTCTAATCTGAAATTAATTTGCACTAGGATCCATCTTTCTTCCCGGATCAATTTGAGAACAGTCATAATTACGCCGCCCGTCGTGAAGCCCAGATGAGACACTGATATGATATTTTAATCCCTCAGATACCAAAGCCTTTTTTTTCCCCACTCTCCTCCTGACGTACCTTCTAAGGTAATAAAACAAAACACAACCTCTGCTTGGGCTGAAAGGTCTGTTTGCCTTAGGGGTACAAGGAGGTTTCACTTACTCTCTCATCAGGTCTTAAATTCATTCAGAGATGTTACATAAGTGACAGTGCTGCATCCACAGATGTCTCTTAACATCAGCTTGTTGAGCTTAAATGCTTTAATTGGGGTTTAAAAACTACAGAATGATGTGTTGAATATCTTCTAAAAACCATCAAGATGTTTAACTCTATTTCAGTGAGAAATGGTGTTTCTGGAGCACAACACAAATATTCAACAGCTTTTTTTTTGCAGTACAAATGTTGCCGGAGAACTTGGACCAAAACCCACACAGACACAGACACGGGGAGGACATAGAACCTCCTTTCAGATTGGGATTCGAACCCAACCCTTTCCATTTGTTAAATATCTGTACATTAGTGTCCTACACTGTTGATGCTGCCTGACCGCTCAAGGACGATGAGTCCCCCACTGAGTCTTGGTCCTCCCAAGGTTTCTTCCTTAAATAACAACATAAAAGGGAGTTTTGTCTTTCTTTCTTCATTCTGTAAAGCTGCTTTGTGACAATGTACTGTTGTAAAAAGCGCTATATAATTAAATAACTTGAACTTGAACCTGTATCCGCAGTGCTGACAAGTGAACGCGCCGCTCTTTATTATAATTTTTATAAAATCTAATTGTCACATAACTTCCACAGGGACAGATGAGCTTCGTTTTAAATGTCTTTCTAAAAAAGTGTCTAACTGTAGCACCAAGCAGGGTTCAAAAAGAAGCTCTAACTCATCTCATCGTCAGTCTCCAAAAAAAAAAAAAAAAAAAAAAAAAAAAGTAATTAAAAAAAACCCCTTCACGTGTCTCTGAAGATTCACTCTTGGATAAACAAACCGAGCTTTTTTTAGTATTTGTTAGAAGTTGTGCATGACAATGTTGCCATTATAAGTCTCGTGTAAACAGAAGAAAGGGAAACACTGTTCATTTGTAATACACAGCCACATTCTTATAATACATAATTCACTTTGTGCTCATTTTGTTCTCGCAATTTTCCCTGTTTCACTGCAGTGAATAATTACTTGGAATATGCAGATGCTTTCAATAATTAAAGACGCCGACGTTCGTGTTCTCACACTGCACCGACTGCCTGGAATGATTAGCTTGAATTTTGTTCCAGTTTTGTTGTTGTTTATCTGCCATGTGTTATTTTTATTTATTTCCCCCACGATGCCCAATGGAATGCCATGTTTGTTTCTCACAAAGAGCTTCCTCCAACACTCTCACTCTCTCTTTCACCGAAACCGACTCTGCCTCATATTATTTCATAGCTGCTGTAGTGGAAAGTCGGCTATTTTAAGAAAACGCCAGACGACAGAATGCTTATTTCACAACTTGTCTCGTTAGTACTTTATTTACTCCGTGCTAGAAACATGTGGGTAGTAGGATGCTGCGACAGGTGGTACTCGCTGATGACCATCAAAGAGCAGTGGTCTCAAATTGCCAGTACATTTACTGCTTTAGTTTTTATGTAAATCTACATACAACATTCAAAATCTATCAGCGAGTGATCAGGGCTACATGAGCCAGGGCCAGAATTTCAAAGCATCAACATTATAAATCCTTCAGTGCAAGAAAAACGTCTAGCAAAAGGGGATCCTGTGGATGTAACTTATTGACGAAAGGAGTCTCAAGGTGATGTCAAGAAATGCCGTAGCAAACAGACAGTGCAATAAAACAAACAGCATCTGATCAAATGTTTGATAATTCATTGATTAAACATCAATAAAGCAGAGCTTCGGAAGAATGATTTCAATGCCAAGAAGAATCTACATCATGCTACATTCTAAAGACAAAAGAAGCTCCAACAGCAGCGGGACAAGTCCTTACTCCTAATGATTTATACAGAACGGTGGCACTGTGGCTTAGTGGTTTAGCATGTTCTCCTCTCAGCGCTAGGGATTCCTGGTTCGAATCCCCATCTGGGTGGAGTTCGCATGTCCTCCCCGTGTCTGCGTGGGTTTCCTCCGGGTTCTCCGGTTTCCTCCCACAGTCCAAAAACATGGATCAAGTCAATTGAATTCTCAAAATTGCCCCATATAGAGTGTGTCTGTGTGAGTGAGTGTGTGTCCAGCGATGGATTGGCGCCCTGTCCTGGGTGTATCTGCCCAGCGCCCGAGATGTTCTCCCCTGGATGGGCATGGGGAACCCCACCGCGACCCTAATAGAGGATAAAGCGGGAGATAATGAATGAATGAATTAAGTCAATTGAGTTCTCCAAAATGCCCCATATAGAGTGTGTGTGTGTGTGTAGTGAGTGTGTGTCCAGTGATAGATTGGTGTCCTGTCCTGGGTGTATCTGCCCAGTGCCCGAAACGTTCTCCCCTGGATGGGCATGGGCAACCCCCCCGCGACCCTAATAGAGGATAAAGCGGAAGATAATGGATGGATGAATTTATACAGAACGAATTGGACAGGTGTAACCCTAATCAGAACCCATGTTTTAAATAATCATGAATTTTTATTTCATACCTCTGAGTTTACTTAAAAAAAAAATAAAAACGACGCTGCAGTCAAATTTACACTTTGTGTTATTAGTGGCTAAGCTCGCAAGTTAGTTTGGCTCGTCATAAAAGCCAACATATTCTTCATGGACTGTCGATTGTGCCAATTCTGCTGAAGACAGACACACGACGGTCGCCCAGGAACGAACAGCTTTCCGGATGGAGTCCGTATAAACAGCCCCCCAAAAAAAAGTAAAATTAAAAAGGAAGAGAGGGTGAGGATGGGGGTGGGCGAGCAGCATACTTAATCTTTCCTCTTATCTCCCCACTGGTGCGAGTTCTTTGAGGCTATTCTCTATTCAGCTTATTGATTTTTATCACCTCACCTAAAACCTCACTGACAGATTATTTTTCAAAAGAGGAAGCTGCACTTTTCCACGCCGCCGACCCACATACCACTCCAAATGAATGATAAATAGAAAAATCAACTTACCGCCTATTACCGAAGAGAGTACTGTGCTTTAGCTCACTGGCTTTTTTTTCTTTCTCTGCGCTCGCCGGCAGATGTACGCAGGGGACCCATTTACTATGTGGAGAAGTTGTTAAGAGCAATAATACCAGCGAGACTGAGCAACATTAACATCACAGGCTGTCTGGTGTGACTGTAACCTAAAGACTGTATTTTAGCACTCATACTGGCTCTCTTGTATTTTTAGCACTCATGCTAACTCATGACCCATCATTTAGCTCGTTATTGGTGGAGTGGCTTTTACAATAAATTATTTACAAACCTGACATATTTTAACATATAAGAGATTTGTAAACTTTAATAAACCATGTCTATGGATGTAAAAAAAAAAAAAAAAACAAGACAACAGGCCAACTATCAAATGTAAAGGAAATAAATAGGAAGAAACTGAAGAAATATGAGGAAGGGAAAATAAATGACCGGTAAAAAAAAAAAAGAGTTTGAGTAAATAAATAAAGGTAAGAAATTAAAAGAAGAAATGAAAGGGAAAATTAAGGAAATCATTACTGTAACAAAAAAGGAAACGCAATGAAACATAAAAGGAAAAGAAAAATAATTAAAACCAGAAATGCAGGAATGAAAGGAAAGAAAAAGAATTAGAAATTTTAGAGAAACAGAAGAAATTAAAGAAAAAGAGAAGAAAAAACAGCAAAGCAAGAGATTGAGCATTACTTCAGAGAAGGAACTCAGTTGGGTTGAGGGGAAGTTAAAAAAAGAAGGATGAAGGAAAAGTAAAAAAAAAAAAAAAAAGAAAAAAGAAAATGAATTTAATAAAAGGAAGAAATAAAAAAAGAAATAAATGAAAAGATAAAGAAGGAAATAAAAGATTTTTTTATGAGTAAAAAAAAATAGTTTTGATCATAAAGTCTTATTAAGTACCTAAGAGAAAGCAAAGAGCATCTGCGTATGACATAACTTCTATAAACAAGAGTCTTTTCAAATGAAATTCTTCTCATTATTAAATTATTATTGACAAAAGTTTATAAAAACTATACTTCATTTTGATAAAGGGGAAAATGACCGGAGTCTCATTCAGACTCCTTTAAAACCTGATTTAGCAGGATCCGTCTGAAAAGTCTTACAAAACACGATTTTGAACGTTGTTTCCAAGAGGAAGAAGGTTAATTCATACTTTCGGTTTTCCCCTCAGGCAACTGACCGTGCCTCTTCATCCTCTCTCCACACCTGTCCAATCACTCACTTAATAAATCGATACAGTAAATAATTACCAGATCAGTGTCTAAGTATTCTGCTGTAGCTCGGAGCCGTGAACACACAGTGACCTGGAACTGATGTCTTCAGTTCATTTCAGATCCAACAGAACAAGGAGCCAGTCAACATCTCAACCACTGAATCCCATTTGAATAAAATGATATCATGATATTATGATAGCATTTAACTTGTTAGATTAAATAATAAAAGATAAGATATAAAAAAAAAACTATCTACCTTTGTAACCCATTCCAAAATCTCACAAACGGCTTGAATTAGGGAACCTACATTGTAGTGCTGTAATAAAGGAACAATAAACATGGTTCTAATAGTATTTTGAATAGTTGTTCTAGTGGCCATGTGATCAGCACAATGTCTAAGAGAAGCCAGGATAACATTATGATAATGTTAAAGCCAAAAATTGCCCCCCCCCCCCCCCCACACACACACACACACACTGTGCTTTATGAGCTGTCATAAACCTATTTAAATAGGGGCAGTAAAGAAAAGCAATTATTAATAAAAAAAAGCCCTTATTGCTCAGTCAGGCACATCTTATAGTCTCCCAATCTCTCAGTGTGTAAATGTGTGTGTGTGTGTGTGTGTGTGTGTGTGTGTGTGTGTGTGTGTGTTTTAGCCTTACACACTGAAATACTGTAATATTGTATTATTGAATTGTACTACAACAAACATTACAGCATCTGCTGCATGACTGCACTCGCTCAAACACTTCTGCATGGATTTTGTTTTTTATTAGACCCTCCACACAGAGATCTGAACATGATCTAGCAGCACTTTATAAGCTTATCCACTGCTTAATTATATTCATATATCAGTGCCATATAGCTATATAGCTGCTCATACACAATATGAGCACATTATCAACAACTGTGTACAAAATACAATTACAAAATGGGTAGGTTCTAATAATCATTCCAAGAAGCATATATATATATATATATATATATATATATATATATATATATATATATAGAATATGTTACGCTTTCTATATAGTTTGCTACAGAAAGCCCACAATGCACCTTGGTTTTTCATAAGATGCAAAAAAACTGATTAGACACGTCATTTAGAGTCAATCATGGTGCAATATATCAATATTAGATCAGAAGATTATCTTACAGTGATGTGTCTTGCTTCTCGTAAAAAAAAATATAGAAATTATTTTCCCCTTTTTAAAAGTGAGAACAAAAACACACTGGCACAGTGCAGTCAGGATTCAGTGACATGTAGTGATGTGTAAAATGTGCTCAGCCCTGTCAACTAGTGCATCCAACCAAAATACCGAGTCCATTAAGCATAATCAACGGAACAAACGGTGACTGTCACACCAAAGGTTCAAAGCTGGTGTTACAATCAACTTATTTAATATAAGACAGACATTAAACATATTTTAATTGTATATGAATGCTGATTATTTCGCATGTCTTTTGTCAGAAATGTATATCGGACATGCTGTTTGTTTGCCCCTTTTTGGCCCAGAAGGCGCAGCATAAGCAGTCGCGTTTCGGTGAATTCTTTTTAACCGGATTTTGAGGAAAGGAGCAACGCTTGGGGCCAAAAGAGGGATTTGGACTATCTATCAATTTGCAAGACGCAGCGAGAGCGGCGAGCCACCTCTACACAAGCCAGAAAAAACATGATCTGCTTACACTTCACACTTCGGATCTCATTTCCATCTCTGCACCAGCTTTCTCTATCGGTGAGGGAGGAAAGAAGTCCAGCAGTGACAGCAAACTGCCCACTCGTCCTCCTTCCCCAAAAGCCGCTCCCGTTTTTTATCTGCCTGATTTCCTGCCGGGTTTTTAACAGCTAAATGTTGAAAGCACTGCAGGCTGGACGAGCTTTAAGCTACTAGAAGGAGGGAGAGAGAGAGAGAGAGAGAGAGAGAGAGAGAAAGAAAACGTTAAGCTTCCACGTTGGCTAGCCAAGATATCGGCCATAAGCTGACAAGTAATTAAACCGGCATATCTATAACAACTGTCATCTCTTTTTCCTGCACCGGCTGGACCTGAACCGATGGTGTGTGTGTGTGTGTGGGGGGGGGGGGCAACTGGAATTAAAAATAGAGAGAGTGAAAAAAAAAAAAAAAAAAAACAAGAAAGACTTCTGGTTCCTAAGTGTCTCGGGATTGTCTGCGAGATCAAACGGGTCCCGCTCCAATTAAACAGCACGGCCAAAGGAAACATCAAACACGGTGTAAATTTCACTGTAGGTTTCAGTGCAGGAACTCCAGCACCAAATGCGGCCTAATGCTTTTGGCTGCTGATCGTGTCACCGGTGGATAAAAAAAAAAAAAAAAAAAAGCTTCTGCTTTCTGTTGTGGGCCTGTGAAACATCACACACACCACAAAAGCTAAAGAAGTGAGGATGCTCCTTGTTTTAACAGTTCAAGAATCTCATCTATTATTTAATAAGACTGATATTTTGGAATTAGAATGATACAGAATATTATTAATATATTATATTTAATTTACCTCATATTATTATTCATTCATCCACTTTATCCTGTATTAGGGTCACGGGGGGGGGGGGGGTTCCCCATGCCCATCCAGGGGAGAACGTTTCGGGCGATGGGCAGACACACCCAGGACAGGACGCCAATCTATCGCTGTGCACACACTCACTCACACATATACACAAACACACACACACACACACACACACACACACACACACACACACACTCACACACACACACACACACACTCTATATGGGGCAATTTGGAGAACTCAATTGACTTGATCCATGTTTTTGGACTGTGGGAGGAAACCGGAGAACCCGGAGGAAACCCACGCGGACACGGGGAGAACATGGAAACTCCACCCAGATGGGGATTCGAACCGGGAATCCCTAGTGCTGAGAGGAGAACATGCTAAACCACTAAGACACTGTGCCGCCCTGTTATTAATATATTATTTCTAATTTATCTCATATTATTATATTAGATATATTATCTTTATACTAATGACAATATGAAAAAAAAAAACAAATAGTGAAACACACACACACACACACACACACACACACACACACACACACACACACATCTGAATCAACTGTTTGCCTTATCGCTTGCTGCTGCTGCTCTGCACTCAGACTGTTTCCACATTTGCCTCCTTGCTTTGCGAGCACAGTTAACAATCCCGCGCGGGTCGTCCCTTAAAACTTCAGTGAGCGCTGCGTTGACTTTGTGAACCCGAGTGCACTTAATCACTGCTTCATTCCCTGCAAATAAGCCCTAAGAGTTTTGTGTAGAAAAGCTTAATAACTTAAAGCAGAATAAATGCAGATGCGAGGTCTTTCTGGAGAACAGAGAGCCGAGACGAGCAGCTGACTCACACTGCGCCTCGCAGCTCGACTTAAAAACACTGCGGCAAGTAAAGAGCGGTTAATTAGAAAAGAGATGAAGCTGAGGGCACGAGAGAGCCTGCAGCATGAATATCAACCAGGCCTTGCGGGCACTCACCTGCTCACCCGCAGGCCAAACACACACACACACACACACACACACACACACACACGCACACACACGCACGCGCACACACACACCAAAAACAAAGATCTGTACACAAAGTGATTAGAGGATTATGATGGAGATATGAAAGAGAAAAAGGATCATGTGTCAGAACAAAATAATCAGAAATAAAAACTTAAATGTAAAATAAATGTGTTCAATTCATTTACAATTTGATTTTGATGATTATTGCTGATTATTCAAATATGATGTATATACTAGCCACTTGGCCCACACTTGGCTGATTGGTTTATTGCACGTAACGCCCAAACACACCAATCAATCCCATCGCCACCATAGTACAGACACACTGACATGCCCTAAATCAAGCTGCATGGTGTGCGGTCGACATCTCAGAGAAGATCACTAAAATAAACCCCCTTAAGCTGAAAACTTAAAACTCTGAAGATGAATCAACATAGAACATTTTGTAATAACATCTCCTGTAGGTCTATTTTGTAGGTGTAATGTGGAGGTGTCCCAATATTTCTGACCATATTTTTAACTTGTAATTTAAGGAGGGGGTGTCCAAACTTCTGCAGAGAACACTGTCGAACACATTTTTTTTTAATAATTTGGTGGGTTCCGTCTCAATTCGTTAAGACACTCGGAGGGCTAAGAGGAGACAAAGAGCTCATTATGGGCTCTTTAAAACAATTTGCAATTCAAAGATGCTGATGACCTCCTAACCTGTTTCTGAGGTCAGGACCCTGATGAGGACCACAGAGACCCAATTAAAAGAAGTCTGAAAACAATCCAACAGCTTCAGTGCGGCAGGATTAAGAAATTAGGCTGTAAGTGTCCTGAGTCTGAGAGTCTTCATCTGAACTTTTAACAAATTACAAACAGAATGTCGTTTAATTCATCAAACGAGCTGCTCACTGAAAGACCTCCTGATCAATCAGACAGAGACAGTCACAGGAATCTACTCTGTAAACTGAAATGAAGTGCAAGATGTTTAAATAACCTTTAGAAGGTTAAGGGACGGAAATGTGGTGCCTTTCTTTACATTTAAATAAGCAGAAAAGCTCAATAAAACACAGATTTTAGTAAAAAAAAAAAAAAAGTGGAAAATGAAGTATACTAAAAATAAGAAAATCATTGGGCAAAAGAGATGGATATGCACTGATTTATATCACACAATTTTCTAGAAAGAGTGACTTCTGCTGACAAGATGGTGAAGACATGAAGAGTTGATTTATTCGGGCAAAACGCAGAACTTCTACAAACAACGTGGACGAAAGTGTAACAAAAAATCCCTTTAGCCGAAATGCTGTGGTAAAAGAGAGCCGTATTTGATCAGCGCAACTTCTTCCAGTTGCTTTAGTGATAAATGTTCGGGATATTTTCACTCACAATTCCCAGAAGTGCACGGGATCTTTGAATCTTATTAAAAGCATGAGGACAGAATGCTGCTCCTTTTCTTTTCTTTCTTTTTTCTTAATTTTTTTTTTTTTGACCGCACCAGAATCCAAAACAGGCTGTGAAAAATTGCTAATTAGTGGTTGTTGTGTTAGCTCTGCTCACTCGTTCCCCTTCAATCTGCTACATCTGGTGTTTATCGGAGACATGGCCTCCGGTGTCTGAGAGTTTTATTTATAAATCCAAAAACGGAGGGTGCGTCCCAGTCAAAAGGTTACATTTAAAATCCAAGAAAACAGAAAGAAACCAAAAAAAAAAGATACTAAAAGCATGTTTGCATTCACACTCTCAAACAGAATGTCAGTTTTTTTTTTAAAACTAAAATTAAAAGAAAAGTTCTGTTTAGGACAAAAAAAAATCTCTGACATTGATTATTTAACCTTCATTTTATATACAAAGTTCAGCTGCTATTTGCAGTATCTATTTTATTTTTAGTATTGTTTTGCGTTCTTTTAATTCTTTACCACTTCTTTAATTGGGATTATTAAAAAAATAAAACCCGCTTTTATTTGATGCTACAATAAAGAATAGAAAATGTATGCAATAAATTTCAGTAGCATAGATCATCACAGTTTGCCTTATACACACCACATTAGACCTGGAGCTGGGTTAAAATTAAATAATGGGATTGTGCCTGCAGACGAAAACGCAACCAGCACAGACTCAGAGTCGGGGAGTGAGAATCAGCGCTAAAAGTCATGTAGCATGTCCTCCGTTCAGATGAAATGGTCAGAGTTCAGGTCTGTGCAGGTGGAGGATGTGGGTTAGAGATCATCTGTCTCTGAATCTCTGTACGTGAGCGAGAATGACGCTCATGTGATAAATGAGTCAACTCTGTTTGCTTAAACCTCTTGTCCTGCTTTGATTCGTCTCGGGATTTACTGTTAAAACATGCTATTGAAACACAATCCTTACTGACAAGTCTCTCTCTCTCTCTCTCTCTTTCTCTCTCTTTTTTTCCCTCTATCTCTTTTTTGCTCCCCCCCCCCCTCTCTCTCTGACTCTCTCTGGACTGACTTTCCAGTACATTAACTCTGTATGAAAGAACCAAATACAGCAGACAGATGTTAAAGCACTTGTATCCTACCTGCAAAAACTGTCTTAACTCTTATTTCTCAAACCTCTTGATTTCTGGAATTAGGAAGAGACCTTGAAGCTTCCACAAAACTACGTGAATTTCAAATGCTGCAAATGAAATAGTTCATTTACTTTATACTTTTCCTTAAATTTAAGGCTGGCAAATAATATATTTATTTATTTATTTATATATTATTTAATATATATATATATATATATATATATATATATATATATATATATATATATATATATATATAGGGCGGCACGGTGGCTTAGTGGTTTAGCATGTTCTCCTCTCAGCGCTAGGGATTCCCGGTTCGAATCCCCATCTGGGTGGAGTTTCCATGTTCTCCCCGTGTCCGCGTGGGTTTCCTCCGGGTTCTCCGGTTTCCTCCCACAGTCCAAAAACATGGATCAAGTCAACTGAGTTCTCCAAATTGCCCCATATAGAGTGTGTGTCTGTGTGAGTGAGTGTGTGTCCAGTGATAGATTGGCGCCCTGTCCTGGGTGTATCTGCCCAGCGCCCGAAACGTTCTCCCCTGGATGGGGATATATAATATTTATATATTTAGTGTTACACTATTTAAACATGTGGAGTATATGGCGTCCTATTCTGAGTAGTTCCCCTCTTCACAGATATAACATAACTGATTGAGAGGAATGTCAGTTCTTTTCTCTATATAGTCTATTCCTATAAAAAAGTAAGATATGAAAAGTAAATTAAGAATAATGAGCACACATACAGCAGAACAACGAAGAAGGGCGAAGAAACACAAAGAAACGAGACATGAAAGAAGAATAATGATAATAAGGCAAAAGAAGGCAAGAAATATAGAAGGGAGGAGAACAACTACAGGAGGAAAAGAAAACACGAGCGCTCTCTGGCAGATGGAGCAGTCGCACGGACTCATCACGCATCTGGTGTTTACGACTTTCGTGTTTTATCGATGCGGCAAAACATCTGTAAACATCACAGGATGTAAAGTCACATGACCGAGAAACAGACAAACGTATGCAAATCTAAAACAACGATTTGCAAATAGATTCATTCACGCTACACATGCGCTCTGCAGGGGTTAATCAATAACTGCTGCTACACCCGAAGGTGCACTTCAGGAACCATTGGAAATACTTTTGAATACTTTGCATAAATATTGTTTATACTATTTAGAAATCTAGTTGCTAGGTTTTTTTTTATGAAGTTAATGTTTAAACGATGCGTTGGATTAAAATGACCAGGGTCGAGGTTCCATTCATCTCTTCATTCATTATCTTATATCATAATCCTCTATTAGGGTCACGGGGGAGGGGCCCATGGCAATCCAGGGGAGAAGTTTCAGCCGCTGGTCAGATGCACCCAGGACAGGGCACACACTTACTCACACACACACACACACACACACACACACTATAGAGGGGCAATTTAGAGCAGTCAATTCACCTTGAAAGCATGTTTTTACTTACTATGCCACTGTGCTGCCCAGGGTTGAGGTTAAGGTTATTATTTGGGCTTGGGTTCGGGGAATTATTGGGATAATGGGTAGAATTATAATTAGAATAATAAACAGAATAGTAAGTGGGGTTGTGGATCTGCGCAGAGCTGTGATTAAGGTTAGATTTAGATTTTAAATTTGTGATCGCTTAGTTTTGTTGTCAATAAAATTTGATGCAGCAAATATAAAACAAACGAGTGTATTGAACACGAGCGATTGGCTGCTTATTCACTATCTGCATTCTGAATTCTGGAATTAAAACCCTCCCTGGTCTTAAATAGGGACATCCCATAATGAGTATTGTTTGACAGAAGGCCTTTAGTTTAATGAGCATGAATAATATATGACGTCTTTTGACACACAACATTCTTCGAAGTGAAGACAAGTACTGCTCGTTTCTCTTTTTAACACATTTCAGATGCTTTAAATGATTTTTTTTATTTTTATAAACCATATTAAGGTTTACATGTGAGTTATCATTTATATATTAAAATATAAAGAATCTAAAGCAAATCACACACACACACACACACACACACACACACACACACACACACACACACACACACACACACACACACACACACACACACACAGATGCTGTGGAGGGTTTCTGATGTCTCTGTTTCATCTTGAATTATTGACAAAGCCAATCAATAAGTCTCCAAAGCTCTTAATGCATCCTCGACCGCTCCATTACGCTCATCGTTATTTACCATTCTGTCTGTCTTCATAAAGAGCTGCTGAGCTAACATGCTAACAACAATATGTCTAGAGTTCAGGAGCAGTAGTTCAGATTTCCTTCAGGAGTTTGATTTGTTTTACATATTTTAAAAGATTACATCAAAAATTATAAATAATTAGAAACCATCTCAGTACTATTTGCTCTATAATCAAGAGTTCACAGGTTAACAACTCAGAGGCATCTTTCCCGTCAATCACAGTGACACTAACCAATCATAGATGTCCGTCAGTCCAAACATACAAAATTGGAAAAAATAACACTTCTGCATCGTAGTTTAAGGTTTAACTGTTGGTGGAAACGTGATGGGGTGGTGGACCTTTTGGGAAACATCATATGCTAGTCCTCTCCCTGCCGGAATGATGTTAAAAAACAAAACACCTTAAACTTACAACCGTAAATTTTCACTTTTTTTTTTACTTAAAATGACCAGCTCAGTCATTTGAAACTTTTTTCAGCAACAGTAACAAAATAACATAACATAACTCAACCTAAAAAAGATGTACTCACCATTATATCCTCAATCAACATCTTCAAAATCACCAAAAATCTCTAAAAGTAGGTGGTTAAAATCCACCACCCTCCATTAATTTAATTAATTGCATTTCATTTAAAATAATTGCATATACATAAATCTAAAAATGATCAGTTTTAAATGTGATCATATCCATTTCTTATATTATGCTACATATTATGCTGAGACCATTAAGAGACTTAAAACATGAACTTAACAACTAGGATAAAGACTAAATATTTCCTCAATTTATTTCAATTCAATTTAACACAATAAATGTAATAGCTGTTAAACTGTCCAGCTTAAATTTATTGCCACCCAAAATTCACAAACAATTATACATTTAGGCTAATCTAATTAGTATTTATATTCAAGAGTATTCACGAGTATTTATGTGGTTTTAATGTCATTTCAGCTGTACACATTAAAACAAAACACCTTTCCTCCAGAACACTGCTGCAATACAAATGCTGTACAAAGCAATTACAGTACAGACAAGAAAAAACACATCAGTAACAAATGATTGTGCATCTGTATTCACTATGATGTAGATATTAAAGATTTAAATAAGGTGCAGATGAAGTTGGCTTTCGCGGTCAGACCACCACACCCTGCTTTAGATAATAATCCATGTGCAAGGTTTATCTAAGCCCACACTTTCACAATCTAATAACTTTTTTTTTTTACTTTTTTTTTTGTGTGTGAGAGCCATACAGAGTCAGGTTGAATGATGGCTCCGGACTGAGTGTTTTGGAACAGCTTAGGCGACTTAGACATTTGTAATCAATTGAAAACGCCTAGAGAATAGTGCGTCGAATTGATGCAAAAGACTCATCTGATTAGTTTCTACAAAATCATGTTTAATTAATTTTTTACAGTCAGGTTTTATTTTTACAGGTAAATTATTTCACGACTCTCAGTGAAATTGAAGCTGCAAGTCTGAAGCTATTTAGTGTCACATCATGGGATGGAACGGCTCCATTAGCCCTCACCTCCCATCCCCGAACCCTCCTCATGCCGAGGCGAAACAGGCTGTGAGTCAGCTTTTAATTGTAAGTGTCTGGGCGAGAGACGCGCTTTTAATATCCTGTATAGATTTCGGTGTAATACACTTTACCTCACAGGCGGCCCAGAGCGAGAATCGATTCGGCACAGGGATCTCTGCGCTTTTGTTAAGAGCCAATCTCGTTTTAATGATGCATGAAGAAATATTCAAGCATTGACATTTCCCTGTCAGAGAGAAAAAAAAAATCAATTAAGGTGATAGCGCTTTTGCTTTGACCCAGTTATCCAGTTAATGCTTATTAGCAATGTAATATGATTTAGTGTCAGCGTAATGTTTTCTTTCTTTCGTTTTTGCATCTCATCCCATTAGTGTGAGCATGTTTCATAGCGCAGGAGCAGAACTGACATTGATCTCCTGCAGAGGTTAAACACACCGCCGCAGGCCACTCGCTCGCTCGCCCTGATTTTTTTGTTCACGTTTGTTTACTTTTACACATTTCTTCTTTCTGATTTCTTTTCCAGCTGTGAAACATGCTGCGAATCTCAGATATGGCTTTGGATGACTGAGATCTTGCAGTGAATTGTATATGGTTCTGAGAAAACTTAATAAAACTTAACAGTATCCCAAATTTTATATACTGTATATATATATATATATATATATATATATATATATATATATATATATATATATATATATATATATATATATATATATATATATATATATTCACACACTTTCAATCAAAACTGAAATCTTAATTTTATCAACTCAGTTTTCATTGTTTTTAATAATGAACTTAATTTCAATTTGTTAAATACAAACTACACTAAACTAAAAACAGATTATTGTTATTATTATTATTATTATTATTATTATTATTAATATTATTATTGTTATTAAGGCCTGATTTATGAGTCCCAGGACTAATTATCTTAATATATACTGCTGCTCTAAATAAAGTGTAAATAATTTAATGTGTAAGAGATTAATGTACAGCGATCTGGTCATTAATGCAAACTAAACCTTGTGAAGATGATAAATAATTCATGAATCATCCTGAATACATTTTAATTGCAATACTGACCAGACTATTATATATTTATTATATGGCTAATAACTAAAGAATTTATTAAATGTACACAAAATTATGACTTGACAAGGATAATATTGATTCTAATGGTCTTGTTTCTGAAACATTAACAACCCATTAGACACTGCAGCTTTACAGACAGCTAATAGCCATTAGACATAACAAATATAAACTTATATATAAATTCAACATGCAGGTATAATGCGCACATTATCGCTTTAATATGTGTAAAATATACTATTATTAAATAAAAACCTAAATGATTTATATATAATGCATAATTTATTAATCTTTATGTAGATACAATTAAATGCATAAATAAATATTACACTTATGATCAGTTATTATATATAAAAATTACCATAAAATAGTGATAAATGTGAACCATATTACTATACTGACACGTTTCGACATGCACTGTGTGTGTACTTTGTGTCCAACAGGCTGAAGTACAGAGATTGATGTGAAAGCAAAAAGAAAGGGAAGTGGACAAAATTTGTTATCCCGGAGCGCAGGGTGAAACAAGTGCCCAATCCCAGGAGCTGCAGCATCACCAGTGATTCATAATGGAGGAAATTTTAAACCTGTTTTACGCCTTTAAATCCTGTGACAGCCTTTTTGTTTTATTCCTAATTGTCTTGTCTGAATGTGAGGAGTCAGCTGAGATGCTATTCCCTCTCACTGCCTCTGTCTTTCTCACTCTCTCTCTCTCTCTCTCTCTCTCTCTCGCTCTCGCTGTGTCTTTCTGCCTGTCGACATTCGATGCTGACGGCGGTGTCTTTACAGGGGAAGGAATCATGGCAGGTTTCTTCTATGCCAAACCGAGACAGGTGGCATGGAACGTACATATATAGTTTTACTGAGCCTTGCACGATACCTTCGCTGAGAAAATTGTCAGGTGGGAGGTAAAAAAAAAAAAAAGGCTCATTCCTCCATCCAGGAGCAATGATGTAGAGATGGGAGGAAAAAAGAGCCCAAATGCTGGGTTTGAAATCTGGACGCCTGCAGTTGCTTCTCTGCAGAGTGTCAGTGTAACAGCATCATGTTCAAACACAGTATATATATATATATATATATATATATATATATATATATATACTGTATATAAAATTATTATTTTCTTATTTCAATTGATGTCGAGTCGGTGGCACTTAACACCATGAACAGACCACCAGTCCATCACAGGGCAGACACACAAAGAGATGCACAACTTGGGGCAGGAATAGGACCGTGATCAGGATGAGTATGTTTGACACCTCTAGGTTTTAATAAAGTTAATATATATACATACACACACATAGATATATATATGTGTGTGTGTGTGTGTGTGTGTGTGTGTGTATCAATATCAATATTAATATCAATAACACATATTAACATATATACACACACACACACACACACACACACACACACACACACACACACACAGATAGATAGATAGATAGATAGATAGATAGATATATGTGTGTGTATATGTGTGTGTGTGTGTGTGTGTGTGTGTGTGTGTGTGTGTGTGTGTGTGTGTGTGCGTGTGCACTTGTGTAACACTATGTTACCTAATCTCTTCATCCCTTACAGATCTGGACAGGCGTTTGACTTTATCTGTGCTGCCCTGTGTCTCCTGAGCTTCCTCTGCAGCTGGAGGGCAATATGGCTGAATTGAAGAGATAACCAATCCTGCGTCTTGCCTTTCAGGAAGGTCAGAGGTCAATTTGTGCAGAACCCGATCCTGCGGAGATGTTGAGTAACATATTGAGTGAGATGATGGCTCATCAGGGAACACTAAACTTCACCATTAATATCCAGAAAACCATCCTGATCGTCCTGTCAGTGCATGGAAACGTCAGAAACGATGCAGTACGTCCAATTTAAACTTTTAGGCAGAAAAACAAAAAAACTTTGAAATGAAATGTGTTTTTGTTAATTAAATGTAAATACAATCTGTTCACTGGATGAAGATATTCATTCAATCAGAGTGCAGTTTACGTCAATGTCACTGCTACAGGTGGAGACTTACACCCAGTTCAAACTTAAAAGGTACGTTTTAGAACAACGATGAAAGACACGTGAAATGCTTGATAATGAACAGCAGACATAAGGTCCATGGTCCGTAAACTACGATGTGATGCGATGTGGCGTCTCAACGCTGAACTTTGTCTTTTTTGGATCATTAAAGTGACAAATGCTGAGGTTCGCGGTAACTTTCGGGAATGGTGAAACCCCCTGTTTATTACTGTGCTTGTCACTTCTTTGTTGGCTCTCACACTGAACTTTGCATTGACGTTTAGTATTTAATTTAATAATCATTTTATTTGATCTAGCTTCCGAATGGTTAGGTTTTTTTTATTTTATTTTTTATGAAACCCCACTCTTTGCTCTCTTAGCTTTGTGTTTTCCTTTGTTTCTTGTTTTTAATGTTTATGTCAGCTATAATTATTGTGTAATATTTAAAATTGTGTGGTATTTTTTAAATGTATAATATATACTTTATTATTATTTTTTATAAATGTGGTGTAGGAGTTTAGCTCCATTTGTCTCAGGCACTTGTGCGTCCCTGGTTTCATCGTCAAATGTTTGTTGCATCGGAATACGGTTTAATTTTAAAGTTTGCATCCTTCACCGAGCCACAGATTAAAAACCTACTAATTCTATTGATTTTCAAGTTTTACTTGTTTTATTAAATTAACTGCAAAACGTGCAGTAGCATTAGCATGAGCAATATTAGTATCATGACTATTAAATGACCTTCCTCCAGGGGAAATTTTATTTATTTTTTTTGCAAAATTCTACTTAGAACCACAGTGCCATATATGGACATAATAAGGACTATAGAATGACAGACGACTTGAGTGGTCTATAAAAGCACATGCATAATAATAACAAAAGATCAATCCTGAAGCTTCGTACCTTAATAATCTGCTCTAAAAGCTGGATTTTAATAACTTCATGGTCTATATATTTATATAAAGCTATGTGGTTTTACAGGAGAAGATCAATGAAGGTTTGCATTTCATTAATACGTCAATATTAAAGATTTATAGTAAACTGTGTGGCCAATACAAAGCTACACACCCCACACCCCTCTCTGAAACAGCAGCCGTGGCGGATCGTATGTATGATCCATAGCCCATCTGTTGTTCAGCGGGAGTTCGGTGGCCGCTGATCCTCGTCAGGATTTTTCTTCTGGCCCTTTAAATCCACCCAGAGTTCACACAGAAGATTCATTATAAGTGTGGGAAGTGACCTGCGTATTCCCTTAAGTACTTAGTGCACAGCCGGCACATGCACATCGGTAGCATTGGTTTTATAGACGAACGGCAGCTTTTACTGCGAAACCAAATTCACGTGTGTTTCTTTACATGTGTTGAACTTTCTATGATTATATTGATGATAGTTTGACTAATGTCTCTGTCCTGAATAATGAACCATGTATAATTGGGGTAGTTTAACTTTACAGCACTTAAATAAAGAAATGAAGTGTAAAACAGCCCTTAATATGTGTTATTGGAGCCCATCTGCCCTAACATTTAATATGGTGTGCACATTCTGATAACCTCAACGGTTCTAAAGACACCACAGTCCTCTGTGTAATCTCCAGCCAGTCCACTTATTACCACGGTGTGACCATCTCCCCAACTGCAGCCCTGTTTTGCAACATTCTTGTAACTTTGAGAAATACTCAAACCAGCCCGCCTGGTGGCAACAACCAAGGCAAGATCAGGGCTACAGAAGGAAGATTAAATCCAATTCTGAATGCTCTCCTGTCTCCTGACAGTGGGTCAGACACACAGTGCTGAGTGGGTCAGACACACAGTGCTGCTGGAATTATTTAACCTCTTGCAAACATTGCTTGACTGAGATGAGTCCAGCAATGATCATCCTGTCTGCAGCGTCCTGTGAGTGCTGATGGGGGGGGGGGGGGGGGGGGATTAGAGAATGAAGAACACAAAATGTGCAACGACAGATGACCTACTGTCTCTGATTCTACATCCACAAGGTGGAGCAGTAAGGTGGAGGTGTGTAATAGAGTGTACAGTGAGTGGATACAGCATTTAAAAAGTCCAGCAGCACAACTGTGTCTGATTCGCTCACACACCAGCATCACATTTCAGTCCTATGTTGTAACACCTACTTTATAAAAGAGCCGGATGTTAATTAACATAAAGCCGACATCTTGCTCGAATACAGCTGTGTGTAAGACGGCGCGGTTGTGGTAAAGCAAGGCCGCCATCCCTAATTAAGTCCAGCATCCGCGTTACATACATACATAATCTAGTCTTATTTTTTTAGCACGCGACGCCCAGACGGGTGTCATCCATCCCCTTCGATGTGTTCCGTCGAGCTGTGACAGGCAAGAATTAATTCTCTAACGTGTAATTATGGAGGTAAAATGTTGACTGTCTTTTGCAGAAAGTGTGCGGTGACACTTTTTTTTTTTTTTTTTTTCCTACAGAGTTCCTGGGAGACATGGCAGCGACATTAGCATCGGTCATTAGCGGCAGGCGGCTAGTGACTCATTGCATGAACCTATTTGGTTCTCCGCCGTTGACAGGCTTGTTCAGGACAGCAGAAACAGCTGTCTCGGCCCGTGTGAGCCGAAATAATTAGGCCTGTCATCTTTCCGCGGCTCTGATTCCCTCCCTCCGCCCGCCCTTTCCCAGCCGCACCACGGGGAGAAAAAAAATGCAAATATTTTGCTTTCATTGTCACGTTCACCTTGACACGGATATTGCCCAGGCGCCTAACTGGATGGGATGACTTCTAAATTTGCATTGTTGCTTCTAATAAATTTGCTCCCTTTGCCGGCGTCGCTCCACCGGATGGGTCCCCACTTCGGGCGGGAGCGTCATCAATCACGCCGTCGGCCTGACGGGCGTCTTCCGTGGCTTCGTTTGTCGTGCGCACGGACGCCCGGTTAATTATTTGTACTGTAATTAGTTAGGAAAATGTCAGGAAATGTCAGCTCTGCCTTGAAAAGAGGGGACGCCGTGGGTGGGTAAGAAGGCAAGGGAGAGAGGGGCGGCGGCGGGGTGGGGGGGGGGGGGGGGGGGTTGAAAAGTGACTGAAGTGTCATTAATGCCAGAGAACAAGACGAGCATCGGACGGAGGCTTTCTTACGGCGTAAATGTGGTGAGAGCGTGGCAAATCATTCGTGCTGGCATGATGGGCATCTTATTAGTGAGCTTGCAGCATTTCTCCTCCGTGTCTTTTCTCTCACTCGTTTGTGAGAAATAAAGGAGAAATAAAGTCTGGTAAACAATCGCTCCTGCCCCCGCTGTCACACCGGGCATGCTTTTACCACGGCTTTTCTTTTTTTTTTTTTTTTTCTTTCCGTGCCCCACCTGTCACAAATAGACATTATGCATGAAAAAAAAATAGAAAGACAATCTTGTCAGAATTTCTAAACTTGGCCTGTAAAAAGTAAACTGCATTAAATCTGTCCGAGGCACCCGGAAAAAGTTTGACGTTTGCATGGCACTGGATTACAGTCTGCATCGCTAATTAGTCGGCGACACGGCCCGGCCCGACTGAAAGGATAAACCCAACAGCAATCTGATGTTTGTGGTTGAATCGGAGGGGCGCTCAGGAGGGGATCCCGCTCGCAATTCGATGTCCAAAAAGCCACAGAGGAGATGGAGTTGGGGGGGGGGTGGGGGTGGTGGGGGGTGGCGGGCAGGGATCAGCGCTGATCTCCTTTACACACAAACGCCACTGATGGTCATCCAAGAGCTTCTTAATTAGGCATAAATCTGGCAGCCATACTCGCCGCGATGCAGCGCCAGATGCGCCTCCTCCGCGATGCCGTTCCTCATTGTTGTCCACAAACAGATAGAGCGGACAGTGGACGTGACCTCTGATCTCGTCGACCTTGACGACGTCGACCTTCATCCATTAAAAATGTTCATGAATAATTAGGTATCCGGGGCTCGCGTCATTTTACTGCCTTGTTTTTATACTATTTGGAAATTTTTTACATTTGAACTATTTGGACTTCGGCTATAAATATGTAGAGGGATTTATAAACACTTTCTCAAATAATAATGATGTAATATAATTTAATATTGACTGAATGCACAAGATTTCATTATTTAACAACATTTTTATATCTAATTTAAAAGTTAATTATTGTTATGTTTAATGTTTAAAACCTTATATTTGGCTTGAAGTTTATTAGAACATTTAACTATTTAGATGATATTGTATCGATTAAAGCGGCGGCACGGCGGCTTAGTAGTTTAGCACGTTTGCCTCTCTGCGCTAGGGATTCCCGGTTCGAATGCCCATCTGGGTGGAGTTTCCATGTCCTCCCCGTGTCCGCGTGGGTTTCCTCCGGGTTCTCCGGTTTCCTCCCACAGTCCAAAAACATGGATCAAGTCAATTGAGTTCTCCAAATTGCCCCATATAGAGTGTGTCTGTGTGTGTGAATGAGTGTGTGCCCAGCGATAGATTGTCCTGTCCTGCCCTGTCCTGGGTGTATCTGCCCAACGCCCCAAACGTTCTCCCCTGGATGGGCATGGGGAACCCCCCCGCAACCCTAATGTAGGATAAAGCGGAAGATAATGGATGGATGAATGAATGTCTAGATTAAAATGATATTTGTCTTAACGGCAGGTGAAGGTCAAGGCGACACGTCTGTCAGTTGTTCAGTGAGTAAACAGACGTTAACTTTGTCACTCGGTGAACTTTTCACTAGAACTAAATGTCATCCAAGTTGTTGTGCATGTCCTCGATTGACTGTCCATTCAAGACATCACCTCCATCATGTTGAGGAAGAGATGTCTGCATAACATCCATAAAGAAGGCTTGGCATCTCGATGTACATTCTAACTCCAGAACATTGTTGCTTATGCACTTCATAAGCATCAGTGTTCCTGAGCTCTAATTTACAACTTTGTAACGTGATGACGTTTGAAAGGTGGCGTTTTTTTTCTATGACCTGTGATTCTAGAAAAACTTTAGGTTTTCTCTGTGTGTGTGTGTGTGTGTGTGTGTGTTGGTTCTATGAATGAGGTAATCTAATGAAAAGCAAGACAGCAGGAAATAAACAAAAGAAGGAGACGAAATCAAACGCCTCAAATGTTGAATAAAGCGCCGAAAGCCTCTTAGAGACGTCGCGAGCTGCGTCTTTATTCTCTTTCTCCAGCCATTATCACGTAGCGGAGATTAGCCGAGCGAATTTGCCACGTCGCTTATTGTGCGCGGCTTTATAATTACACCTTTAAGCCATAACCGAAAGCCCGTCGTTCTTTATTCCACAACGTATTCATAAAAAGGCGAGTTGTAATTCGATAAAAGGCGGCTGCGCACATTCAGGAAGAAGTGGCCTAGCGATGAGCTCAAGCGCGCTGTTCTTTGCGGGGATAGCATTAATCTGCGCCAGGCGGCTGTGACGTGCGGCCTGGAGATAAGTCTTTTAAACAGCGTGGAGGGAAGAAAAAAAAAACGCTAAGCAAACCAGACAACTCAATTATTGCGTTCATAATTGCTTAATTAAACTTTTGTCACTAATCATTATGGGAATGGGGAACCGGGGTGGTGGAGGTGGAGGTGGGGTGTGTGTGTGTGTGGGGGGGTGGGTGATAGAGCTGTAATGCACGTGTGAGGAAAAAGTAAAAAAGAAAAAAGAGAGAGAAAAAAAAAAAAAATCAATAAACAGTGGCACAAATGAAATTCATTGATGTGCACGGCTGCGCGGGAGCTGATATCATACGGTGCGTGGCATCGCGGCGCTTTATTCAGTCGCGCGTGAATATGAACAAATGGCGAACATAAATCTTGCGCCTTTCCCTCTATTACCCCCCCAAAACATCCTTTATTAGGGAACAATTGACCCACCTGAAATGAATTCTAATGCCATTTAGATTTAAATTACACCGACCTGAAAGATGACGGCATAAAAAAGATTAATATGCTAATTATTTCCGTTCGCCCCTCCCCTTCTCACTCCCTCCTCAGCCGATCCCTCTTATTGACAGTCGGCCAGCCTTATTTTACAGCGTGTAAATAAGACGACAGTTTGTTCTTTATTCCCAGGCCGTTCATACACGGCTGACGTTCTCTCCATCACGCCAACAGACGTTATCTCCGGGCTTTTATTATATTTTTATTGGTGGCTTTCAAGGAGCACTTCATAAAAAAAAAAGGACCTGTATGTGAATCATTCTCTCACATGGTACAGGCCTGAGCTAGATGTGCCCTCACGGTTCTGAAGGCACATCGCCGGCCAGTTTATTAGATAAGCTTTCATGTCATCAGCTCCACTGACTATATACACAATGGTAGTTCTACGATTACATTGTAACCCCCCCCCCCCCCCACACACACACACACACACACACACCAAAATTTTTTTATTTTTTTAAGCATTAATGGTTCCATATAGAACCATTGTCTTTACAAAAGATGGTATGATCAATAATTTGTAAGATACAAAAAAAATGAAGCTTTAGCTCAGACCCTGCGCCCTCCTTAAAAATAAAGTGTATAAAAAGTGTAAGGTGGTGCATTTGAATTGTTTAAAACATAGATGCTCAAACTATCAATCTACACCAGCAGGGTTAAGATGATTAGCAGAGCCTTGGGTCTCTGCTGTATCCGAAAGCCGCTTCGCTGGAGGCCATTTTGGCTTCGGGAGAGCCTATTGTCTTCCAACGAGCTCGCATCCATGCTACATGCTAGGTCCACATGGTGGTATTAGCACCTGGCGTAGGGCTAGCGGTCAGAGCCAGTGTGGGCTAAATCCAAAGGCCTCTGGACCGATTCTCCAAATTTTTTTAGGCCTTGGGTACATTGGCGCAATTCTCGACGTCATTTGCCAAATTTCTATACAGCAGCGAGGAATTTAGCAGATTAAAGAGCCCAGGTTTGGTACACTGTCTATGTGTGATATGGAGCTAGCGCTCGGTGGATTGTAATGTTTTGGCAAAGCTAACATAATGAATGAGATTCTGTTTGGTTTGGATCAGTTTTTTTTAAAGGTCTTTATTGTCTAGTGTCAGCATCGAGGGGCAGAATGCTAATCAAACTTATTGACACAGTGTGAGAGATAAAAAAAAAAAAAAAAAAAAGCTAAACGCTACTAATCAATAAGCTATACAGTACCTCCTGTAAATGCTGGTCACTTTATAAATGAAAAAGAATGTCACATGGACATGACTTCTAGATTTTATTGCATGTAGAGGAATCAGTAACATGGTCGCTGTGTATTTGGCTCCGCCCAAAAAGACCCCGACAAAAAGACCTGCCAGATTTTTGGCTCTGTTTGGAAACACTGGTTTGGATTTCAAAAGCCAAATTTCAACGCAACAAAGAATTAAATGATTAAAGCAGCCATATTTGGCGAAGTGGGACTTTTTTTTTTGTAGATAGTACATGTGTTTGTTGGATTTATGGACGTTTGGTGCTGAGGGATGATTTAAGTGAACACATATCCACATGAACAGATATCATGAAGACAGGAATTTTGTTTATAAGGCTAGTTATTGCAATGCAATGCAACAAAAGGTAGTAGAAAATTTATTATAGTAAATGGCAAGTTATGGCGGCGCTAGGGATTCCCGGTTCGAATCCCCATCTGGGTGGAGTTTCCATGTTCTCCCCGTGTTCGTGTGGGTTTCCTCTGGGTTCTCCGGTTTCCTCCCACAGTCCAAAAACATGGATCAAGTCAATTGAGTTCTCCAAATTGCCCCATGTAGAGTGTGTCTGTGTGAGTGAGTGTGTGCCCAGCGATGGATTGGCGTCCTGTCCTTGGTGTATCTGCACAGCGCCCGAACATTGTAGAAACTAAAAAGGTCATGTTACTATGTACAACTCATGTACAATGCAATGAACCAACAATGGCAGTGAACATGCTGGACTAATCCATATATGGCTATTTATTTACCAAATTCGACCTACTAGGAATAAACATAGACTAAGGCCCGTCAATCGGCACGGACATAATCCTAACTAAAAAAAGGAAGATTATCTAATAAGTTGAGCTCACTTAGTGAAACGGCATGGTGTTCCTTTGGTTTCTTTAACTTCAGGTCTTTAGAAGCCTCCCAGCTAAATCCTCCTTTGGTCTAAGAGTGCGGAAACGGTTCCTTGTGCTGTACGAACACATCTCGGTCTCCTCCCTCCCACTTTCTTCCACTCACTGAGCCAAGAAAAAGGCGGAAAAAGGGGGTTTTTGATTGCCCAAAATATTAGTGTGAGGGCTCATTTAGGCCTCTCGTGCTCAGCTGCTCGCAGTAATTAGGCGAGTCGCGTCGGCCGCCTCGCGAGTCTCGCTTTCCCTGAGAGAGACACTTGACACGGGGAACATCAGAGGGATTTTTTTTTCCATCTCGCAGCGCCCCAACAGCTCTTAATTAACCACTTAGGTATCCTCCATTTCCCCTCTCTCTTTCTCTCCCTCTCACTCGCTATCAAAAGATCTGTGGTAAATGAAGGCCGTGTGTAAATTATTTTTAATGATTCCCTCCTGGCCCGTCATTATGTTCGTAAGCTACACACTTCTGAGACGACTCTCCGTTTGGCGCGCCGGGTCAGCGGCCGTCGGCTACTCGCTAGTCGCTAAGCGGCTAATTAATTAGCGCCAGGGTTCTTCTCCGAGCTCTGATGTGCCGAGCTGGAAGCCGTAATTGTACTGCCTTCTCGAGGAAGCGTTCGCCGTTTCTCCGCGGGTCTGGCCGTTATGCAAATAGCCACATTAGAAAATCATTACCTATCCAAACACAGTGCGGCGCGAGGCGCATTACAATGATGGAGGTTTATGATAATTGGGATTTAATTTTCTGCCGCCTGGCTTGGTGCCTTCTCTTTTTTTTTTTTTTTTTTCCCCCACTTCCTTTTTTTTTTTTTTAAATTAAATAATTTGCCTGTTATAAGTGCTATTAATTCGGAATTAGTCAGAGCTGGCTGGAGGAAGACTGTAATTGATTCCTCACTGAATTTATATCAGCAGCATTAACCGGCTGTGTGGACTTCATGCTGAACTGGTACAGGCCAATTTAACTGTAGGGTTTCTTCCTCCTCACGCCAATGCCACCTGTCCCTCCTCACAAAGTGCAGCTGGATCTGAACCACGGCTATGCTCACATTGATAAGACATCACATTGTAGAGCAAGTTTGATGCTTAAAGGCTCTTTTGTCTGCTTAATCCATCAGAATCAGAATTAGAATCAGAATATCTTTATTGTCATTATAACAGGTATAAGTGGTATATGATGGATAAAAAAAAGACTCTACAAACAAAAATTTTAGTGTCTGTCTCTGTGATGTCACAAAGCAAACAATCTTCCATTGAGGTCGTGACAGCATATGTGTGAGAATTGCAGAGGGACCTGTAATATGGGATGGACCTGGTTTGGAAAATAAAAATGTTGGATACTGTACAGTATCAATGAAAGACTTTGTTTCTGCTCTGCACTTCAAAATAAAGTTTTAGTAAAAATAGTAAGAAACAGAGAGACTTTAAATTTATCACAAGAAGACTGCAAAATTAGTGGAAAAAAGTGTCAAATTAATTACCCCAAGTAGTTGTATGTCTAATGAAGCCTTAAAATGCAAAGACAATCACCTGCTGCAAGGACTTTATCCTTAAATTGTATGACATTCACAGGCTGTGTTTTTTAAATACATGTTCAAATGTTTTTTTTGTATTTTTTTATGCAATGTTTATGTTTTTTTATGTAATTTAAATACAGGGTATTGTTAAACTACATCAGTCAAGTTAAGACAGCAACGCAACGACTTCATTGTGATTAATTTACATACAGTATACAGCAAAAGTACACACAATAACTACAGTATACATCACAGAAGTTAAGATGCTTTACAGGAATTAGATTATTGTCATTTTTACAGAATAATGTATATATATTAGTTTTCAAAGTATGATGTAGTTACATTAGATTAGTTTTGTCTGTTTATACTGTAAAAACTACAGTAATGTAAATACAGTACACTGATGCACCATTACAGAACTTTTGACAGTTTACTATATTTATATTACTGTAATTTTTACAGTGCCCTGTATATATACAGTATTAGTGTATTTTTAACAGTATACTGTTGTTGCACTGATGAAACTGTAGTTATTGTAGTGTTTCTCCCGTATAGTGTTTCTAAAAATATTCTGTAGTTACGTTATTGTAATTGTATTAAACTACTTTAGGTTTTAACTGTTTATCAAGATTATAACATTACGTTTACATAGAGGGAAATGCTTACACTGTTAGCTGTAGAAAAGTAACAAAAAACATTTATTAAAATAATAAAGAAAATCGTATTTTATATATAGTTAAGTTAAAAATAGTTAAGTTTTCTAGAAAACTTAACTATTCAGATATTTGCTTCTCTAAAAAAAACATTTTAACTTTTACATTTAAAGGAAAAATTAATTTCAAGGTGTTTAAAGTTTTCTGTGTCATATTTAAATTAGATTAGATTAAATTAGATAAGTTAAATGCTGAAAGGAAAATCATCTTAATTCATATTTCTTATTTTACACATTTAAATTTACACAAGTAAATTTTTAAGTTATTACCCAGCTGCTGCAACTCTCTCGCTCGCTCGCTTTCTCTCTCTCTCTCTCTCTCTCTCTCTCTCTCTCTCTCTCTTCTGTCTTTATCTCTGTCTCTAAGCCAACTATAACACAAACCGTATGGCGCTTGAAGCTATCGCTTGCATTAACCATGTCTGAATATTTTTACAGACTTTACCACCCACACACACACACACACACACACACACACACACACACACACACACACACGCATGCACACACTTGGCACGATCCTATCCCAATAACTGCATTCTTTTTATATGATACTCTATGCATAGGTTTTATAATGTAAACAGTGCAGTGCTTCCTGATGGATGTGCAGACAGCTGCACACTAAACATTAGCAATAAACACATTTATATCAGGGCTCTATTTAATGAGAAGGATTTTCCAGACAATTTTTTTTTACTTTATCTGCAAAAACGTGATAATGTACTTTTTATTTATAAAATGATTTTAAAAAATGATGCCTTAGCTTCAGGACGATATGTAAAACTTTGTTTAAAATAGCAATATTTATAAATGTACCTTAAATATTTAACATGCACTTTCATTAAAAATAAAGACAGTTTTATATTTTTCTGTAGTTTATTTTTCCTATTCTAATATAAAATACAGATTCCTCTCTCCCTCTTATTTCTTGCACTCTTCACGTTGGAATGCAACATTTTCCAAAAGTAGGGTGTGTTTATTCTGCTAATGATGCACATCATCTAGAACACACACACACAATTCATATTTTATCCTCTGCTGTGAAAGACATTAGCAAAAAGCTAAAAGAGAAAGATGTTAACCTTTACAAAACCCCTCATATTTTATTAATGATGGATTACTAATGCCGAATACAGAGGGACACTGGTTGTGTGTGTGTGTGTGTGTGTGTGTGTGTGTGTGTGATCCTAAAAGGGATTTTTACTCGAGGCTATTACACTAAAGGTGTGTGTTCACAACTAACAGTGTGTAGAATAATGGTCTCCAAACGCAGAGCTGCAGTGATGAGCTTCATACAAACTCGCAGTCTTACAATCACCACCCAATCCCCACATCATTGGAGAGAAACAAGAAAGGAACTATTCAGCTTTAAAAATACACTAATGAAATTGAAAAAAAAGGCAAAATATGGTATTTTATTTATTACTATCATTTATTCATTCAAAAATATTTCCTGCTTGCAAAACTTTGTTGGGGATTCACAGCCTGTGAACGTCTACAGTTTAAGGACAAAGTCCTTGCGGCAGGTGATTGTCGTTGCATTTGACAGACATTGAATTTTTCTTGTTTTTTGATTCCTGTTCAGACATTCCGGGTCTTCCGCCACAATTTAAATAAAGCTTGTAATAAAGTTCAGTGAGTTTCTGTGTTAAATGAACTGTGCACACTATAGAACCCACACAGTACATAATACATCAGAGTAGACTTTTAAAAGTAGTGTTTGTTACATTATCATAGTTTTTTTTTACCACGGAAGAGTTTACTTACTGTAATTTTTATTAGAACATGTTAGCATCATAGTGGTTAACAATATACTGTAGATTGTTGTAGATTTATCTGTATACTGTACTTACATCACTGTAATATCAACAGTATACTGTAGTTTTATTACTGTATTGATGTAATGATACTATACTATGGTAAAAACTGCAGGTATTCTGATTCTGATTCTGATAATGTAACAACCATGTCCTCTTAAAGATCCACTGTGATGTATTATGTTCTGTGTGGGTTCTATAGTTGTGTGCACTGTGCATTTAACACAGAAACTCACTGAACTTTATTACAAGCCTCATTTAAATTGTGGCGAAGACCCAGAATGTCTGCACAAGAATCAAAGGACAAGCAAATTTAATATGTGTTTCTATTTCACATCCTATTGCTTTATTTATTTTTCTTATACATCCATAAACTAAAAGCATATTAAACATGGGAAGCCGCTTCAGGCCATACACTCGACTGCGTGGCCGAGGCCCAACAGCTGGCCAGCCTGGCACCATGGTTGGCACCCCGTGTTTTTCCTGATCATAATTTCTGCATCTGCCAAGTGAGCTCGCGCCTCATCCGGTAACTCGCCTATGGAATGTTTTATGCCACCCTCCTTTGAATTTTATTAATGCCATGCGAACACGGCGGGTGAAATCGCTGATTTTATGCGAATCCGCGGTGGAATTGCGGATCCTCGTTAGCATTATTTGCATGTTAATCTGCATCTTTTTAATTAGCGATATTATTTATGCACATAATTTCTCTCGTGCCAAGACGGAGGCACGTTAATTAATCTACCGAGATGCCACGCTGTTTATTTATTTATTTCTTTATTTATATTTTGTTTGTTTACGTACTGACTAATCAGGGTGGAAAAATATGTAGAAATGTCAAAAAGGAGAGCTGGAAAGCTCATAATTCTGATTTAAGCGTTAGCCACGTGCTAACTTTACAAGGAAAAAAATTATCGATATAAAATATCTGCAATGAAATTAACTGAAATCACATTTATATTAATAAAATATTCTGGATAATTCGTGCTGGAAATACAACTAAATTAGACACAGAGAAAAAAAAGATAGAGGCAGGTATCGTCGAATTTGTAGCAAGGGTAAAGGGGAGGGGCAAAGCTAAAGGAAAAGCGACAGTATGTGAGCTGTAAGAGATCAGTTACTTCACCTTGATGTATAATTAAAGTGTATAATGGACTCTAGAGGGTTTTTTCACCTCATTAACACACTTTTTCATTTTTAATCTGCTGAAAACACCATGCATACAAAATAAACTCGTTTTGCTCTTGATTTTACCCTTAAACCTGCGTCAACTAATCAGAGCAATATATATAAAATTAAATCATTACTATAGAACATTTCTAACTCAGTCAAATCTCATGCTGTTGAGTAATTGATAAGTTGCCCTGCTAGACTTACTGCTGTATTAATATGAGATGACAGAGACTTGTTTAGTGACTTTTAAAGCCTGAAATCTTAAAGAGAAACCTGACACGACAGTGACATAAAGAAACTACCCTGAAGTTTGTTTAGGTAGAAATCTAGAATCAGTGGGGGTCCTCATCTTGCGTAAATGACCAGGCAGTATTAATAGATGGTAATAGAGCAATAATGTATATATTATATAAACACATACTTAATCCAACCAATAAAACCCTGAAGCCCACAGAAGAACACCATGCAGCTGGAACTAAAGCTTTCTTCTCCAGGGCTGTGTTTCTTGCAAATATAAACTATAAAATATATATTAAAAAAAAAAAGAACCGGATTGTTGTTTCTTTAAAATATGAATGAATACAGTTTAAGTTTGGTTCACTGCCCAATTTCAATCAGCAGTGCTAAAGTGTTGCTCTCCTGGTGCTGGTATTTAGTGTTTAGGTGTTAATAGAACAATGAAAACATTTTCAGTGTTGTCACTAAAAAAATGTAACTGTATTCCACAATTAAACAAATAATTTAACTGCGACACACTTAAATTAGGACAAACGAGGAGAAAAAATAAAATTTACATTTACATTAAATTTAATTAAATTCTGTTCTATATATTGATATCAGCTGAGGGAACCATGGTTGAGTACAAAAAAACAAGCATCTAGTAAAGGCTCATCATGTTTTGGGTAAGTTTGGGTACAATATTCTTACAGTTTTTCAATTTAAAATTGCTCAGGATTTTTTTGTACAATTAGTATTACATAGATAAATCCCAAATTTCACTTTGTTTCCACAGAATAAGATTAACGAAAAGGCCAGAAACCACTTTTGAAAGATCTGTTAATAAAAAGTGATCATTTTCACTTAAAAGATTCTGGATTATACTACGTTTATGAATTGTTTCGCATACAACGTATTAAAAATAATAATAGTGCGGCACCGACAAAAGTAATAAATGTTGTCTGAGAGGTTCAGGCTTAACACGAGCAAGTGTAAGCATGAAAATGAACAGATCATGTCTTTCTTTAATAGACATCTCTTTCTCACTCCTGTGAATCCGCTGACAATATCTTTTTCAAGATGGGTCAGAATAGTGCATGGTGGGTAAAAAAAAAAAACCTAGCATATTGGATCCATGATAGGCGGCGTAATGCCTGCCCAAAAGGTCAGCAAGAGTAGACGGTCGGAACGCGATTGGAGACAGCTCCTCAATTTCTAAACGAGCCGGAGACACCGTTACGATATGGCCCGAGCGCCGGATTTACTCTCTTCGTCTCCAGAGAGCGGCAGAGCGTGACCATCGCCAGACAATGAGCCAAAATGACAACAGGGAGAGAAAGAAAAAGGTCTGATGTGCAGTTGCCTGGGTTCTTGAGCATGCCTGGGTTCCGCTGATCCTCCAGGTAATTCGGCATATCGTGTCCAGTAACCAGATCCAGGCCACAGAATGAGGAGCATTTTTGAGAGGGGGAGAAAAAAAAAGAAAAAAAAGTCTTGTGGGAAAAAGAGCGCGACTCAAACGCCGGCATTCCATCAGCCACTCACATGAAACTGATCACTCTGATGAAACGTCGCCCCCCCCCCCCCCCCACCACCACTAATTTCTCCCCCCTCTACGCTCTTTTCTTCTTCATTTTCTCTCATGCTGCTGTCTGTCGCTGCTGTCCAGCCCCATGGTCTCTGTGTTTGGTCAATCTGGCTGCTGTTAAGCGCATGCATACCCCCACCCCCCTCCCCCACCCCCCATCAAAGTCAAGCAGAACGTGTTTTTCGAGGCTAATTCTGAATCTTTTTAATCCACGATGGATACGCTGGTTTGTTTGAGACCTGGCTCCAAATCGATTCCAGACCACAACACAGTTTCTATCGGCACGACTGGGTCGCATAAGGTCATCATACTTTAACGCTTCCGAAGTAATAATTGTTTTAAAAAAAATTTGAATGTGAGATTTAGAATTTTCGCATGACCGTAGTTACTTATTTGTTGCCACAGTGTATTAATAAATAGCCACATCTTAATCATTTATTATATATTTATATATATATATATATATATGGAGGCCGGTGGCTTAGTGTGGCTTAAATTCGATCTTCCTTAAAGTACGATTTAATATTATTTAATTGTATTTACACTGGGGCGGCACGGTGTCTTAGTGGTTTAGCATGTTCTCCTCTCAGCGCTAGGGATTCCCGGTTCGAATCCCCATCTGGGTGGTGTTTCCATGTTCTCCCCATGTCCGCGTGGGTTTCCTCCGGGTTCTCCGGTTTCCTCCCACAGTCCAAAAACATGGATCAAGTCAATTGAGTTCTCCAAATTGCCCCATATAGAGTGTGTCTGTGTGAGTGAGTGTGTGTCCAGCGATAGATTGGCGCCCTGTCCTGGGTGTATCTGCCCAGCGCCCGAGACGTTCTCCCCTGGATGGGCATGGGGAACCCTAATATAGGACAAAGCGGAAGATAATGAATGTATGAATATATATATGGCTGCTCATAATGTTTATTACAGAGTTTAGTGCACGGTACAAAACTCACTACATGGTATAACAAAATTTTAACTAAATATAACAAATAGAATTTTAGAGTAAACAACATATAAAATAAGAATGCAGCTCTGAGATCTTATATTCTGTGCTCATGCACATTTTCTTTTAACTCCGTTATCCGCAGACAATTTGTAATTATTGCTCCCAATTATTCCCAAAACTCCGCCCACTGTCTGTAGTCTTTGCAGGTTTAAGATTTCCTCAGCTAATTTCGGAGCATCAAGATGTACCTCTGACCTTAACGACAGCAGACTGCCAGCTCATAATGCCCCTGGGGCAACCCTAAACTCAGCACAGTACACATAGTGCACATAGTGTTCAGCAGAAAAAGTTCCTCCATGGCCGGTTTGTAACCTGAATCAGAGGCGAAATGACGCTCTGTACTGTATAGGAGTCCCAGCATAACAATGGTGCGCTTTCTTTACCCCTTTGATGCTGCTATTTCCCTCCAGTCCCCCCCCCCTCGCTCTCAGCCAAGCCTTCAATGCCTTCTCTGTCTGGCCTGTTTGTTTTCGACTAATTGCCTCCGCGATCTAATAAGTTAGTGATGATGTACAGACGCTCCCGCCTTCCCTGGCTGGGCAAAGAGAAATATTATGTCGCACTGAATTTACTTGAGCTTTTAGCCGGGACAGTCGTGACTCAGGGCTTGGTGATGGGAGAGATGCTGTAACGATGGAATACATTTACATTACATACATTTACATTTAGTCACGTAGCCGACGCTTTTATCCAAAGCGACTTACAAATGAGAACATTACAGTCAGAAGTTTTGGAGAAAACCAACTCCTCTGTAAATTCATCAAACCTGATTGTTAATTGATGCTGCGCAGGTATTTGTTAAAGAGATGCGTCTTCAGTAGTTTCTTAAAACTGATTACTGATTCTGCCTTACAGACAGAATTGGGAAGATTGTACTACCATGTTGCAGTGGAGAACGCCACGGAGTGAGAATCAGCTCCTCGGTGAGGTGGAACCACCAGGGGGCGATCATCACTGGAGCGAAGTGAACGAGACAGAGTGTATTTTGAAAAGATAGAGTGAAGGTGAGAGGGGGAAGATCCAGAAATGGTTCTGTAGGCCAGAGTCAGTGACTTGTACTGAATGCAGCAGCTACAGGGAGCCAATGGAGGGACATGAGTGATGGAGGGACATGAGTGATGGAGTGATATGAGTGATGGAGGGACACGAGTGATGGAGGGACACGAGTGATGGAGGGACATGAGTGATGGAGGGACATGAGTGATGGAGGGACATGAGTGATGGAGGGACATGAGAGATGGAGGGACATGAGTGATGGAGGGACACGAGTGATGGAGGGACACGAGTGATGGAGGGACACGAGTGATGGAGGGACACAAATGATGGAGGGACATGAGTGATGGAGGGACATGAGTGATGGAGGGACATGAGTGATGGAGGGACATGAGTGATGGAGGGACATGAGTTCGCTCATGTCACTAATAATAATGCAAAGTGCATAAGGCGGCAGACTTGATTTTTCCCCCCATCTCTCCAAAATAGATATAACAAAAATGAATGGACACCATTCTGCAGGAGACCAAAAACATTTCAATGTGCAGTCCAAAAGTTGTTTTTTTTCAGGTCCTATGATAAATGAGCCAAAAATTCCCCCCAGACACAAAATATTATATAAAGCCTCTACAGGGTAGTGAAAGCCGTTGTAGCTGCAATAAGGAACCACCGTTATCCCTGCAAACTCTCCACCCTATACCCTGCTTCATGCTATGTTTGAATACCATCCCTCCAGCTGCCCGACTGCTGCACAGGTTCATTAAATTGGGTGCAAAAGGCGGCCCTTGTGACAGGGAACATTTCAAGAGTATCCAGATACTAAGAGCAAAATGGAGTCTGCTTCTTTTGTGTTAATTCAGTGAGTGTTTTCAGAAAAAAACATTAGAAACTACAGCGTGCTCATCATAATGTTGGTCCACATCTTATTTCGGCTCTGTGCCGCTTCCTTAAACACACACAAACTATCTGACTTTTACATTTTCATCGTATTGTTTTTTTTTTTTTTTAGTGGGGTATCTCACCCCCACACCGCCACCCCCAGCCAACATTCATATATCTGCTATTTTTCTTTCACGCACTCTGTTTTTATTTCGGTGGACTCCAGACGAGTCAGGGAGCCATTTCACCTGCATTAATACAGAATGAATTATTTATAAATCCCAATTATTTGGTATGGCGTATGCAAAGGGCGCCACAGAAGGGCATACATAACGCATTACGGACGCTTAACCCATAAAGGAGACGGCGAGAAGCAGAAGGTCATATCTGACACTCGGGATGCAGATTCCCTCTCCTCTCCATGCTTTAATGGATTCACGGTGAATGTGAGCACCGCCATTGTGTTTTGGGTGGCAATTCACAGGGCGGCACAGGTGCATCTTGGTTAAAATATGGGCCCTGATTTTAGCTTTTAATAGTACTGACAACAAATCTATGGTCAGAGAAACTGCCCAAACAATTGAAGTATCTCAGCGTGGGAGCCTTTCATTTTGAATTCCTAACTTAACGGTCATCCGTCTAAAGAAGCAGAGCTGACCTCTTCTTATGCGGAGATATAATTTACATGTTAAGCATTTTATTTATGAATTTATTTATGTGAATTTATGATTTGCTAATTGCTGGAATCAATAATTGTGGTATTTGTTCTTGTTATCTAGAGGATTTTCTTTCGTGAGAAAAATAATGTTGGAAAAACAATGTTTTTATAACTTTAAAGTATTGTTTAACAATAAGAAAGTTATTTTTATTTTTATTTCTTATGTTACACAAGTTTTCTGACAGCGATTTGTGATGCTCCCCTTGAGACCATCTGTCCCCTATTCCTCTTCTAATCCTTTTTTAAAAGCTTTTCTGTTAACATGGATAAGCACCGGCTGCCTCGGCCCGGCTAGCATACTAAGCTGATACGCAGAACACAGTTAAGAACGATGTGGATTGCGGGTTCTGGACTCTGCGCAATGCCTGTAACGTTTATCCGAGGAATCAGCAGCACTTACATTTGAGTCTGACATTAAGATGGATTTTATTAAATACAATAATAAAAAAAGTGTGGTGTACATCCAGACCGTGGATGGATGGATGGATGGATGGATTGGAATATAATACACAGATAATGAGTGTTTGGTGGTTTGATTAATTGATGACAGATAATGGATGGATGTAGACATATGAATGGATCAACAGATAAATAAAAGGATGGAGAGATGGATAAAATAATGGAAGATTCTGTATGTGATGGATGGATGGATGCGATAAAGCAAAGAGAATTCTTTGAATGAATAAATTAAATACGAACAAAAGGAAATAAAACAAAAATCTATCATCATTGTGATTTAACAAAATACTAATAGAAGATACTAACAAATGAATCAGAATGCTGAATTCTTTGTGGTAAGGTGGTTAGAGGGTGAGTATTGAGATAATGTGAATCAGTGAATCTAAATCAGTCCTTTAAATCGGCTGAATATACCAACAAATGAATAAAAAGTGCATTGATATTTATCCTTATTGAACCTGAAGTGTGGAGGTGAGTGTGAGCTGGATGTTGGCATGGAGTGAGGGGGTGATAGGTTGGTGATAATGTGATAAAAGTGTTTGAGCTGGAGGCGTGTGTTTAGAAACTGGGTGTGAACAAAATGTTTGGACATTAAGTTCCTGACACCAGGACGCAGTATGAACAGGTTTCGCCATCGTTTCACACCTTTAGAAAAGCTTTTATCACTTTTCACCTTTAAACTGTAGCATTGCATTAAAGAAGTGCATCGTCTCTGACTTTCAAACGACTTCGACAGCTGAACTGTTAACTTTGATGTGAACACTGTGAGGAAAGAAGTAATGTATAAAAGTATGAAAGATGCAGAAACTTAATCCTCTACTGAGGTCACGCAGGGGGATTCCCCGTGCCCATCCAGAGGAGAACATTTTGGCAGCTACACCCAGGACAGGGCACCAATCCATCACTGGGCACACACTCTCTCATATAGACACACATTATAAAGAGCCAATTCACCTTGGCTCCATGTTTTTGGACTGTGGCAGGAAACCAGAGAACCCAGAAACCCAGAGAACATGGAAACTCCACCCAGATCGGGATTCGAACCTGGATCCTGAACATGCTAACCACCGAAACTGATTCTAAAATTCACACCGCTGTTAATGCACACAACTCTAATTTATTATCTTCAGTGTAACTATCAGCATGTCTTTGGCGGCAGGGAGGACATACAGATGCCACACAGAATATGTTGTGCAGAACAGGCCAGCGTTGCACCACATGGGAATCGAAGCTGAGAAGATAATATTTTAGTTGAGAACTTGTACAACCCACCATTAAGGTAAGACCTAAAATTTATTTAAAAACAAAGTAATAAATATACATCCATTATCTTCCGCTTTATCCTCTATTAGGGTCGCGGTGGGGTTCCCCATGCCCATCCAGGGGAGAACGTTTCGGGCGCTGGGCAGATACACCCAGGACAGGGCGCCAATCCATCGCTGAGCACACACTCACTATATATGGGGCAATTTGGAGAACTCAATTGACTTGATCCATGGTTTTGGACTGTGGGAGGAAACCGGAGAACCCAGAGGAAACCAACACGGACATGGGGAGTACATGGAAACTCCACCCAAATGGGGATTCGAACCGGGAATCCCTATGGCTGAGAGGAGAACGTGCTAAAGCACTAAGCCACCGTGCCGCTTGATTCTAAATAATGAGGTTTAAAGTAGCCATGAACTTGCTGTGAGGACGTGAGACTCCATCTCTGGTTCTTCTTGGCTCCTGCTATGCAGGGAGGAAGGAGCAGATCGTTATCGCTACGGTAACCGGTAGCAGAAGCAATGCTTTTCAGAGTTCAGTGTTTTCATTACCATCTCTACAGTAGAACTCTGTCTGTGTTGTAGTTTTATAATCTACATCCCCCATCGTTCACGTTTCCCCCAGTTTGGTTGGGGGGGGGGGGGATTTATGAAATTTCAGAGCTTTCTAATGGATGAAACATTTCCTACTGCACGGTGCTCTGAGCCAATCACAGCACTGCTTACTGGGATTGAATATAGGAAAACACACTTCATCATGACGCGTCTGTCTGCACTTTGGCTGACTCTTTACGTTTTTTCTGGCTCAGTATGTATATATATGTGTGTGTATGTGTGTGTATGCGTGTGTGTGTGTGTGTGTGTGTGTGTGTGTGTTTCCTGATGCCATGAGCTTCCCAGCTGGCATTGCAGTGCTCCACACCAGGAAGGATGTGATTAAATAATAAGACCCTCTGTGTTTTTCTTCCTCTGTTTAAGTCGATGATCTATAATCATCCAGTTCTTAATCTTTTTTTTTAGAAAAGGTGGGAATAGTGCTCAGTTTCACTCCCTCACTAATATACTTTAAATGTAAACATTAAGGGTTTATTATAATCACTTTATATGATTTTATGAATACTGAAGTCTATAATTTAACCAATTTATCTTTAACTCTACACCATGTAAATATTATCTGCTTTCTTGAACACAGATATACACATATTCACAAAGAAATAACCTACATGTTTATTATATTTACAAATATATAGATGTTTAATTTGTTAATGTGTTTATGTGTGTGTGTGTGTGTGTGTGTAGGTGTGTGTGTAGGTGTGTGTGTGTGTGTGGGTTGATGGGGGTCAATGTTTGAAATAAGCTGTCCTTTGTCACCCAGGTCCCCGAGTTCAACACAGCAACATCTGGAGAACGTGTTACACAAACGACTTGGAAAGTGTGTGTGTGTGTGTGTGTGTGTGTGTGTGTGTGTGTGTGTGTGTGTGTGTGCGCGCGCGTGTGTGTTTGTGTGTGCAGAGGAAATGTTGGTTCCAAGGGCCTCATTGATAACAAGGTTCTAGTATCTAAGTAAACCCATAGTCACTGGTTTTACTCCTCACTGCAGTGAAAATAATTTTAATTTAATATATTATTTGAACATCTGAAGTATTTGCAGCAAAATTTTTTGTTTATATGAAGAAACTATAATATAATGTGGTCTATATCTTCAGGTCGCAAGGATGGGTTAACTTAACCACAAGTCTATGGATGCCGCAGCTTTCTGATAAAAATTCTTTTACAGGGTCACAGATCAGTGAAGCAGGGTCACAGGCAAGATGATTCACTTAAACTGAAGACTTATTTAAAAAAAAATAATCTGTCATAAAAATATGTAAATGACATTGATTTAAAAAACTAACACAGATTATTATCATAAATGTTCAAAATATAACAAGAGAATAATTAATAGTGGCTTTGTCCTTTAGTTTGGGTGAAACTGTGTGTGTGTGTGTGTGTGTGTGTGTGTGTGTGTGTGTGTGTGTGTGTGTGTGTGTGTGTGTGTGTCAGACTGAATTTACTGCTGAGCTGCAGTTGGCTGTACTTTGTGGCATAAAAAAAAAAAAAAAGATATACACTGCCAGAACATTTCCCCGTGCTGCGTGTGTAAATGACTGTTCAAATTGATGAGCTCACGAACACAAATAAAAGGTCAAATCACAATTTCCAGATGAGCCCCGAGCAGTTTTTTGGAGAGGGTGTGAAAACATCCACGTCCATCCTGCTGTTGATTTAACTGGAATGCTGGGAAATCATTTGGAGACGACTAACGCCAAAGAACAAACAAAAATGTTCCGATGGGACATCCGAGGATTTCTTTAGACTCGGCACAAACTTATTTCTGAGGATTAACGCTGATTTTCATCTCCTTTAAACAAAGTAAGTAAATTTGTGTGGAAGTGAGAACAATCTGTTGTGGTCACATGGTATTTCCTAAAGAAAAATATATTCCTGAACGTCAACAGTCCGGCTGTTGGCTTGCTGCAATCTGCCAGAACAAAAAGGTTTGCATGTCTGGATTTCTGTGCTATTCATCATTAACAGAGCTCTGATCTCCATCCAAGTCATGATAACAGACAAACCTTTTAATGACACCAAGAGCACACAAATATTTCAACTTTTTTTTAATGGCTTTGCCCACATTGATTCATCTTTAATAGTCTAGACTGCAGTAATATGTAAAGCTATTCAAAGATCAGTCCCTGACACCAATAAACACAAAGAATAAAGAGGCACTGTGTTCTATAAAAACACAGACTCATCTTTATATAGAACCATCATATATTCATTCATTCATCCATCATCTTCCGCTTTATCCTATATTAGGGTCGCGCGGGGGGGGGGGGGGGGGGTTCCCCATGCCCATCCAGGGGAGAACGTTTCGGGCGCTGGGAAGATACACCCAGGACAGGGCGCCAATCCATCGCTGGACACACACTCACTCACACACACACACAATTTGGAGAACTCAATTGACTTGATCCATGTTTTTGGACTGTGGGAGGAAACCAGAGAACCCGGAGGAAACCCACACGGACACAGGGAGAACATGGAAACTCCACCCAGATGGGGATTTGAACCGGGAATCCCTAGTGCTGAGAGGAGAACGTGCTAAACTACTAAACCACCATGCCGTCCCATTCACAGAGTTTAAGCTGTTAAAGTTGCAGGAGTATGTGTTATATAAAGGTCTCTCCATTCTTTTGTCCATTTAGTGTTTGATGCTATGTCTCTAAAAGTCCACTGTTGCTTTTTTCATATGTTCCAAATTAAGATTGAAAACAAACTGCACACGTTTACAGTATGTGGTGTTCCTCTGGTGTTCATATGGTGTTCCTCTGCAAATCAGGCCATCTGCTTTGGGCTGAAAGGAACTATTTGAACAAAGTGACCCGTCCTCCACACGGGCTCTAGAATGTAGTGTGGTGGCGTCATAGAGTCTGTCACCGCACTCAAAATGTCCCGTCTGAATCAGGGCTGGTTTATTAATTAGTTCAACGAGGATAGTTAATCGGCTGAATGGGAGCTGACGTAGTGCTGCTTGAGAACTACAGCTGGTACGATTGGGAAATGTTGCTGAAGGTTTTTTATCATTTCTTTTACTAGAAAATCAAATTTTTGTAAACATTTTGTTATTTACATAGTTTCCTTTAGCCGTTCAGCACCTGTCATTAGATTACAAGGGAGACAGTGACCTTGGGCTGTGGTCTGTCTGTGTGTGTGTGTGTGTGTGTGTGTGTGTGTGTGTTGGATTTCGTGGAGTGATAGGGAGGATTAGTTTCTTCTGTTCTTAGCCTTGCAAACCCCTTCAGGTATGTGTGTGTATTGATCTACCGCTGTTTCTTCTCCCACTGACACTTCCTGGAGGCATCTGTCAGTTTGTGTGTGTGTTTGTGTGTGTGTGTGTGTGTGTGTGTGTGTGTGTGTGTGTATACGTGTGTGTGTGTGTGTCCATCTTAGTTCATGCTTGTAGGATTGCAAGTCCACAATCTAACCAGGTTTGGGTTCAATCACAGCTTTTGTCCCACAGATAAGACAGAACACACACACACACACACACACACACACACATATATATGTACACACACAAGTGTACTCGTACACACATATGCGTAAACTTACAGAGGCACACCAGGACCAACAAAGGACCTTCCAGCCAAAAATGTGCAAAAATTGACAAAATACTATGTGTTGTTCGGATCTTTTTACATTCCGTTTAAGCAATTGTGTTTAGAACCTGCATCATTTTGGATAAGGTTCTGTAAGCTCGTCAGTGCCTCTGAGAGAGAGAGTGAGTGAGAGAGAGAGAGACACAGAGAGAGAGAGTGAGAGAGAGAGAGAGGGAGAGTTCAAAGTCAGTTAGGCTTTATCACTTTGTGAGCCTGAAATGTATTACTATTATTATGCAGCATTTGTGAGCTAATAATGGGCCTGTAACACTGTATAAACACACCCCGCCTGTTCAGCACACACACACACACACACACACACACACACACACACACAAGCTTTCATTTACACCAATAATTACACACACACACACACACACACACACACTCACACACACACACAGAGTCTCATAATATGTAATCAAGAGATAAGTATGATGGGATTTACCCTGTGTGTGTGTGTGTGTGTGTGTGTGTGTGTGTGTGTGTGTGTGTGTGCAATGAACATTGGATTATTCTGAGGTGAGATAAATCCACTTTTGATCTCAGGTTCTTGCATCAAAGCAAAAGCACAAAGCAGAACTGTTCCATTATAAATGCAGCACCGTTTTTTTTTGCGTGCTGCAGAATTGAAATCGTGCAAAAACACGGAGGCTTCTGAAGTTTATGAACGGATTATAATTACATCACGACGTGCAATTAACAGCAAGCACACATACGGATACTGGTGACTGAACCTACATTTAAAAAGTGGCACTGTTTCATTTGGAAGCTGATTGCTATTCTATAGATGGGAGTGGCTTTAAGAGAGAACTCTTCACACAGCCGTGACTTTGGATGCTTTTGGAAATACAAGACAACAGGAACATTGTAAGCAGACCTGAGATTTTGTAGAATATCGTGAGATGACAATCGTTTATATGCAATAAAGAGAACTTTGTGATTAATAAATTCAAGAAGGGTACGGCACGGTGGCTTAGTGGTTTAGCACCTTCTCCTCTCAGCACTAGGCATTGCCGTTTCGAATCCCCATCTGGGTGGAGTTTCCATGTTCTCCCCGTGTCCGCGTGGGTTTCCTCCGGGTTCTCCGGTTTCCTCCCACAGTCCAAAAACATGGATCAAGTCAATTGAGTTCTCCAAATTGCCCCATATAGAGTGTGTGTGTGCGTGAGTGTGTGCCCAGCGATAGATTGGCACCCTGTCCTGGGTGTATCTGCCCAGCGCCCGAAACGTTCTCCCCTGGATGGGGATGGGCATGGGGAACCCCCCCCCCCCCCCCCCCCCGCGACCTTGATATAGGATAAAGCGGAAGATAATGGATGGATGGATGGAAATTCAGGAAGGCAATACAGGTTTATAAAAACAAGGCTTATATGAGCCAACGTTCTAGTTCTTGATAAAACGCCAGTATTTATATATAATATATTATATATTTATATATATACTAATTTCATAGACAACAACAAAACACATATATAAAAAAACCTTTTGTTAAAATAACATGTGATCACACTGGACTGGATTGTCTTTGAGGCAGGGAGTAAATAATAAACCATAGACATCTATAACTTTTAAAGTCAAGCCCCTTTATTTAGAGCAGCAACCTCAATGGTGTCCACGTGAAACTGCTTCACACGAGCATCGTGCTAAAGTCACTGATGTAGAGCAGCCACTCACAGCAGCTTTCCATAATGCCAGCCTGTTTCATGTTCCTCGTTCATCATTCCTCTGTACTCACTAATTTACATGGCAACGCTAACAACCGGTTGTTGGACAAGCCACAACAAATATGTGAGCGGTGTTAGAGGCGTGGGAGGCCTGATAAATAAAACCCAATATAAGTGCGGGGCTTTGTGATATGTGTTTGTTTATATCCCGCGTCCTCACTCAGCAGGAATGTCACCCGTCATTCATGTCGCTCACACCCGAAGCTTAACCTCGAGTGGAACAAGAGGAGCTGCTAATAATAACGATTAGCTAATCACTGCCTACATACTTCAACATACTTCAGATGTGTTTCTCCAGTTCCATTTTCTTTAGCTGATGATTTTAATTATTTTTTTTGTATTTTTCGATGATAACATGTCACAGGCCCGAACGCAAAAATAAAGCTCACGTTATTTATTCTGATGTTGTGATTTACATTTCTTTCTACTCTTAGCTACAGCTGTTGAGGGAGGAGTCTGGGTCCAGCATTAATCTTTCATCAAGCTCCTTATTTAAAGTGGTTCAGTTATTTATTCATACATTTATTCATTCATTCAATACATGCTAGTTTCATGCTTAGATGAAAGGTGTTTGGGATGAATTAGATTTGAAATGGGTGTGTCAGCCTGGTTCTCATGTTCATCATTGCCCGACTTCGTAAATGCCCCTGTAGGTAAGTGGGCAAAATTTTATAAAGACACACAGAGTGAACGCTGTTACAGCTGCAAAAAGGGGACCAACTTTGAATAGTATGTGAGCCTCTGTAAGTGTCCTAATACTTTTATCCATATAGTACATCATTCATTCATTCATTCATTCATTATCTTCCGCTTTATCCTCTATTAGGGTGGCGGGGGGTGGTTCTCCATGCCCATCCAGGGGAGAACGTCTCGGGCGCTGGGCAGATACACCCAGGACAGGACGCAAATCTATCGCTGGGCACACACTCACTCACACACACACACTATATATGAAGCAATTTGGAGAACTCAATTGACTTGAGCCATGTTTTTGGACTGTGGGAGGAAACCGGAGAACCCGGAGGAAACCCACGCGGACACGGGGAGAACATGGAAACTCCACCCAGATGGGGATTCGAACCGGGAATCCCTAGTGCCGAGAGGCAAACGTGCTAAACCACTAAGCCAGCGTGCCGCTCCCCTGTAGGTAAATTGAATAGTATGTGAGCTTCTGTAAGTGTCCTAATACTTTTATCGATATAGTACATCTTATGGTACAATTTAAGAGAAAATATGTTGAGACAAGGTTTTTGCAGTGATCCTATTTGCCCCTTTAGTGCTACCACATGCGTCAGACCAGCAGGACCACCGCCGGATCTTAATAAAACACTGACACTCAGGGAGTGTAAACATGTTTAGGGTAAACTGGTCTTCCTGGCTTTCTGCTAAGCTGGAGGATAACGCCGGTCTCAGATTCCCCTGATGTGTATGTGTACAGCAAGCCAAGCTGTGATTGGTGCGAACGTCAGACTGATATTTGGGTGGTCGGAGATGATGGAGGGAAGGAAGATAAAAGCACGAGAGGAAGGATTACAACGACCCGTCACTTGTACACTTTCATTAACGTGGCGTTTGGGTGAAGACGCTCCAGCCAGTCTGTCCCTGAGTTAAAAACAGCTAATAATCAGCTGAGTAAATAACAAGTGATCCACAAAAACGATGCTTTCGTTGTGTTATGGGAGGTTCATATGATGAAAGTTCACAGTGCTACCATTTACCACGGTGCAGAATTCACATATAAATGGAAAATAAGGGCCTTGTATTTTTTTGGTGAAGTCTTAGTTTAGTACCACATTTCCACATTCTCTTTATGAAGTCTTTTTACGGGATATTTCATCCATTTATCTAGAAGAGTTTTTGTGACATCAAATATTCTATTCTACCAGACATGACAGGTTAAAACAAATAAATAAATAAAAATATTCTGTTGTAGTTCATCTCAAAGTTGCTGTATGAGGTTCAGGTCGTGACTCTTTATGGAATGGTCCAGATCTTCCACACCAAACTCACCCTACCATGACTTTATAGACAGAAACAGAGAAACAGCCTTCCCCAAACTGTCCCCAAAAAGGTTGAAGCACATAGTTATCCAACATTCATGACAATAGAGTTTTGTTTTTATATTCATGTTGTAATGCAACCGATGGGTGTCCCTATACATTTGGTGATTTATATAAATGTGTATGTTTAATTTGCAGCCGATGCCTTAAAAAAATGAATGACAAAAACAGTAACACTAAAAGTTAGGAAGAAATGATGGTTACGTCCATCCTGTTCTGGGGCCTTTAAACTTTCCATTTCAACACAATGTTTCTTCAAGAAGAAAATTGATAATTTTAACATCTCGCATCGCTCAGGTCCAGGACTAAATACCAGGAAGATAAGCATGGAGGTCTGGCACTGCTGAACTGTGACTTAAAGCTCTTGAAACTCTCTGCTGTTCTTCCATTACTCTACTATTTAAAGATATGAGAAACGATGACAAGATCTATCTTTCCTTTTAACCTTTACCGCCCCCCTCTGAAATTATCACACGCGTACTTGAATCACTTCGGCAGCAGATAACGCTGGTTCAGAGTTATATCTCCACACGGCTGGTGGGAATGATGAACCAGATGGTTTTTATTTCTGTTGGCTGACTCAGTGGATCTCGCAGCAACAAAGAGAGAGTGAGCGGACCCAGTGGTACAACTTGGTCACCTTCGTGCTAATAGTTGATCTTTTCGGTGGATGAATATTGTTACACGTACTGTATATCTGAATTTTAAATTGACTTTGTTAATCATTGCAGCGAATCGGGGCTGTTGTCAGTATCATGCTGTGCCAACATTAGTGTCTGACCTCACAATGCTCTGAAAGTCTTCTCAGAAAAGTGAGAACCTGCTATAGCTGCAAAGGCCAGATTAAAGTTTTATATATATATATATATATATATATATATATATATATATATATATATATATATATATATATATAGGGCGGCACGGTGGCTTAGTGGTTGGCACGTTCGCCTCTCAGCACTAGGGATTCCCGGTTTGAATCCCCATCTGGGTGGAGTTTCCATGTTCTCCCTGTGTCTGTGTGGGTTTCCTCCGGCTTCTCTGGTTTCCTCCCACAGTCCAAAAACATGGATCAAGTCAATTGAGTTCTCCAAATTGCCCCATATAGAGTGTGTCTGTGTTTGTGTGAGTGAGTGTGTGCCCAGAGATAGGTTGGCGCCCTGTCCTGGGTGTATCTGCCCAGCGCCCGAAACGTTCTCCCCTGGATGGACATGGGGAACACCTCCGCAACCCTAATATAGGATAAAGCGGAAGATAATGAAATATATATATATATATATATATATATATATATATATATATATATATATATATATATATATATATATATATATATATGAGAGAGGGAGAGAGAGAGAGATAGTGGGTTTTTAAAAGTTTGGTATATACACTGTGTCTGTTACTTCTGTCAAAATATTAAAATACCCGTCATGCTCCTGATGATGACAAGTCCTAACTGTGGTCTTGGGATTCGCCGATATGAAGATTGCTGCTAATAAACCTGCTGTGTCTGCTCAGTAATCCGATCTCAATGCGGCGGAGCTCGTGTGTCAGCAGGGTGATTAAGCATGCGTTACTTTACACGCTGATTAAACAGGGACTGTGGAAAAGTCAAACAGTTGAAGTGCGATGTGCTGTTTGCTCATCGCGACTGTTTCTGTAAGTGGGATCATCGCTAATCTGTTAACGAACTCCTGACCCTGAGTGATTCACACTGTATGCACTCACATTGCACAGTGCATTGTGCAGAGCCCTCGTTAAAAATCAGTCGCCTAATCATTGTGATTATCGTTAATAAACAGAATCCGCTCGGAGTGAAATGGTGCTGTCTGTATTTGATTACAGGGGTGTAACAGAAACACAAACACTACTTTTAATTAAGGATTAAGGGTGTCTGCCTAAGAAATCCTTTAAGAAGTTCTCTAATGATCAGGACCATGGACAGAGCAGGTATTATTAGGGTGGTGGATGATTCTCATTAGTGCAGAACTACCATTTTGGTTTAAACCCATGTCCCCCTTTAGAAGAGCCTTTTTGATTTCCTGCCGGTTGTGTGTGTTTTGGCCGCATGACGATTTGATTGGTTAACGGTGCTGACTGTCAGATTAAATTCGGCTTGGCTCTATGGGGATGTGGCTCGTTTATCCGTGACCTCCTGGCACTCTCGGCTTTTGTTTTTGTTGGATGGCAATGATGCCTCACATTTCAGATTTGGAGAAGACCTTCCTAAAGCCTTCTGGCTTCACACCAGCACAGTAAAATCTCAGATCAATCATTTATGAGCCCAACAGGGCTGCACATCCACTCATCAAGATTTTATGAACTTTAAAAGATTCTTTAAATGATAATTGATAGGTTTGAGGTGACAAAGACAAAAACAAAGCTGCATTCACATGAACATTACTTTACAACTCAAATTAATCAGGCCTGACTTTCTTTTGGAAATGTCTTGGTATTCGTTCATTCATCCATCATCTTCCGCTTTATCCTATATTAGGGTCGAGGAGGGGGGTTCCTCATGCCTGTCCAGGGGAGAACTTTTCGGGCGCCAATCCATCGCTGGGCACATTGTCCGTGTAGTGTATTTTAAAATGTTTATTTAACGTACATTACAAGGTGCGGTGGGCCTCGTCAGAAACGAACAGCGAGTTGTTTAACGACCCTGAACGATAAAATACTGCTCCAGTGTGTGTTTTTGACGGATGAGGACGGCGTGTGGGAGGCATGAGATTTTCTGCTCTTTTCCAAATGAGATCTGACAGAGTTAGAGTCATAACTCATATCTTTAATTGAATAGTGCAGTTAAATTTGATAATACACGGCGCCCAGCGTGACAGCTGCTGGGGGGGGGGCGAGGTGACGGCATGGCACAGAGGGTACTGTGTAATAAGCACTCGTCCCCGGTGCAGGATTTTTTTTTCCTTTTGATAACGGATAGCCCGAAGTCATATCGTCCATTATTCGATCTCCAGAAGCAAATGAACTTGACAGATGGCCATGTTGGCCAGGAACGACCTCCACCCCCCACCCCCCCCCTGCCACCACTACCACTCCCCATTTATATAAACACAGTACAACAGAATCACTTCCCATTTTCTAATAATTATTAAAACCCTTGATCGTTATTTTGATCGTTACACACTGAACCTTGCCAACTCGACATTAAAATGAATCGATGTTGTGGAATTATTGCGGCGCCGTAGGAAAAGTTTCTACCTAATGAACTCAGCTTCATGTCTTATTAACGAAGCTCAGAGCTAAGCTATGATGCCCTCTCATGGGGGGGTGCAACATAAGAGAAATTGCTTCTTAAAAAAAATTTTAAAAACTGTTATAATTCACGGCAGGTAAGTTAAAGCAGAAAACTGTAAATCAGTTCAATCCTCAGCAAAGAGTCTGATATCCTTTCTAACTTTTAACTGCATCGAGCTCTTGAGGATTTTTACTTTCCTCGTCCTTCTCCATGTTCAATATCAATTTTCAGGGACCAAGACGTGAGAGAGGGATGTAAAGAGGTGAGGGCTGATCCCTCGAGTCCCTCTGAGACCCTCCCTATGAAACTGCACCAGCAGCACTTAACGCTCTTAGTGGAATGGAGGGAGCTCTTTACTCACAGCTGTTCACCTTAATGAAGGAGGACGAACCGTCGCTTTCTGTCACCGTACAGCACCAGAGAGCACTGACGTCCATCACAGTTCAGAGTCACAAACACATTTACACCCTGAGCATCAGCAGCCTACATTCACCTTATATACAGGAAATAAAAAAAAAAAAAAAAAACGACTGTGACAAACGTCTTTAAAAGTTTCCTTAAAGTACGTATTAATATTATTTAATTGTATTTACACTGGGGTGGCACGGTGGCTTAGTGTTTTAGCATGTTCTCCTCTCAGCACTAGGGATTCCCGGTTCGAATCCTGATCTGGGTGGAGTTTGCATGTTCTCCCCGTGTCCGCGTGGGTTTCCTCCGGGTTCTCCGGTTTCCTCCCACAGTCCAAAAACATGGATCAAGTCAATTGAGTTCTCCAAATTGCCCCATATAGAGTGTGTCTGTGTGAGTGAGTCTGTGCCCAGCGATAAGATTGGCGCCCTGTCCTGGGTGTGTCTGCCCGAAACGTTCTCCCCTGGATGGGCATGGGGAACCCCCCCCCCCCCCACAACCCTAATAGAGGATAAAGCGGAAGATAATGAATGAATGAATGAATGTATTTACACTTGGCTGCAGCCAGTGTAAATTACTTTATTAATCTTCGAGGGGAAATTGCAAAGATAGGTAGGTGTAATGGGATGGTGTCTCAATACTTTTGTCTGTAGTATTTCAATAACCCCTCACCCAAAAAAAATGGGACCACATTAATTGTATGCAAATCTCTGCTATATTTAAAAAGATTAACACCGTCGATTGTTTTTAACACATGACAGCACAGCCTGTCAGGTCCCGTCATAAACGAGCCCAGTCAGGATGCTGGAACAGGATGCTACATGATGCGGTGCAAGGCACAGAGCACAGAACAGTGTTACCCATGCAGAGCACGGCTAGCTGGTTCTGTTTTAAGCACAAGCCACGAACAATTCTTTAAAAATGACCCTCCCCGTCTTAGTAGTTCAGGCTTGAAAAGCTCAGAGGGGCAGGTTTAGACACTAGGCTTAGATCTTAGCTTAGCATATTAGCCTAGCTTTGCAGCTTTGGCCTTGTCGTCACATAATCTGATTGCTCTTCCCGGACATCTTTGATCTAGCCGGGCCAGGCCTGCTGCAGATGGGGTAAATATGAAGATTAGCCGCAGCTCCGCTCTCCAGTTGAGGCCTGATTAAGAGTTGGAGAGCGGGCAGTGGATTTTGGAGGAAGGGAATCCGTTGGATCTGTAAGAGACACTCATTTTGGCTAAAGAGATTAGACTGGAGGTGAGATATCAGTGTTGATTTTGAGGCCTGGCTAGATTTTGGGGCAAATATGCACAGTTCAATCCCATTTGGGACAGAAATAATGGATTGTATAAGAATCTTCTAGAGGCCTGTATGACCCACGTTCTTTACTAAAGCACAGATGTGGTCTGAGCTTCTAAAGCAAATGTTTAATGCAAATGATCAACTTTTCATTCTTCTTAGTAGATCAAAAGTAGAGTTAATGATGTTAGGGCTCATGCTTTTAAACTATTCCGTTTATTATTATTATTATTATTATTATTATTATTATTATTATTATTATTATTATTATTTTAGCAAATCTTTCTTCCAATGGAACTATTGACCTTATTTTATATATCATTGTTTTATTGTTTTGAAACCTTTTAGCATATTTTTTTGGTCTAGTATATGAAACAAATAAGAACAATATAAAATAAGGAGGAAAAATATTATTGGGGAATTAAGTTGTGATGGCAGCGCTGCTCACAGGGAGGAACCAGGATGAGCAGCAATAAATGCTCAGGGAACCAAGACTTACAATCTTACAATCTTCTAAATTAACTAAATCAAATCAAACTAAAAACTAAACTACAAAAAACAAGAAAATCCAGCCGTTCTGCAGTCTGCAGTGTAATGCGGGGGGAAAAAATAAAGCATGCAGAAGAGGTTGGACAGCATTGATGTTCATATCTGAACACAAAAAGACGGTCTCCTGATGATTCTAAGGCAGTTAGGTAACAAGACTGTGGTCTCCTCATTAATTAATGGTGCAAAAAAAAAAAAAACCTGGTGTGCAAGTACAAAATGCGCTGCTTACACTAACAAGAAGGAGATAATGAGACACTCTTAGCATTCAGTCCATCCAACCCTAATGTCTCTACAAAACAGGAAAAGTGGATGAAATTCAGTGTTTATCCTTCATTATATATTTATATTTTACTCGATGCATAATAAGCTTTCTGGTGTAAACAAACAGCACTATTATTACCATTTTTAACTACTACCAGGTACCCCTGCTGATTATAGTACAGGGCCATTAATAGATTGAAAATAATCACCATGGTACCAGCAATAAGAAAACATGAGTGTAGTTCTGAAATGTGTTTTGTCCATAATGGCGCCAACAGTGGACTTTAATTCAATTCTATGAACATATTGCATTATCGCTAATGAGACTCGAAGGTGTCCGATGACAGTATGCGTATCCAATGCGTATCCAAGAGTATCCAATCTTTACGGAGGTAAAAGATTCAGTTCCGTCTGCTGGTCTACTAACAGACCATTTGACAGTTACTACAAAAAAAAAGTTTTTTATTTAACTCACGAGAGTTCCAGTTCTGACTGAACTTCCCATGAAGTTATGAATTAAAAAAAGTTGCACGAACAGCACCGTCTCTTTCCATCTCACGTGCTTTGGCTCGTTATTGGTCATGCATCGTCAATTGAGACCTCCACTGCTTCATCCTGGACGTTTCTAAAATACAACTTTTGGATTATTAGCGATGTGAAGCTCTTTGTACCCATGTCAGAGATTTCATAGTTGGTCTACATTAATTTCTCCACTCGGCATGCGCCTTTAATACTTAAATGGGGGGACAGCTAAATCTTAGCACTTAATGGCTGCCAATTAACCATGAGCTTAACGTCACGAGAAACTTTGAAGTGAAGAGAAAATAATTGGCACCATTTACATTCACTCTCCAGGAATCTGAAGCACTTAGCAGCATCCCTCACTTATTTTGCAGTTGAAACTCTGTTCATGAAGTTATTTATTGATATTTAAATGTATTGCTGTAAGAGCGCAGTTTGTTATTATAACTGCATTTTTTTATTTTTACATTTGTTCTTCATACCTTCGTACTACTCCCACAAGTAGATATGTGAACGTGCAGCCTTTCAAACTTAACATGGTTTAGTATTTTTATATACAGTCCACTGTTGGTAAGGACATTAAACTTGACAAGATAGTTGGTGCCAGAAAGTTTGCATTTTAAAACTTTCTTATTTTTTTATGTCATTTGATGGAATTCTATGAGTATATCTGATTATATCCCTTTATGATGCAGAAACCACAAGCTTTATATATATATATAATTTTTTTAAATGATTCCCGGTTGGTCCCGTACACAGAGGAAATGTGCAAGCTGACACTTTGGCTTCCACTGTGCATCAAACCTGCAAGCAGAGCCCAAATGAGAATCCCCATAGAGTTCAAATGTGCTGAACTTTAATTTACAATCCGCTGCACAAAGGACGAGGCCATCTGTGATATAACACAACGTTCTCACAAACGAAGGACTCATATACAATTTGTGCGTGTCTGTGTGAGTGAGTGTGTGCCCAGCAATAGATTGGTGTCCTGTCCTGGGTGTATCTGCCCAGCGCCCGAGACGTTCTTCCCTGGATGGGCATGGGGAACCCCCCCTGCGACCCTGATATAGGATAAAGCGGAAGATAACGAATGAATATAGATTAAATCAGTGGTTTCTGCGTGCCTGGTTTATAAACTTTTAGAAAACACAACATGTATAGAAAACAATATGTAAAGAAATTCACCTGCAGCAACTCCAACAGTAACATGCCATTTGATGTAGGAACACATTAGGGAATCAAACTCAGAATTGTATCTTTTTAAGTTTTGTGGTCAAACAGCCAAAAATACGAATCATAAGCATTAACTTCAGCAATTAAAAATTCTGGACTTTGTGTGTGTGCGTGTGTGTGCGTGTGTGTGTGTGTGTGTGTGTGTGTGTGTGTTCTCACGGGACGAGTGCACTTGCACCTTTGCTCCTTTACGGTCAGCTAATGAGCGACTCTCCTCGTCCCTCTTCCCCGATTTCTTCTCTCCTATCGATCCCTGATGTCAGAGGCCTAACATTTGGCCTTCTAAGCTACTTGTTCCCCTGTGAGCCAAATTAGAAGCCCTATCAATTCACCATCGTGCTCTAAAGCTCCAAAACTGCCTCTTTCAGGTTCCCAAAGGGGAGAATGTGGATTTAATGAAGAGTTCATAACCGGTGTAGTGAATAAGAGGCGGATTTAGACCCTAGTAACTCTCAAAAACATGGCAAATATCATAAGGAGCAGATATTAAATTTATGCATTGATTGCAGTATTGTGTAATTCTATGAGCATGAATAAGAGTTACACTAAAGTATAAAGGTTGCGTTACCTTTCACCCTATGTCCATTGGGCTGGCTCCACCGCCGCTCTCCTCATGATCCCATAATTCTGCACAAGACAAGCAGATTTTAAAAATTAATAAATAGTCTCTGGTCAAACTATTTAACATTAATCACCATTACAAAGTTCCATGGAGAGTAAAGTCCCTCACTGTATTTAACCATCACCATGATGTGATGATGGTGTGTTAGTGTGTGTGTTGCGCTGGCACAAGTGGATCACTCTATTATTTCACACCTCCAACTTATTGCTCCATGTTGTAGATGTGGAATCAGAGACAGTAGGTCATCTGTTGCTGCACAGTTTGTGTTTTTCATTCTCTAATCCTCAGGATCACAGGAGAATGCATACAGGACACTGGACATTTTGTGGGTGTAATACTGAAAATAACGGTGGGTTTGTGTAAGAACTAGAGCTGATGCTCTAACACATAATTCCGTTTATGAGTTTAAACTAATGTCTGCTGTTGTGTTCCCAGAAATGATGCAATGATATTGTGGAAAATGGCAAGAAAAAAAAAATCAATGCACTGCAAGAGCAGATTGAAAGATCATTCTTCAAAGTCATCTTGCATCATGCACCTGATTTGCTCTCGACATTTATCACTCCCAACACCCAGTGTATACCGAGAAGATTAGACAATTTATTTCTCCATTTATTATTCAGCAGTAATGAATTCCTCTCTGATCCACAGTTAGCTGTCAGCGCCACTTTGGATGAGAGATGACTGACATTTTGTTCAGAGAACTTGTCTGGTCTCATCTCCGCGAGATCATCTCATGCCGAGGTTTCGTCGTGAAATATTCAAACGGATCAAACACAGAGTTAAAGGCCTAAAGGCATTATTGTTTAAACATCACAGGGTTTGATTTCTTCCTGGAAGGGTGACGATTGGAAGAGGGAAAATTATCAGCTTTAGAGTGGACACCAAAACATGGACTTAACCCTGTAAGACTAAGTGTAACAGATTTAATACCTGAGATTTTCAAACATCCACATCAGAATTCTACACCGATGTATAAAATCAGATAATATTTGGATTTTTTTTTTAGCTTTTTAAATCCAAAACATTCCAATTGTTTTACTATAACATTTATATTAACAAAAATATAAATTGGATAATGTTATAATATTTTTTATTCTGTAATATATATATATATATATGTGTGTGTGTGTGTGTGTGTGTGTATGTATATATATATACACCAAGCACACATATATATAGTGCATAATCAGTCAGTATACAAACAATCCTGCACCCCCGGCCACCGAGCACCCCGACCTTCAGCAACAAATCAGCATCTCACACAAAGCAGAGACCCTGTATGCTGACTGGACTTTTTTTTTTACTGTCACTTAAGTTAACTTATCATTTTAAACTAATGCATTTAAAATGTTTTTTTTTTTATAAAATGTTCAACCTTCCATCAGCTTTATTTATCTTTACTGAACTTAGTTCATTTGGTTTATGCCTTATTAATGACTTTGACACCGTAGTCCCTTTAGCTGCAGCTTGGAGATTCAAGTGCAGCAACTAAACAGATTTCGCTTTCTGAACATCGTCCATTTACATGGAGTGGACAACGAAAAAGGGTTTGCTATTTACATGCGAATGCGTCACAGTCATTATACGAATCATAAATGAGAGCTGTATTTGTGTGTGACACTTAAAAAAATCCACCGTAGCGCTCTGCTGTTCTACCTTTGGGAAGAGGAAAATCCTCCTGCTAATTCAACATCGTTATTAGAAATGACAGATGAACTTGATGAAATTGTATGACCAATTGGGAAACAAAATTGCAATCAGGCACGACACGATTTCCTGGGGCTCGGACCATGCTAATCCCGCGTCCAAACACGGGTAAGTGTATTTAAATGCCATAATAGCACATTACCATGCAATCTTCTCGTTTTCTTCTCCTCCCTCACGCCTCTATTAATCTAGAAGTTCCATTTGCATGTAAATGTGGATTTCATATCATCAAAATACATGAGGCATGAGGTGTGTGTGTGTGTGTGTGTGTGTGTGTGTGTGTGTGTAAGTGTGAGTGTGTGTGGGTTTTCAGAGTGTAATTGGATAGCTAAAGAGATGCATTGAACTTCCACAAACAATTATAAAGAAATTCCAATAAGTTAAGTAAAAAAAAGACAAGAAGAAACAGACATGAGATGTGAAGGTAAAGATTCATGTGATAAAGAGAACTGTGATTCATAGTCATGTGAACATAACACACACAAACCTTAGTGTACAGCTTCAGAAATACATGCACCGCTTAATCAGTGGATTCAGATGTTTTCCATTTGGGATATCGGTGACCCGAAGTCTCAAGCTGGGATAACTGCAAATCACATAAAATAAAATAATGTTATGTTAGTGTGTTAATGATTTCAGTGACAGACATTTCTGAACCCACATATCATAATCTGTAATGAGGGAACATTATTAATTACAGTCTGTTTCTTTTTAAGCTTTGCATGTGTTCAGTCTATGAGGAATGTGGAGGATGACACCCTGATAAAGAGTGTGAGGGGAATTAAGCGAGAGACCCAGAGAAACAGAGTACTGAGGCTTTAATTGGTTTAAGATAGTGGATTTTATCTACGCTGCACAAATAACTGAGCTTTTAAGTGCACCACCAGCTTTGGCCTGACGTTCACGTCCACTGATGCAGCAGTAGGGTGAGCTCTAATATCAGACCAGGAACAATAAAACGCAGAACGTCAGCCTGGGCTCGAAATTGTGAGGGAATTCACCCGGAGCATTCTTATGCCTCTTATATTCATCCACTCATCGCTTGAGACAACATTTGGCCAACAATGTCAAACAGGTCGAGAGGGGGATAAAGAAAAAGAGCCCTCCGGCCCCACCGGGGACGCAGAGGGAACAAAAGCCGCCCTTCTGCTAATTGAGTGCAAAATTAGGCGGGTTTCTCTCACGGGAGACGAATAAGACGGCACCAGATGGAGACGGATGGAGAGGATGAGTGGACGAAGGGGCAGAGAAGGTGCCCACAATTACGGGTCACGAATTCCACCTGTTTAACAGAACGCCACCCAGGCGGCGAGATTTAGAGGTCAGAACCCATACGGAGCTAAAGGAGCTCGAAGAGAATGTATTTATCACATTGTTTTTTATCTTCATCTGTAACACCTTGATTTATATGCTTTAATAATGATGCATTTAAAGTCAAATTGCCAAAATACTTATTATTTCTTTACTTATTTAATACTTATTTTATGCTTCAGTTGAATCCGTAAACCAATGAACATGTGACATTCTAATGGCTTTTTAATGTTCAGGTTTATTTTGGTTTCACCTCATTATATATATATATATATATATATATATATATATATATATATATATATATATATATATATGCCCAGCAATAGATTGCCCCCCCTGTCCTGGGTGTATCTGCCTAGCGCCCGAAACGTTCTCCCCTGGATGGGCATGGGGAACCCCCCGCGACTCTAATATAGGATAAAGCGGAAGATAATGGATGGATGGGTATATATATATATATATATATATATATATATATATATATATATATATATATATATATATATATATATATATTTATTTATTATTATTATTATTTTTTTTTTTTATATTTATATATATATATATATATATATATATATATATATATATATATATATATATATATATATATATATATATATATATATATGCATTTAAAGTCAGTGAAAACTAGAGAGTTATAATATAATTCTAATTATATATATAATAATATATAATATATTAATATATATAATTTATATAGTTGTAATTATAAAGTCAGATTATTAAATAACCAAATCAAATACAAAGTTCAAATCTTTGCTGAGATATACGACATATAACTTAAAATAATGACAAAAATCCAGATGCTGATTGGACAGAATATCTCCCTATCCCGTCAGTCTGTTGTGCACTCTGGTCTTTAAAGTATTAAGTTGCACTCGTACCTCTGCCGCTGCATATGGCACTTTAAAATGATAACGTTTGACCAAGCAAGTTTTGACACAAGCTGTTACATATTCACACACGCACACACAAAGCTATTTGAAACAGCTTGCCACTAGAGAGCCAACCAATCATCCGCCTTTTCACTGCTTAATGATGGCAGTGTCTGTTTTAATACACTGTGTGTGTGTGTGTGTGTGTGTGTGTGTGTGTCATGCTCATCCTGTCTGTCTGCCCAACCACACAGCCGCTTGTCCTCCTCACACTACTAATTACATCACTTAATTAGAGATTTCCTTATGAGGTGAAGTTCCAGAGGTCGTTACCCTTCAGCTTCTATACTCGGAATTAACATTTAATAAAAAGCTCTGTGAGTTTGTCGCCTCGAAGAATCTCTCACTAACATTCATTCATTCATTATCTTCAGCTTTATCCTCTATTAGGGTCGCGGGGGTGGGGGGGGGGTTCCCCATTCCCATCCAGGGGAGAACGTTTCGGGCGCTGGGCAGATACCCAGGACAGGGGGGCAATATATCACTCACTCACACACACACTCTATATGGGGCAATTTGGGGAACTCAATTGACTTGATCCATGTTTTTGGACTGTGGGAGGAAACCGGAGAACCCGGAGGAAACCCACGCGGACACGGGGAGAACATGGAAACTCCACCCAGATTGGGTTTCGAACCGGGAATACCTAGCGCTGAGAGGAGAACATGCTAAACCACTAAGCCACCGTGCTGCCCTCTCACTAACATCTACTTTTTATTAACTTTGATTTAAATAAACTATCCACAGTGATTCTTATCAGTTTTTTTGGAGTTGTCTGTATGTTACTGTCCTCTTTGCATCTTTTAATTTAAAGTCTATGAAATGGAATATTGGGCGGCATGGTGGATCAGTGGTTTGGCATGTTCTCCTCTCAGCGCTAGGGATTCCCGGTTCGAATCCCCATCTGGGTGGAGTTTCCATGTTCTCCCCGTGTCCGCGTGGGTTTCCTCCGGGTTCTCCGGTTTCCCCCCACAGTCCAAAAACATGGATCAAGTCAATTAAGTTCTCCAAATTGCCCCATATAGAGTGTGTCTGAGTGTGTGAGTATGTGCCCAGTGATAGATTGGCGCCCTGTCCTGAGTGTATCTGCCCAGCGCCCGAAACGTTCTCTCCTGGATGGGCATGGGGAACCCCCCCCCCCGACCCTAATAGAGGATAAAGCGGAAGATAATAGATGAACGGATGAATGGAATATTGGTTCCAAAGTTCTGCTTTTGTTCATTATTCTAGAAAAACACACGTGTTTTCATTGTTTTTTTTACAACAAACAGCTGCAGTTACATTTAAAAGGTTATTTTATTATTATTATTATTATTATTATTATTATTATTCATTCCTGAGCGCTTCATATCGCACTTCACACGCCTAAAATTATTGCACTGCCACCATCCATGAACCATGAACCATGTCCCAGCATTCAGCAGCAGTGTGTCACATTCACTTAGACCCGAACGCTCGAGAACTGAGAGCCGGAGACCTGCGAGGTCGTGACCTTTCACTCTGTAGGAAAAAAAAAAAACCTAAATAACTCAGCTTCACCCGAACAATGAAGTTCAATAACAACTCCATTTCGGGGAGGGTAGGTGGATGATTGAAGTCGGCTAACGCTAGCATTATCGGTGCTCATCTGGACCTGCCAAACATGGAGCCGCAGCGTGAAATCTCTTGTTAGAGCAAGAGAAAGTGCTGTTTGCTCTGTAATTGAACAATTTTATTTCAACCTCACCAAAATCCCCCCCCCTTCACCCCCCACCCCCCTCATTCCCTTCGTTCGTCTCTTTCTGTCTTTGTGTCGCTGCCCATCAGAACTCAGGATCGATCTGAGGGCGGTGTCGTGTAGGGAAGCTTGTTTACGTCGGACGAGCTTAATGTCTCATAGGTCAGATTTTTTTTCTTTCTTCTGTTTGTTCGCTTTTTTTTTTTTTTTTCATTCAGAACCGAAAAGCTGAGACAGAATTAATCCTTTTTTTAAAGGTGTCCCCAAACAAAGACGTTTAAATTAAATATAAAAAACAGCACCTGTAAGCTTTATCAGACCATAAACTTTTTACACTTATATAGTCAAACTTATACCTACTGATATAAACCTAATTTATTAATAAAAGTTAATATTCACTCTTTTCCTTAATTCTTATTCACCTTTCTTTAAAACAGCACATGCGCACAACTCAGTAATATCATAAATATTATGCAAAGACTTAGAAGGTGAGAACAGGGTTAATCACAGCGCCCCCTGGAGCAATGAGGGTTAAGGGTTTTGCTCAAGGACCCACACTGGTAACTTTAGTGGACCTGGGATTTGAACCATCAACCTTCAGATTGATAACCCAACACACTGACCACTGAGCTACCACTCCCCTATATACATGTGTGTGTTTGTAATTATGCCATTAAAGACATCCTTTTTGGGGCTCATAATAATAAATCTAAAAAAAAGTCTCCTGTAAGAGGTTTATAGATTTAACTAAAAAGTCCCGTGAAAGAGGTTCATATTTATTTAGCTCTCTTTCCGGGTTCATATGATTATCCTACAAAGTCCTCTTACTGGAGCTCATACACATTATAAACTAATTTGTCCCCAAAAATGATTTATAACTTTATAGCAAATGATGACGTGCATATACATGTGTGTGTGTTTGTAATTATACCATTAAAGATCCTTTTTGGGGCTCATAATAATAAATCTAAAAAAAAAAATTCTCCTGTAAGAGGCTCATAGATTTAACTAAAAAGTCCCGTGAAAGAGGTTCATAGTCAAAGCCCTCTCTCAGGGCTCATATGTTTATATGTTTATGTTAAACTAATTTGTCCCCAAAAAAGATTTATAACTTTATACCTAAAATCTAGCACCTATAGGGCCTTATCAGAATATAAAAAGTTCTATACATATATGTGTATGGCAGGTATTAGTAAATAAGTAAGCACAGACCAACTTATTAGCTGGACTGGCAGCATATGATGACGTGCTTATACAGGTGTTTGTAATTATGCCATTAACGACATCCTTTTTGGGGCTCATAATAATTAAGCTAACAAAAGTCTCCCGTAAGAGGCTCATAGATTTAACTTTAAAAAGTCCCGTGAAAGAGGTTCATAGTTATTTAGCCCTCTTTCCGGGTTCATATGATTATTCTACAAAGTCCTCTAACAGGAGCTCATACACATAAACTGATCTGTCCCCAAAAAAGATTTATACATTTATACCTAAAATCTAACACCTATAGCATATACATCTGTGTTCATAATACAACATTAAAGATCCTTTTCGGGGCTCATAATTAAGCTAAAAAAAAAGTCTCCTGTAAGAGGCTCATAGATTTAACTAAAAAGTCCCGTGAAAGAGGTTCATAGTCATTTAGTCCTCTCTCAGGGCTCATGATTATTCTACAAAGTCCTCTAACTGGAGCTCATACACATTATAAACTGATCTGTCCCCAACAAAGATTTATAAATTTATACCTAAAATCTAGCACCTATAGCATATGATGTGCGCATGTAATCACACCATTAAAGACATCATTTTTGGGGCTCATAATAATTAAGCTAACAAAAGTCTCCCGTAAGAGGCTCATAGATTTAACTAAAAAGTCCCATGAAAGAGGTTCATAGTCATTTAGTCCTCTTTCAGGGCTCATATGTTTATCCTACAAAGTCCTCTTACAGGAGCTCATACACATTATAAACTAATCTGTCCCCAAAGAAAGATTTATAAGTTTATACTTAAAAGCTAGCACCTATAGTATATACATGTGTTTGTAATATACCATTAAAGATCCTTTTTGGGGCTCATAATTAATCTAATAAAAGTCTCCCGTAAGAGGCTCATAGCTTTAACTAAAAAGTCCCTGAAAGAGGTTCATAGTTAACACTTAATTTTACTTCTAGTCAAAGCCCTCTCTCAGGGCTCATGATTATTCTACAAAGTCCTCTAACAGAGCTCATACACATTATAAACTGATCTGTCCCCAAAAAAAGATTTATAACTTTACACCTAAAATGTAGCATATACATGTGTTTGTGATACATTAAAGATCCTTCTTGGGGCTCATAATTAAAGCTAACAAAAGTCTCCCGTAAGAGGCTCATAGCTTTAACTAAAAAGTCCCTGAAAGAGGTTCATAGTTAACACTTAATTTTACTTCTAGTCAAAGCCCTCTCTCAGGGCTCATGATTATTCTACAAAGTCCTCTAACGGAGCTCATACACATTAGAAACTGATCTGTCCCCAAAAAAAGATTTATAACTTTATAGCATATGATGACGTGCATATACAGGCGTGTTTGTAATACACCATTAAAAGACATCATTTTTGGGGCTCATAATTATTAAGTTAACAAAAGTCTCCCGTAAGAGGCTCATAGCTTTAACTAAAAAGTCCCTGAAAGAGGTTCATAGTTAACACTTAATTTTACTTCTAGTCAAAGCCCTCTCTCAGGGCTCATGATTATTCTACAAAGTCCTCTAACTGGAGCTCATACACATTAGAAACCAATCTGTCCCCAAAAAAAGATTTATAACTTTACACCTAAAATATATCATATGACATGCTTATATATGTGTGTTTGTGATACATTAAAGATCCTTTATGGGGTTCATAATTAAGTTAACAAAAGTCTCCCGTAAGAGACTCATAGCTTTAACTAAAAAAGTCCCGGAAAGAGGTTCATAGTTATTTAGCACTTAATTTTACTTCTAGTCAAATTCCTCTCTCAGGGCTCATGATTATTCTACAAAGTCCTCTAACGGAGCTCATACACATTTTAAACTAATTTATCCCCAAAAAAGAGTTATAAGTTTATACCTAAAATCTAGCACCTATAGGGCCTTATCAGAATATAAAATTTCTACACTTAATTGCCAAACTTATTGTTAGAAACCTAAATTTAAGGCTTTAAATTGCCATTCCAATTACCAGCTGTGACAAACAAAAGCTAATATTCACAATGAAACACATTTACGACAACAACTCAAATAAATATGTGCCCTTAACTACTTCAAGGCCAACCTCTTGTCAACCTTCTTATGCAAAGGATATATTCTTACTAAGTGTGTATAGCAGGTATCTGTAAATAAGAATGTCTGCATATAACCGCACACTAACCTTAATTCGCTGGACTTGCAGCAAACACCATGACGTCAGTTCAGCATGGCAGCGTTCCTCCATCCAGCTCAGGATGCCGTCCTTTGTGCTGCTCAACGTCAATGAGATTTAGACGTCCATTTCATGCATAGCAGAAGCAAATCAAAGACTTAGTGATTTAAGCACATTTTGTTTTTTACCAGCACTTAATACATTAAATATCTATGAATGATATCTTTTTAAATAGAGTTATCTTCAGTTAATCTCTAAACAAAACTTTGCAGGGTGTTAAAGAACAAATAACCTGGCACGGATTTATTTCACTCACCTTACAGCTACTAGTTAAGTTTACTAGCAGGCCCAACTCCAAACTCTTTACCCATGTTTACTGTTTCACAAAATCACCCATCAATGCAATAAAATAAAAAACTAATTTAGAAGTATTTTAACACAGTTTCAAGAAAGTGCAGCTAGAAAGCAACACAAACCCAGCTTTAAAACAATAAGCTCACCCTTTTTGGTGCCGCAGTCTTGAAGATTCTGGTCAGGTCACCATCATCTCCACAGCAGATCCTGTTGGTGACAAATTGTGAGGTTTAAACACCAGAGCCTCAGAAAACACAGAAAGTTTCTCATGTTGAACGGATGTTGAAGAGAAATACTTCCTGAGGCAATGTTTTATTCTAAAGACAGATTGTTTGAGCTTCCGAGGCTACACTCAAAGAAAAAAAGATGAGATCAGATTAATTTTCTTTGAGCTCCAAAAAAAATCCCAAACAGTAGTATTTATAAAAACTCAGAACCAAATGAATGAGTTTGTTAAAACTGGTCCCACCTCTCTGGAACTCTGAAACAGAATACTTCATTATTAACAGCACAGCAATTCTGAAAACACGCATCATGGACGTAAAGATTCAACACCACAACTAGTTTTTACAAAAAGAAATCTGTTATTTAACGGAGCTTCAAAATGTTTGGTTTGTTTGATACTCACCTGTGCACATGTGGCTGCTCGGTCAAAGGACCAGATGAGGGGACCTGGGAGGCTTAAATAAGTGCCTGATTAAAAGTGGGTTGTTCCATTTAGAGGGGGAACTTTGAGGCCTGGCTAATTAAATAAGGTTTATTAATCTATAAAATGAATGTAAAATGTAATTATGATATTAACTATGTATATTATTTATATTGTTATATATGTTTATATAATAAATAGCATTGAATCCATTTTTTGGGGGTTAATTAATTGTTTAATTGTTTAATGTTTGGACTCTTCCAGGGGAGGGTACAAAAAAATAAAATAATGAGCTTTGTTTACAGTGTTGTAAATAGCATGGATCACAGTTTTATACCTGGGAGAGTATTGTGGCTAAATAAATCATCCTTAAAATACATATTTGGAGTAAGCCTTCATTTTGTGGAACATCAGGATCATACAACATGTCACAATGTTTGTTTTTAGCATCCGTTTCAAACATGCCCCAAAATCACACTTCCATTCACCATGCTGCCCCCATAAATCGAATGCAGAGGCTCCCTGCTACCAGGATGCCCACTCCTACATGCAAGGGCTTTCCACATGCACCTCTCACTTACACGCCTTATTTACATTCACTCGGGCCTTGCACATACATCACCACTCTCACTCGGTCACAACTGTATAAACACCAAATATTATAAGCAAAAAAATATAGTTCAAAGAAGTGAAAAAATAATGAAAACGATGTTTTTAGCAGCAAAAAAGTACCACGAGGTCTGAATCCAAATGTGATCTTATCAGGATTTTTAATTTAATGTGTGAGCAACACTTACAAAATGCATTCTTTGAATATACAACGTCAATGCTGAAAGGTACACATTGCTCAGCAAGGCTTTTTGGTTTAGATTAACAGTTATTTATTTGGTCTTTCTTTAAAAAAAAAAAAAACAAGAAGTGAAGACCCATAATAATCTGACAATGTTTTACAATTTTAAAAAGCTGTGCCCAAGGAGCAGGGACCTAACTAATCGCAGGAGACACATTACATCATTAGCCACAGTAGTCACCCATTGTACAGAAACATTTCCATATCATAGGGCGGCACGGTGGCTTAGTGGTTTTGCATGTTCTCCTCTCAGCACTAGGGATTCCCTGTTCGAATCCCCATCTGGGTTTCCATGTCCTCCCCGTGTCCGCGTGGGTTTCCTCGGGTTCTCCGGTATCCCTTCCACAGTCCAAAAAACATGGATCAAGTCAATTGAGTTCTCCAAATTGCCCCATATAGAGTGTGTCTGTGTGAGTGAGTGAGTGTGTGCCCAGTGATAGATTGGCGTCCTGTCCGGGGTGTATCTGCCCAGCGCCCAAAACGTTCTCCTCTGGATGGGCATGGGGAACCCCCCCCCCCCCCTTGCTCACCCCGCGACCCTAATATAGGACAAAGCGGAAAATAATGGATGGATGGATTTCCATATCGTTGCAATCATCTAAATATTTAAGTGTTTTGGAAGCGTAATCATGCCCAGCGATAGATTGGTGTCCTGTCCTGGGTGTATCTGCCCAGCGCCCAAGACGTTCTCCCCTGGATGGGCATGGGGACCCCCCCCCCCCCCCCCCCCCGCGACCCTAATAGAGCATAAAGCGGAAGATAATGAATGAATGAAGGAATGAATGAAGAGTAATCATGAATCCATATAGATGGACTTGTAGTTTTACAATTACTGTAAACTACTGACATCTTTTCCTCTTTTTACTCTGTAAGTCCTCTTTACTCTGTTCTCTGATGATCAGGACCATGGACAGAGCAGGTGTTATTAGGGTGGGGAATGATTCTCGGTACTGCAGTGACACTGACATGGTGGTGCAGGTGTGTGAGTGTGTGTTGTGCTGCTGGAGTTTAAACCTTCCACTCACCTATCCACTCACTGTACACTCCATTCCACTCCTCCACTTTCTTGCTCCACCTTGTGGATGTAGAATCAGAGACAGTAGGCCATCATCAGTTGCTGCACAGTTTTTTGTTCTTCATCCTCTAATCCTTCATTAGGGACCACAGGATGCTGCAGACGGGATGACCAAGTGTCCAAGTGTTAATAACTTGAGCAGCACTGCTGTGTCTGATCTAACTGTATCTGCACAACACATAGTGGAGTAAATTTATATGTCAGAAGTGTTAAAGGTAAAGTAAAGGTAATAAAAGTTGTCCGTTAGTTTTATCAAAATAACACAAAATACTGAAAAAAACACAAAAGAAAACTGCGACTCTTTACTCGTGTAAATTCTGAGGTTGAATTCAACGACATTTTCTAATTTCTCCATCCAATATTTGGAATTAATGACAGGAGGGACTGTGCTATTGATGCCGAGGCGCACGTGATCAGGAGCGACACTGGTTTTCCCACGATAAGCCGGATAGGTTAATGAAACGCTCGTTTCCATTTTGTTTTCTCGCGCTGGGTTCTGATAAGCGGCGGAGCAGCCGAGCCTGTAATTGTGATCTGGCGCGGGAGCTGATCAGTGGATAAATCTCACCGTCCAATTACAAGATGTAATAATTCTGCAGCCGGAGCTGGTAATGAGGTCTAATGCTTGGCCGTGTGATAATCCCCCCGGATGCTGACTCTATCAGATGCTGGGCTTTGTAATTATACCGAGCTGAAATCATTATTTCATGTTCAAGTAGAGAACGGGACAGGGTGTGTGGAGGGTGGGGGGGATTTCGTCTAGCTCTGTGGAGCGTAGACGAGAATTTAAAGATTTAATTACCGTTGTTAAAGCTGTTTTTTTTTTTCTTTCTCTCTCAGACGCAGAGGCTTAAGCATTTTTTTTTCTGACATCAAGAGTTTGGTGCGACATCAAACATGCACGTTTATGTTCTTTCGTTCTCAAGGATGTGTGCTGGATCCTCCTGGAATTTCTGAATAAAGAGGAAAAAGAAAGCAGGAACAGTGATACCCTTCTCATCGCCGAGGTAACCAGAGCCTCAGGACACGGAGACGAACGATGAAAGTGGGAGACAAATATCTTAAGCGCCTTTTCGTTTCTCTGCCGTGTGTGAGTTTGTCATATCAGATTACGATGACGGTCACGGGGGGCGTCCCGAGCACGGGCCCCGCTCGCAGGGACTATATCGCCTCCCAAGGGCCTAAAAATTTCAAACACAACCCGCTCGAGTGGGGTGCGACGCCCCCTGATTTCCATACAGCCTTCACAGAGAGATAGGGGAGTGTGTACACTCCTGTACTTAATCCCCAGAAAGGCGCCTACTTTCCCCTGAAGGAAGAAAGCGTTTGGGGTGAGAAGTCAGCTTCAGAGCTCAGCAGCACGTTTATTCTGCCTCCTGTGAAATTCTGAGAAAATATTGGATAAATATTTGTTTGTATTTTTCTCTAGATCCAGCTGAGAGTTCTGATGCACACATGACGTCACATCTCAGTCCTTATACATCACCAATACAGCTTTTATATTATTAAATTCAAAGTATATATATATATAAAATCCTTCTAAGTGTAATATAAAGTATTTTAAGAGTAAAATTCAATGTTGTGAAACATTAAATATAAATGGAACATCCCTTATCTATTTATTATTATATATAAACATAATTAAAATATATAAATAAATACAATTTTTAAAAAACAATGTACATTTTGCTGTGTGTGATTTATTGGAAATGAAATCACCTGCCTCCTGTGTTTACCACTCTGTAAAACTCACATAAACCGCCCGTTAATACCCCCGTGGCAGTAAGGGGACTTAACTTTTGCCAGATTTTCACCTTTAAAAAACAATTAACACGCCTCTCACATTTCACTCTCTCACAACACACACCCGCTCACAAATCAAGGCTGGAACTGCCCTGTGGCCCTCAGGACCCCTAATGGCTCTTTGATATGTGAACCCTTAAGGTTTGTCATCTTTTTGTTGCATTTTGTTTCTTTAAGAAACGATTATTGAGCTGTGCCCAGTGATGGCTCGGCGTCCTGTCCTGGGTGTATCTGCCCAGTGCTCGAAACGTTCTCCCCTGGATGGGCATAGGAACCCCCCCCCCCCCCCCCCCCCCCCACGACCCTAATATAGGATAAAGCGGAAGATAATGGATGGATGAATAGATGGATGATTATTGAGCTTTAGACTCGGAGAGGCCAACTTTATAAGCTGAATGTTTTCCAAATGTGTCCCTAATGAAGCTAAAGACAATAATTTAAATGTCCAAGATGGTCAATGTTTCTACATCAACTGTGTACTTATTGGGAAGCAACCTGTAGAGTCCAAGCTCATCACAGAGCAGACATACAAACACACATACAGTATCTCCAGTTCATTATCTAGAAGGCATTTGGTTTGCAGAAGGAAACCCATACAGTTTGCATGAGGAGAACATGCAAACTCAATTCAGTAAGGACTTCAAGAATAAAGAACCATCCTGCTGTAAGGTTAGCACGCTACTCTGCTATTTTTGGGGACTACGACTTTCAAATGCTTCAGAGGTATTGCACCGGCTGCTTCACAGCACTAGCATCTGGGGCAGAAATTAAAAAAGAAAATTTGAGTAGACAATAGATCTCTGTTGTTAATGTTAATTATGTTATTAACAATATAACGACTCTTCTTGTGCTTATGAAGTAAAATCTTCTGGAGTCATGGACGGGGTGTGGTTCCTACATTCCTATCTGAAATTCCTCTGTTGAAATGCATGCTGGGACATTGCCATGCTAAATGGGAAGGGGGGGGGGCATCGTTGAGGTCGGAATTAACGCAGCTCCAGAGCAGGTATGTTGATAAGTGCTTCCTCAGGATGTGACTGGCGCAGAGTGAGATTTCAGCACGTATAATTTGTTAATCTACGTAAGGCCAAGAGGGGCATACCGAGGATTTTTAACCCCACATCAACCCCAGGAGAGGGTGAGACAGCACAAAGTGGGTGGTCCAAGACAGGGGGAAGAACAGACCCCCACTGCAGCCTGTGAGAGTGCAGGTTGAATGAAGGACCAGTGATGATAAATCATCTAACTGCAGGGCTGGTTGAAGTAGCTTGTAGTTTGGTTTGTTCTCTGTATCTGATTTTAATATTCATAAACACTTTAGATTTTATTAAATTATTTAGCCCCTTCAGACCCGCATTTTTTTCTACTGGGCCAAAATTATTTTTTTACTGATTATGACTCCTTTAACACATAAAAAGAAAATGGAAAAAACACATTTTTGCTTACTCATGTTTTTAATAGTATTTTTTTTATTTCCATTCCAATGGATGGCACGACATGATGGATGTAAATTGTCATAAAAAGACTACGTTTCTAATTGTAATCAATTAGATATGAACTAGACATCTGGACCTGGATGTTTCGCATGTGTTTGAGTCTGAGTACAGTTTAAAACTTGTCAGAGTCAGCGTCCAATCAGTAACTAACATTGCTGACATAATTCAATTGCAGAGTATTTATTGGTTTAGAGACAGAAATATGTCATGTCCATTGCAATGGACGTAGGGTCCGAAGGGGTTAGATATTTAAAGTAATTTTGTTTTTTAAAAAATCAAGTGTATTGGGACACCTACACATTATACCAACAGGAGCATATCAAATTATTTTCAGCTATAGCAGAATTCACTCTTCTGATAAGACTTTCTATAAGATTTTAGAATGTGTTTGTGGGACACTGATGTTGGATAAAAGATTGTTTCCTTGTGCACATGAGCAAGTACAGAAAAGGAACCGCCCCAAACTGATTCCATAAAGTTGGAAACACACTGCATGTCTAGGTGCCTGATTTCATACACCTGTGCTTTTTGAACAGCATTAAACATCTGCTTAAAAGGCGTGTCCCAATAATTTTGTTTATGTAGATCCGCTGAACTTGCCGACAGAATGCAGGGGTGCATTAAACCTTCATTTTAGGTGATTATATTTTTAGCAGAATCACTAAGTAGATATTGACTCAGGCATTAGATCTGTTCATACAGAAAAATGCTTTAATTCTTTAAAAAAAAAAAAAAAAAAAGGTGATTATATTTCTGTCATTATGATTTCAGAGGAGCAACCCCACGAGGGAAAGTGTCTCAGAGAGGATTTAGGATCTAGACCATTTTTTAAAGAGCATTAGGGTGAGGCTGTGAGGACTGTATAGTGTAGGGAGTGAACACACTGTTTACTTTGATCTCAGTGCTTTGGGCGGTGTGACGCCGACAGTCTGAGTCGTCTATAATGCTCCAGGTGATTGGAGAATACAGAATAAAGAATACTGAGAAGCTCCTCGGTACAGAATCTCTGCTCTCACTTTGATTCTCCACTTCAGCTGGTCATCGGCGTTGGGGTCAGGATGCTGTGAGATGAATCTCCAAACTTCTCAACACATTTAATATGATTTTAGATTCATATTTAAATCATTGTCATCCAGACACCAAGTAATTGTTGCTTAACAATAAAAAACAGCTGTGAGCCTAAACTGAATGGCCACTTTATAAGGCACGGGTGTCTTCTATTATGACCTTTTGAACCAGTCACTAATTTCACTAAGTGATGTAATGGTTCATCAGGAATCCAGGTCCATGTGGACATAATAGCTTCTCTCAGTGTAAATTAAACAGAGCCCATTCTTCCTTATCCAGCAAGGGGAACTTATTCTCATATTTCTATAACAGTCCATAACTATAATTTACTTGAGTTGTGCTTTAAGACTTTTTATTTGGAGCATCAATTCCATAAAGACATGGTCGGGGAAGTTTGGGATAAACTAAAACAGAGATTGTGAGCCATGTCCTCTCATCCAACATCGGTGTCTGACATCAGAAATGCTCTGAACGCGTCGGGACATCTCACAGACACTCCAAAATCTATACAGCTGAAACCCGTGGAATGGGTGAAAAGCTACCATAGCTACTAAAGGGGCAATGTGGAATTTTCATTATACCTTTGTCCACATTATCAATAATCAATAAATCTGGATCGTGTATAAAAGAAACTGAAATTTCTCTCTCGCTCGTGCGCGCGGTGGGTGGAGTGTGTTTATGTTCAGCCAGTACTGAGTTTCAAATCATTAACACACACACACACACACACACACACACACGCACACACACACACACACTGCAAGTCTGTAATTGTTCCAAGCCGCGGTGTAATTATATTTAATAAACACTATTATGTAAGTTAAAGGCTGTATTTGTGTTGAATGATATTTTCACTCCGAACATTAAACGCCATCAACATCAGATTTCTGTAATTGTCGATTTCTCTTTGGCTCCAAAACGAATGATCGAAAGTTTTAGAACCATTTTCAGTATCGCAACAACATTTTGTAAAAACCAGTGATGGTCTCTGAAAATGATTCATTCAGCAACCGAAACACTGAATAAACAACCGAAACACTGAATATAATGTTTCTGTTGTAATTATTATCTATTATTGTTATGAATGTAATTATTACAGAGTTTAAGTTAATAAAAAAAAAACATATATTTTATCTCACTGTTCAGAGACATGATTTATATTTTTTTACTGTGTTATTATTATTATTATTATTATTATTATTATTATTATTATTATTATTAAAGGTAGTAGTAATCTATCGTGGGTTGTTAATATCGTGCATGAACACTTCTTATTCGACAGGTTTGATGGTTGATTTGCGCTTTGTTTCGTTTTTTTTTTTTTTTTTTAACTCTCCTCTTCACTGAGCTCCCACGTCACGGACACGAACATCATCATCATCATCATCATCACAACTGTGAGTAAATGAACGTCCACGTCACGCACTAATTAAATCAGAGAGTGATGTTTAAATGAAGCGCGTTAAAGACGCGGAGTCCGTGCGCCTGCTCGCACGCGCGCTCGAGGAGGAGTCGGCATGCCAATCACAAGCATCACAAGCACCCCCCCCCCACACACACACACACACACACACACACACACACCCCACCCTGCACCCCTCCCTCCCTCCCTCGCGCCCCGCACGTGAGAGCTTTAGAGCCGGGGTCGGACTCCAGAGGAGCCTGACTTCAGTCGCGAGGAGGAGGCGCGAGCGCTTCATTCGGAGCTGAGCGCATCCTGTGACGTGTGGCTGCTGGACGGAACACCGAGAAAGAAAAAGAGAAAGAGAAAGAAGAAGAAAAGAGAGAGGGAGAGAAAGTGACAGAGAGACAGAGAGACAGAGAGAGACTCTGATTTCTCCGCACTGCGCGCGTCCTGCTTCGGCTGTGCGCTTGCTGTCGAGCGGCTCGGCTCGGCTCGGTCACCGGACATGGCTTTCCCGCAGCTGGGTTACCCGCAGTACCTGTACGGGGTCGGAGCGACGCCCTCCTCCGTCTCTCCTGCCTCCCCCCCGGCGGCTCGCGCCCCTAACTGTGACGTGGCGTCCCTGCTGGCGGCGGCCGGTGCGGCGGGGAGCGGCGGCGGGGTGTACGGCGCGCATCCCTACAGCTACAGCGCGCTCCTGCCCTACAGCAGCGCCGAACTCGCGCTCTTCTCTCACATGGTGAGCGCTCCACACTTCACACTGCGCACCATCAACACAGAAAGCAACAGGGTTCGGCATCGAGGCCTAGTGCCATAAAGAGTGAGCAGAAATTTAAAAAATAATAACACCCCAGAGATTTATTCAAAATGAACAACGCGACCCACTTTAAATTCTACAAACCTGTAATGACTTCAATACTTCATATCTCTGAATGATACAAGAGGGGATTTACTGAAAAGCTGCTTTTAAATGTTTCATATCGCGAACAAATAGGAACTGTTTACGAGAATCTTAGTTTAAAAATTGTATTTAGTTTTTTTTGTGTTGTGTGTCAGATTAAAATGGCAATAATTCGTGCGCAAAATAATTGTAGATAAATTATTTTTTTAAATTGACCTGAATATATATATTTTTCAATTTCTAAGCGAATAAGAACGTCGTCCTGAATGTGCACATTTCACAAAATAATAACTATTTGATGAAGTGTGGTTTGGTAAAAAATGTATTTAGTAAAACATACAGGCTGTCAGGTTTGTTGACATTATGAAAAGGTTTAAAGTTTAAAAATGAATTGACGGAGGTTCGATTTGTGCAGCCGTGTGGATGGACACTTCTATTAAAATAATAAACAAAATTGTACTTAAACAAAAAAAAAGGTTAGAACAGTTGGAATAAAATGGGAAGGGGGTTATATTTTAGTGATTTAATAACACACCGAAAGTCGCTTTACTCATCAGAGGACATTTTGTCCACATTCTTTTCCATTTTAACTTCTTTTTTTTTTGTTAAAATGCGACTGTTGCGTTTGGCGGTGGATGATTTTCGTTTCGGTTCAGTAATGAACCAAATTTGACCAGGTTAAAGAACAAAATATTAATAGTAAAATGTTTTCGTTCGTTATTGTCATTAAAACGCATTTCTTCACGGAGTTCGTTTATAAGTTCGATTTGTGACGATGTTTCGATTATTGGTGAGCAAAGCTAAAGGTGCTGTTTATAAATGTTCTATTTATATGTACATTTAATTTCAGCTCAGTTGCTTTTAGGATTTTCAACAGTTTAAATATAAGACTTCGATATTAATTTTATAATTATTGTAAATAACATCGGGTCGTTTGTTAAATATTTATATCTATAAAATGCGATCAGAACTAAATCGTCGGGGGTTTTTCTGTTGTTCTGGTAGAGTTTATTCTGTTTGCAGAATTAGATTTTTTTATGAGTTTAAAAGACTCATGAATTATTGAATTTGTCTGAAGATAAATGCGCAGTTCAAAGTCCGCGACGCGTCAAACTCGAGATGACGGATTTCCAAAAAGCTTTTCCACAGGGATTCGTGGCGTTTTGCTCCACGGCCTGCTGTTTATTTCCCACGTCTCACACCAAATTTAGTTTCATGGTTCCTTGGTCTTTTTTCTCACATCACACAATAGGAACCTCCTGCTGTCTCGGGTCAAAAGGCTGAACTTAATGTGGCTTTAAAGGCCGCACGTGGAAACGCGACAACTAAACCTGCAAACGTGAATAAAACGGTGACAGATCTCGTGGTTAACGCTCTTTTCTCCCATTTTGAACAGAGATTAATAAAATAACATCGAACTGAGTGATGTGGCTTTAAAATCCTCTTTAGGACTTAATAGAATATGAAAATGCTTTACAAACCAAATGAACATTTTATTATAGGAATGTTTCCTGCCTGACGAAGAAGAAATAAAACCAAGAATAACTAAAGTAAAATTAAGTGTAAAAGTTTGGAGATTCATTTTGTTATATGTATTTTTAACTCTCAGTACCTTTACACAACTTAAACACTTAAATTCATTAAAAAATAGAGAGAAAGAAAGAGAGAGAGGGAGAGAGAGAGAGAGAGATGTGTATCATTTACTTCAATAGCACAAATGTAGAAAATTAAAATTTTATACTGTAAACTTCCAACAGTTTGGGGAAATCCCGTTTCTGATCCAGCATTAGTCTCACTGCAGAAAGTAAGGTTCATGGTTGGGTGAGTTTGGTGTGGAAGAACTTGCCTAAACTCACACAGAGCCACACACACATTTTTTTAAGATGAACTACAACAGAGCAGCTTATTAAATATTAAAATACTCTTTTATATGAAAATTCTCGCAGACACATTACAAATTGTTGTAGAAAGAAAGTGGGAGCCATTATAGCCGAAAAAAAACAAACGTTATAGAACATCCTGTGGATGTAATGTGTAGGTGTCTGAACACCTTTGTGCATAAATATATATATGTATACAGATATGTGATAAGGAGCAGCTGTGCATTATGGGGTGCATGTTAAATGTGTTTCCTAAATTAGAAAAAAATCATGGAATTTAAACAGAAATTTGGAGATGAATAAATGCAGAATAAAGGGATTCCTTTTTAAACACTAAACTGATCTGGGAACATGAATCAACACTGAAGCTCAGTATAAAAAAAAAACAACAACATTTTCACACCTACTGTTAATTTTAATTAAAAGTTTCATTTATCCAACAAAATTTCTATAAGTCTCATTATTTACAACATCACGGTAAGCAATGACTGATCACCAGCGAAAAGATCCAACAGTTAAAGTCGTTAACTCTTTCATTTTCAATTATTAATACATTTTTTTTGCAAGATGCTTTAAATTCATTTATTTTTTAACATATTAAATGTCTGAATCTAAAAGTACAGAGGAATTTTAAGGCTCCACACGTGAGCTAGGTGAACACTGTGGTGGAGCGCATGAGGTAATAAAGTACTTTAGAGTAATTAGCTCAATATTAATCCAGTTCATTAAACATTAAAGGAGTTAATTGAAGTCGATCACTAATTAAATGTTGAGAAATAATGAAACATTAAAAGTTAATTGAAGATTTGAACACGGCAGGTTTGTACAATACTGTACAATCACATGTTAATCAGTCTTTAATAAATCATTTACAGTTCATGTAACAACTGAAGGTTATTCAAATCCATTAATAGAATGTTAGCTTTACATTTATTTTATTTAATAGTGTTTAGAGAGAGAGAGAGAGAGAGAGAGAGAGTCTGTCCAAACATTTACATAAGCACATGGCTCTGTCCTAATTTGGCATTAACACATGGGTCACTAATTAAATATAACACACTAGGTTCTCTTTACTGTCCCACTTTGTTTTGAATATGTTTTGTCTGAAGAATTCAGAGCGTTGTTGTGACACCCAAAGACCTTACACACATGCTCACCGATCCTTTACATCATATCCATCTTTCTTTATTTTTTGATTCTTTCCTTTTTCTCACTTTTCTTCGTCTTCCCTTTTTTCTGTCCTTATCTTCCACCTCCTGTCCCTCTGTCCATCCGTCCATCGTTCTATACTGCCTGTTTCTCAATTCAGTTCATACACAGTGATCTTAACGTGTAATGTTCTCCACTGTTTTAGGGGTCACAGTACGAGCTGAAGGACAGCCCGGGTATCAGTTTCACCACTCACACCTCCCCTGCCGCCTTCTACCCGTATGGTGGGTTCCAGTATGGCGATGCGTCCAGACCAAAGAACGCTACCCGTGAGAGCACCAGCACACTAAAGGCCTGGCTGAACGAACACCGAAAAAACCCCTATCCCACCAAAGGTGAGAAGATCATGCTGGCCATCATCACCAAAATGACCCTCACCCAGGTGTCAACATGGTTCGCCAATGCCAGGAGGCGACTTAAAAAGGAGAACAAAGTCACCTGGGGTGCAAGGGCCAAGGAGGATGGCGAGGACGGGGGTCTCTTCAGCAGCGACAATGAAGATAAACGTGAGGAGGAGGAGGAGATAGACCTGGAAAGTATTGACATTGATAAGATCGATGAGAATGATGGGGACCGCAGCAACGCGGAAGAGGAGGATGAGGATGAGGACGAGGACGAGCAAGGAAAGCAAGGACAAAAGATTACCAAGGAGCTGGAGGAAGCCAACGATGACAGAAACTCCACCAAAAGCATGACTGTAATGACATCACCGGGTCTTCAGCTCCCCGTTAGCAGTAAACCCAAAATCTGGTCGCTGGCGGAAACAGCGACAGCCCCTGACATCTCTAAAACCGGAACTGCTGCTCAGCATCCGGCTTTTCTCACCAACCACAGACTGTACACCTGCCCTATCGGAAAGATCCACAGCTGGAACAATGGTGGGTTCCTTAGCCAGAACACGCTGCTCAATGTCCGGACATTAGTGGGAGTAAATCAGCATCATCACCATTCCCATCATAGTCACCAACAACAACAACAACAACAACAACAACAACATCATCAAAGTTTAATAGAGAAGGACAAAATTCCAGAGCAGCTCAGTCCCAAGCCCCATACAGGTGAGAACGAACCATCAGCAACATCATCAACATCATCAACATTATTATTATTATTATTATTATTATTATTATTATTATTATAATAATAATAATAATAATAATAATAATAATAATAATAATAATAAATTTTAGTTTTCATTCTCATTATTACTTATCCTCATTTTACATCAAAATAATTCAATTTAAAACATATGTACATGTTATTAATATTATTTTTATTTTTGCATCTATTTTTGTAGTTATACATCAGTAATATATTAAAAGACTGTCGAATATTTTTTACATTATTATTTTTGGATGTATGTTTGATTTCATCCTTCATATGATCTTTTGATATGACAATATTATATGTTCCATTTTTACTCATTTTAATGTAAATAAAACCTGTTCACTGCAAACCACCTCTCTATATTCTCCCTATTTATTATTGATTTGCTTTTATTACTGTTCAGATCGGCAAGTCGAGTCACCGACACAACCGCTCAAATCCTCCTTCCGGCCCCTGCTTGACAGGTAATTATTAATGTTCATTATCAATATTATTATTTATTTATTTTTATTATTATTGGTCATGATTGTTACTGAGAAAAGAGCTTTATAAACACTGAGTGAGAAAACAGGTCAAACTGTCTGAAGACCCTCAAGAGAAGGATTTTGTGTGTGTGTGTGTGTGTGTGTGTGTGTGTGTGTGTGTGTGTGAGAAGCCCCTTGAGGGAGGTTTTCCCCCATTTAACTTCTTCACACACACACACACACACACACACACACACACACACACACACACACACACACACACTATCATTATCTCAACTCGTATAAAGAATTAATAATACTCTTTTTAATAGGGTGGACAGAGAGACCATAAAGACAATAAATAGATACAGTGCTGGTGCTGCATCACTAAAGAAATATTTTATTCTTAAAGTGATGTTATTATTTGTATGTGATGTAAGAACAAAGGTCTATTTTAAAGGTAAATTACTGACCTCTATCGTTCGGACATAAAACTGCATGTTTATTTTTCAGTGATAAATTTAATCGATTGGAAATACGAGTTTCTCTTATATTATAATACGAACCGATTCTCTTATATTACAAACAGATTTATTATTTCACTTATAAACTTAGAAATCAATGCTAAAAAATATCAGCAATTCATGTTTAAAGTATCTTTATGTAAATTAAATTTTCTGGGTTTTAGTAATTTAAAAGCTAATTTTCGTAACTGAATTTTAAAAACGAGGTGAATTGAGTCAATAGTGTAGACTGGCCACTTTATTAAATACACCAGCCTGCGTCCACATTAATTGTAGTCTATTTCACTGCATACCTTGTTAGTCCATTTTACATTGCACTTAATGATCAGCACCCCCTCAGAGCAGGTATTATTTGGCTGGTGGATAATTTTTACTTTGTATTGGCGTGGCGATGTGTTAGTGTGTGCTGTGCTGGTACGAGTGGATCACACACAGCAGTGCTGGTGGAATTTTTTAACATCAACAAGGTTTAGTATTTCGTGATCACTGATGAAGGATTAGACAAACTGTGCAGCAACAGATGACCCACTGTCTCATATTGCTCAAGGTGGGGCAATAAGGTGGAGGTGTGTAATTGAGTGTACAGTACAACACACACTCACACACCTGCACCTGTCAGTCACTGCAGTACTGAGCATCATCCACCACCTCAATAGTACCTGCTCTGTCCATGGTCCTGATCATCAGGGAACAAATTAAACATGACTTGGTGCCTTTTGGTAAATCATTTAGTTGAGTTCTATCATTTAAACTTTTTGTCTGCCATGCAAACAACTAAACTCCAACAATGTTGCAGTAAACAAATAAAAGCATCTTCTCATTCGGTGGCTGATGATTTTAATTAATCAGTTCTTCTCTTTCACAGGAATCCTCAGCGCATCCTCACCACCTGATCACCTCATACACTCAAACATATATCCCAGAGAAAATGACTAAGAACTATTGGAAGTTTTGTAATGAATAATAATAATGATGGATATTATTATTATTATTGTTGCTGTTGTTATTATTATTATAGCGCTTAACTTGATCTCAGCTCATTTGGTAGGTTTGAATCTCTCTTTCTCTGTGCTGGTGTTTTTACTGATTTTTTTTTTTTTTTTTTTTTTTTTTTTTACATTTGGGTTTATTTCTCTCTGTAAATCGAATCTGTAAATAGTGACTGGACCGAGTTTGTGCAGATCATATATTTTGTCTAAAATAAAACCAACAAATTATAGAGACATTCAAAGCCTTTGTTTCATATTTATGCATTTAGCAGGTCAGGATTTTACTCCTGATGAGCTGCTTTTAATATTTCGCTGACTTTGCATTCTTCTTCTTTGAGATTTATGTTTTTATGTCATGATCCTTGACGACACTGTTACTAATATGCTGAATTATTTTGGTTAGTTTCTGCGATCATGTCACAGAATAAACAAATTGACTCTAATGCAGAAGTTATGGAAAATGTCCATTACATTTTTATTTAAAAATACCAAGATGCCACCTAGTGATTGGTCTCAAAATGAAATTAAACCCACATCAGTAGACACCATGTGGACACAAGTATTTGGACACAGCTTTTAATCAGTGATCATTCATTTCCATTACCACTACTGTATAAAATCAAGAGCCTGTGCTGTTAACAGTGTGGGGAAGGCCCTCTTTTGTTCTTGACTGGTCCTGACCTCAAACAGATCCAACACCTTTGTAAAAAACTAGAATGGAGATTGTAAAGCAGGCCCCTCTCACCCATCATCATTACACACTTTACTTGGTATCACACGACGGCATCACCTTAAAACTAAATACACGATCATATAAATGGCGACTAGGCAGATGCCGGTGTTAACAGCTTGTATTCTTGCGTATTATCTGAAGGGTTAACCATAGAGCTGGTTCAGATACTAACTGGAACATCGCTCATGAAAGCTCATGTATGTAAATATATCTCGAGTATGGAGGTGGGGTGGCTGGGTGAGGGGGCGGGGCCGAAGCTTATTGAGGTGCTAATCAGAGTGCAGATGGTTGTTGGACAGAAGCAGCTGTGAGTGACACTGAGAAAATAACGTGGTCCCGCCCCACTCCAGCCGAAATCATAATAAATAGATCAGATCCAATCTGCTGGGGATGAAGGCGCTTCTGCACTCGACTCGATAATACATGATTAATGACTTTGTGTGTGGTCACTGTCAGAGTCAAATGAATTTTTGTCCATCAACATTCAGATGATAAAGAAACACAGAGGCATGTGTTATTTTAATCTCTGGATTAAGAGCTAGTATAATTCAAAGCAAAGCAAAATAAGAAAAGATAAATTAATAGAATGAGGGCACTTAAAATTTCAAATGTTAGTGTTAGGGTATCGGTTTGGACAACAGGGTTCTGGTTAGTCTTTATATGAGTGTAAGGGTTCTTGTTAGGGTTCCTGGTAGGTTTAGGTTTTCGGTTAGGGTTAGGGTTAGGTTCCCAATTCTTTTTTTTTAAGGGTTAGGGTTTTTTTCCGGTTAGGTTTCTTTTCGTTGAATTTAAAGGCAAAATGATGTAAAGTGTTGAAGTCTCAGTGACGCTGATCGCTGCTTCTTCATGTTTACTGGCTTTTTATTTATTAGCAAAGTCACTGTGCGTCAAGAAGATAAAGCTAATTCAGCAGGTTGTCAGATTTATTAAAGCATCAGATTTTGCGCCTGAGCTCCAGATAATCATCAAATCATTTCCTCTTCCTTAGCAGGATTTTGACAATAGCGCCCGTGTGCGTTAGCGCCATTATAAATCTTCTCTTATCGCTCACACAAAGTGACTGTAGGTCTATTTTTTGTTAAAGGGAGAGGAAACAAAAAGACCCAACCACATGTTGGACAATATTGATGGCAGATGGAGGCAACTTACACTGTACAGGGTTATAAATTATAGCATGGGGGCAGTCCGTTAAAAATCCAAAATACAGTACACGAGAAAGACTGAGGGACGGGTGGATGGAAAGAAAACAAAGAAAAGAAATAAAGAAATATTTCTGCGCAAAAGCTCACAGAAACCTAATATTAAACCTTTGAAGGTTCCTGCGGGTGTAATGAGTAGGTGTCCCCATACTTTTGTTCATATAGTGTTTTAAATATTTAAATTTAAAAAAATAATAATAATGTTCATTAAGACAAACAAATAACAAAAATGTTATTAAATGGTTTAAATGTTTTTTAAGAATGAATTAAATTTGAACATTACTGAAACAAATTCACTATGGTTCTTTTTAAGTCTAAATTAATATTTCATATGTGTATCTTATTCTGTCATTCTCAAAGTTCTCTAAAAGTACGTAGTATTCAATATATATATATATTACTATATATTACAATATTACAATATATACTATAGAAGAAAAACAAAACCTTTATGCTTAAATATTTAACTCTGTTGAGTGAAAGTTGATCTGCACGTTTAATTACTAGATTCACTAGATTAGAATCATAATGGCGCAATAAGAAAATTAAACATTCGATTGGATGACTGTGTCCCACACAGAACCCTAACATAAAGCCCATCACACTCCTTTAGGATGAACTTAGGAGCTAGGAAGCTTTTTCAGAGTAGAAGCTGTTACACCTGCAGGGAGGTGGGTAATTTAAGCCAGTTAATTAGAGACACCCATATGGTAGCACATTGGACATCTTGTGGCCTTCAGAACCAAAGAGATTTATCAGAGCAAACATTCCACTAGGTATTGAAATGATTCTGCAGGGATATGGTATGGAATGGTACTCAACAGAGTTGAACTCAACAGCCCATTCTACCTTGTTGCAGAGATGTTCCATAGAATTAAGATCTGTGTTTATGGAATGAAGGAGAACTCACTGTTATGATGCTGGGACCAGCTCTTGACTAGACGACCTTGTTGCATAGTGCATTATAAAAAGTAAATGTTGTAAAATAAGATGCACAGAACAGGATCATGGCAATAATAATTTGCATTCAGCTAAATTAATGTGGCCCGGGTACAAAAAACTGTCTGCAAATTATTATTAGAACGACAAGTGAAATTTATAAAGGAGGAGGATCCCATGGTGCAATTAGGTCTCTCGCAGCACACATGAGAACTTCCCCAAACATACGGACAGCAGATGAAGCCGGTTAACCGCCATCGACAATATTTATGGACGCGCTCACACACCCTGCTGTCCTCTCGGTGCCTTTCCTTCTCCGGTCTGGAAACGGATGGAACAAAAGTGCTGCAGGACAAATTTGGCTTCGCTTTAATCTGGAAATTATAACCATAAATGTCACTGTCACTTAAATCAAGCGTGAGTTTTGTGGACGTGTGCAGTTTAGCCCTGCCGCTAATTACTATCTCCTGAGTCTGTAAAAGTAAACATGCCTTGGCGATATGATTATAATAGGAACGGGAATGGAAACAGTGTCGGTTGTGGAGAGAGAAAAGGTCACAGGGAAATGGATTTGCTGTTTCGACATGTCGAAGCAGAAATGATCGTGTATCTGATTTATTTATGCACATATGCAATACCTTCAATCTGCTCACAGTTAAAACCTCTCCTAATTTTACTTTTCTGTTGCCCCAGTTCAGTTATTCTATTTTCTGAAAGACAAAGTCGTTTTTTTGGAACTTCGGAATGAGTTTATATACTTGTAGTTATAATAAACCTTTCAAGTAAACCAGCTTCTATAAACACAGTTTCCAAATCCCATCACGGATTTGCTTGTTCCTGGACTGTAAAAACACAACGCATATCCTGAAAGAAATCATCACACACGCATGAAGACCATGCAAACCTCACAGAGACAAAACCTACACTGTCCGTCCTGGAAATCAAACCTAGGACTGAGCACAGAAAGCAGTCACAATAAACAAATGAACAGCACTCACTGTACAACCATACTATAAGTGTCCTAATACTTTTGTCCACATAATGTAAAATTTACTTTTAAAGCATTAAACATAATTTCAAATTGTGTTCTTTTCATCGCACTTCGAGCTCAAAAGCCTATGTCTTTGATATAATGCTGTATTATATGTGATCCTAAGGCCTTCTGTATATAATGTATTGACCCGTCTAGAGTGGACCACCCATCTAATGAGCTTATTTTTAATATATATTGTTTTCTTTTTTCTTTTCCCAATACATTCACCCCGCAAGGGTTTATTATGTTTCACAAGCTGTTTATGTTGCAGTTCTATCAAGTTTAATGCTGGAATTTGTCAACGATTTAAAAAAAAACACAGAAGCTTATTATTAGTTGGTGTTCACATGGCATCTGTGGGGTGAATAAATAAAATGTTGAGGTTCTCAACGAGGCGCTGAACATTTTCCAAACAAGCCCATGATTAAAGTCACTGTGAGCTTATACTGTCGATGTGCAGATTCATGGAAACACAAAGAGCCCAGAAAGAGCTCCATCTTTGTTCCCATGAACCAGGGCTGTGTTCCAATAACCATCATTTAGGGCACGTTTATTATTTTATTAGCTCGGGTGAACATCGTTGGATGAAAGGATTTTCAGCTACAAAGAATTTAGAAATAACTAAATGGCGTTTTTGACCGTGTGCGTTTGGTTGGGGCGGACAGAATGGAGGAAAACCCTGAGCTCAGAGTTTCGTTAAAGTTTCTATTACCTGGTGGAAGAATTTGCCTGCGAGCTCGGCCTGACAGATCGGACAAAAGGTTGTGACGGTGAAACAAGAGCCACTTTTATGAGGTCCGTAATACAAGCCCTGGGCCGCTGGGAAACAGATCCACTGATGAAAAAGAGGGCCGAGCTCCATCTTTCATGGCAATGTCGCTTTTATTTTGGCCCACAGACAGAAATGACAGACAATTAAAAAGGCACAAAAGCAAGAGGGAAATTCACTCATGGTCCGAATGACCCCGGTCCTACCTGCCGCTGTATCGATGGCACCGGCTGCCTTTTCATCGAGGCAGTGAAACGTTTCGAGGGGGAAATGATTTTAAAAAAAAGACACAGATCTGAGATCTTCATTGATTACTGATTTTTTTTTTCAGTTTTCAAAGTATGTGGGCATTAAAGGGTTTCATCACATTTGTCCACATATATTAATATATAAATATCTATCCATCCATTATCTTCCACTTTAAAAAGTTTCGGGTGCTGGGCAGATACATCCAGAACAGAGCACCAATCTATCACTGTACACACACTCTCTCTCTCTCTCTCTCACACACACACACACACACACACACACACACACACACACACACACACTATATAGGAGCAATTTAGGGAGAAAACCGGAGAAAATATACACAGACATGTGGAGAACAGGGAAATTAGAACCTGTATGTATACATATATTGTATACATACTGTATATTTATATTAGTATCAGAATACTTTATTAATTCCTGGAGGGCAATTGTAGTTATACATATATAACGGTATGTGATTCAGATTCTGTCCATATTTAATTTTTGGGATATTCAAATCAAATTATGACTGCATGAGTTTTTGATTATTGATTATTTTCATCCATTCCAGAGTCTAAGGAACATTTTTAGTCTTGTCTTCAGTCCTACAATCTGACTTATGTTGCTGTAAAAACCTGAACCGTAAATAATTTAGATAAAGTATAAAAAAAAACATCAAACTAAAAAAAAACAACCTGAAATCTTTTGAAACATTGAATGATGTGCTTTAAATCGAAGCCTAGAAAATTATTGAGCCGCATTTTTCTGCGAACATCTGTAACAGAATAGATGTAAACACCGTGTACTCATGCAAAGTGAATTTAAACCAAAGTGGACCAGGCCACGCACTTACGCCGCTGGAGGGGTAACCGGCTTTAATCTAATAAAAGAACGGAAAGACGAGCATAATCTCAGAAACGTGGATCTGCGGCGGGAGACCATGTGTCTCTGGCAATGTATGGACATTTTGCTGGTTAGCATAAAGTTTAGAGTCTTGACCTCTCTCTTTCACGTACGCCGTGCTTTAGGAAACGGGTGCTTATCCTGAACATATTGAAATGTGTGTAGTCCCCTGTTTTGACCCGTAGGAAGCGCAGGCTTTCTCCAGATATGTAAATGCGAGAGGCTGAAGAAAGGAAGCCCGCGAGTCCTGAAAGCTGAACGAGATTAGCCAAATTGAATCATTTGAAAAGTGAAGCCGGGGGCCAAATGTTAGCGAACTTGTTTGCTGTGGGCCAGGTGAAGGGCTCAGACGCATGTTTACCCGCCGAGATGGGGGGAGCAAAAAGGGTTTACTGGAATTAGATAATAATAAGTCCTGGTGCGGTGTCAGCGAGGTTTTCATAAGGAAACTTTTTCTATCAGAGAGACGTTCCTGTTCAGCACAGCACACGATCTTAAAGCTTCTCAAAGGTCTGAACTTCATTCTGCTCCTTTTTTTTAACCCCTCCTGGACTGGGTTATGGTACCTCTGTTAAGACTCATTCCTTCATCTATTATCTTCCGCTTTATCCTCTATTAGGGTCGCGGTGGGGTTCCCCATGCCCATCCAGGGGAGAATGTTTCGGGCGCTGGGCAGATACACCCAGGACAGGGCGCCAATCTGTCGCTGGGCACACACTCACTCACACAAACACACTCTATATGGGGCAATTTGGAGAACTCCATGTTTTTGGACTGTGGGAGGAAACCGGAGAACCCGGAGGAAACCCAGGCGGACACGGGGAGAACATGGAAACTCCATCCAGATGGGGATTTGAACTGGGAATCCCTAGCGCTGAGAGGAGAACATGCTAAACCACTAAGCCACCGTGCTGCCCCTCTGTTAACACTATAGATGTTTGTTACTGCAGCATGTTACTCTGTAGTATTTTATTTAATCCTTCTTTGTGTATGTGTTTTAAAACAAATCATTGAGTGATACACGTGATCCTCACAGGGGCCTTTCAGCATCATTTTCCTGTTAAATGCAGGAGTCGAGATATTTTCTGCAGCTATAACAGTTCCCACTTCTCCAGGAAGACACACTAACAGGAACTACAGGAACTACACTTTACAGTGTGTTACATATTAAAAAAAACTATATATAACTATATATATATATATATATATATATATATATATATATATATATATATAACCATATATAAAAAAAAACTATATCTATATATAATTTTTTTTTTTTTTTTAACTATATACATCCTAAATGTCTGACTAAATATAAGTGTCAGGTGACCGACCACGACGCAATGGTAGGATGTCAGACTTGTACACTTCGTGTCCAGCATCGGCGTTAGCAACCTGATCTGGACTTACATTTTCATTTTAGATGTTGACAGAATGCACAAAGTGTTTCAGGGATGCCACGGTGTCATCCCTAATCCCCACAACCAGATTTATTATCTGTGAGAGAGTCTGAACCATCAGCACCAGTGAAAGGGAGGATAGTAATGCGGGATGTTGCTGTGTGTATAAATATAAATATAAATATATATATATCAGAACGAAGGTTTGAGGTCGTTTGTAAAGTGAAACTTCAGACGTCTCTCAGGTTTCTAGTTCATTTGCCCAAATTTCAGAGACGACAGGGTTTTAAATCCCATGATTCATGTCTGTAGAGGACCATGGTTCAGTTTAATGAAGTGGTTTAAGCTCTTTATTATGTAAATCCAACAATTGTGAGACCTTTATTAATGTACATGATTAGTCACCAATTTCATTTATATGGGATGACACGATGATAAAATCTTTTTTTTTTTTTTTAATCCTGAATATAAAGGGACATTGCTCGATGGGGTTTGCATGTTCTCCCTGTGTATGCAGACAGCATGAGTTTCTCTTTTTCAGTGTAATAAAGTCTAAAAAAATGCTAGTGGTTAAATATAAGGGGAAAAAAAAGATTGTCCCGTCCTTGATTGTTTTTGTTTCTTCACTGTGACAGGGATAGGCTCCAGTATCGTCTCTCTGCCTACGTTATACTGCAGGTTAATTTTGCTGTTCTTATATAAAAAACTGCTAATTATTTATTCAAGTGACACTTTGGGGCAGAACAGGAGGCGAAAGTTTAGTATTGTAGCCTGACAGCTAGAAGTCCATGGGTCAATCAAAGTCCTTTCTATTTGAAGTTTGCATGTTCTCCCTGTGTGTACCTGGGCTTTCTTTCGCAGTTTGAAAACGTAGTCAGTAAACTGAAGATGTTGAATTGTCTCAGGGTGTGAACCCTAGGCCTGAGTGTCGGCTCTCCACAATCCCCCGATTCAGATCATTTGTCTTCGTTTCTCTAGATTATAGAGATGATTTCTGGATTCTTCATTCATTTATCCATTATCTTCCACTTTATCCTATATTAGGGTCGCGGGGGGGGGGTTCCCCATGCCCATCCAGGGGAGAACGTTTCGGGCGCTGGGCAGATACACCCAGGACAGGAGGGCACACAGACACACTCAATATGGGACAATTTGGAGAACTCAATTGACTTGATCCATGTTTTTGGACTGTGGGAGGAAACGGAGAACCCAGAGGAAACCCACGCGGACACGGGGAGAAAATGCAAACTCCACCCAGGTGGGTATTCGAACCGGGAATCCCTAGAGCTGAGAGGAGAACATGCTAAACCACTAAGCCACCGTGCCACCCTGGATTCTTCATACTGTGTATAAATAATTGTTGTTTGCAGTGTGTGCTCTAGTTCTTAAACTTGCTGTTAACACTAATCCCTTGTCCAAATCAAACCCCTACACCCTATCTGTGTACATGCCAGTGTGTCTGCTGTCTTTAATTCTTGGGTTCCTAAAGGTCGGATGGGTTAAATGATATTTGATTAAAACTCACAGCCAAGTCCTTTTTCTCCATTCTGCAGGGAATCTCCCAGTGTGTCAGAGTGTGTGTGTGTGTGTGTGTGTGTGTGTGTGTGTGTGTGTGTGTGTGCTCGCATGTCTTTCGCCACTGTTTATCAATCCCTGGGCAAATCCAATTAGCCTTCCAACCCTATTAACCTGCTCAGCTGGGTGAGAGAGTTCGCTCTTCACGCCCGCTGCCAATATCTCATTTCTCTCTGCTCTGATAAGATCAGAACCCAGATACTCAATGGCCTTCATCCCTCTCTCACCCCTCACTCTCTCCCTCTCTCGCTCTATTTCACCAAAGACGGGGTTAAAAGAGAAAAAAAAAATAAAATAACCCAGGCACTAAGTTGACTTGTTTGTCCACTGGCAGGCGGAGATCAGGTGGAGGGACGGGATGATTTCTCTTATCGAGACGCCCCACAAAGGCCTGAGACGAGCGGCGTGTGATTAACATTCCTCTCCGGCCGCCACTTTTCCATCACCGGACTGACATGCGCCCGCGCGCGACATTGTTATTCCCGGTCGAGAAATCAATTTGTATCAAACGCACACTGTAATTTATTTGTTGCCTTTGAAGGCGAGCCGGTCCCGGCCGGGCTGAGGATAAACGGGAATGGACTCTTTATTTATTTCTTTATTTATTTTTATTCTTCCTCCTCTACTCCTTCTTCTCTCTCTCTCCTCTCATCCATAGCAAGCCTGATAAACTTTCTTGTGATCGTTCCGGGCTCCAAATCTCAAAAGGAACACCTTGTTGGACATCCTTTACCTTTTGCTTCCTGTCCATCAAACTACTTTCTCCTTTCTTTTTTTTTCTGTCACTGACATTTGATTTATCCCCCCCCCCCCCCCCCCCCGATCGGAACTCTGGGTAAAAACACTTCCTTACCGTGTGTCTGTGAACGTCGCATGACTCCGAATCCAATTTACAGAACCGCAGCTGAAGCATCTTCAGAATCCGCACCATTTCTAAAATCCAACCTTCCACAAAACAAAACATAGAATTTATTTTTATAATTTACTTTAATATTAACTGCACAAAAATAAACCCTGTTTGAAAAATGTGCTTCTCGTCTGTGTTCGTCCTCACAGGGCTTCAGGTGTCAGAGTTATGGTTTAGTTTGATGACTGGGACTGCAGTCAGTGTCTGTGGTTGATGTTGTTGTAGTTTATTAAAGAATTCTAAATGGTTTATCACCCGTTGTGGTATAAGTCTCTTTAAGGCTCTGATTAAGGAGGTGTGGCCTCTGTTTGAGTCAGTCACTGAAAAGCGGGTGTGGCTGTTGTAACTGTGAGGTACAGTTATGGGGGTGTGGCTTTCGTAAGATCTGACAAAGTGGGCGTGAACTTTGTGCCTGTCAAATCGGGATTTTGTACCTGTTAATCTATATGTGTGTATCTGTGTGTATGTGTGTGTGTGATGAGGGGTGAAAGTAGACATGCTCAGTTAGCCTCTGTACACAGACTGAAGCTGGTTATTGCATGCAGGGAGAATACAAGTTTGGGAACAGGCCCTTAGGTCCTCTTTTAAAACATCTGGATAGAGATGTTCATTTAAAACAAAAAAAAAATTAATCACTTCTTTATTTTTCCATTTTTTTAAATGACTTATTTTTATACAGCACATAAACATAAGCCACAAAGTAGCTTAACAAATAAAATTATAAAAGCTAAAATATAAAACATACTGGATCCAAGAGGAAGCCCATTTTCTTTTTATTTTTAAATCATAAAAACCTTATGGCGCTCTATACATTAAAATAAACTGATAGCTGCAGATTTTCAAACAAGCCGTCATGTAATAAAAAACAAAATAAAATAAGCTTCAGGTGCATCGTAATGTGACTTTAAGGCTGCTAACATATATGAGAGGGTAGAAGGTGGTGGTGGCTCAGTGGTAAGACCATTGTGCTATTGATTGGAAGGTTGGGGGTTCAAACCTGGGGCCCCCACGTTGTCAGTGTAAACCCTTGAGCAAGGTTATTAACTCTACTTTGCTCCAGGGAGGCTGTTTCTTAACTGACTCTGCACCATAACCCCCACCAGCTAACTCGAGACGGAGGAGAAAATAAGAAAGAATTTCACTTTACACTGCATTTCATCAGTTTGTGCTTCATAAATGAGGTATATTTTATATAAATATAAAAACAATTTCATCTTTTTTTAAAAATGTATAATTATCGTTACACTCAATTTCTATCTATTGCACAGTGTCTTATTAATGCTCTGTGTGTTTATGCATTTGTGTGTGTGTGTGTGTGTGTGTGAGTTGCTGTGTAAGCGTTGTCTGTTTCTCTGATGTCTTCCACTCACAATCTGAACATGTGCTGTCATTATTGTTACTGATGTGCACATCGATACAGAAGTACACACAATAATTACACAGATGGGTATGTGTGCATGCATGCGTGTGTGTGTGCGTGTGTGTGTGTGTGTGTGTGTGTGTGTGTGTGTGTGCATATGTGTGTCAGAGAGAGAGTGAGCCCACACATACCCAATTTCAGGGGATAACTGATGGATGGATAATGATGTGCATCAGTAAATAAGCAGATGTGTATGTCGGTAGGAGGCAGGTAAGTAGACTGATAGACAGTGCAGTATATATATATATATATATATATATATATATATATATATATATATATATATATATATATATATATATATATATATATATATATCATTCATTCATTATCTCCCGCTTTATCCTATATTAGGGTCCCAGGGGGGGTTACATATTTCCCTATAGTCATTGTACATTACACTACACACTCCGCTAAAATGAAAACAGTACAGGAAATGAAGTGGTAAAGTTTAAAGCGGTGCATTAGAGGCAGTACTGCGGAGAGAAAAAACGTCAGACACTGGAGGAGGAGTGATGGTAACAACAGATCTGAACAGCAGGTAACGGCACCGACGGTGGGAGGGGTGACATTACTAACACTACTGAAGAAAGGAAAACTACTGAGAGTGTGGTGGGGGGGTGTAGGGGCATTAAGAACACTACTGAACAGAGTGAAACAGTACATCGTAGGTAAAGAGATGTGGAGGTGATTTATTAGGTGGAAGCGAGCTTAAGCTGACCTTCGTTTAATTAACGCTGATGGAGATAAAGGTGAGTTGAGGAGTGTTAATCATTAATCACACTGAGTGTGTGTGTATAACCTTCTGACTGGAAGGTTAAAGTGAACACTCCGAGGAGCAGAGCTCATCACTTACACACTCAGCTGCTATTGTAATCCTCACACATTTATCCTCATTCTCCACCTTTTCTCTCCGTCTTTATTTTCAGATCAATTCCTTATTTAGGCAACATCTTTTTATAGAGAAACTGTACCTGCAAATAAGCTTTATAACGTTTTTTTTTTGTTGTTTTTTTTTAAGCTTCATTTATTCTGAATAATAGACCTGTAAGAACCATGCTGTCAGTGTGGCATGCAAATGTGGAGATACTGAAAAGAATAACTATTTAAAACTGTGAATTATTTAAAAACAAAAAATATAAGTATTTGATATCTTAATAGCATTTAGATCATCCACTTCATTTCAGTTTCAATAAAACACAGAGGGACAGTTCAGCACTGTTCATATGTAAACAATACTGCAAAAATAGCAAAGGATTGTAATACACAAGCAATGTTTTTTGCAGCAGTCCTCATTTAGACATTATTATAACTCTAATAAACTCAAGTAACATCAGATCAATCATTTTCCATTTCATTCTTTACTAGGGTTGCGGGGGTGTTTCCCATCCAGGGGAGAACATTTCAGGCGCTGGACAGATCCAGAACAGACACACAAATTCACATGCATACACACATAGCCACTAACTATATAGGGGCAATTTAGATAGGAGTAATTTAGAGCAGTCAATTTACCTTGAATCCATGTTTTTGGACTGTGGAAGGAAACCGGAGAACACAGAGAAACCCCACGTGGACACGGGGAGGACATGGAAACTCCACCCAGATCTGCTTTTGAAACCGGACCCCCAGCACTGAGAGGCGGACATGCTGACCGCTGTGTATTATAAAATTATAATGAAATACAATATCCGGGTTTTCATTTAGTCCCATTAATACAGATGTAAAAGAAATGTATTTTGGATTTCGGTTTGTTGTGACTTAGGAACCGACGCATCACTTCAGCGGGTCTCAGAAATTCTGCTGAAGAATAACAACAGCTCCTGGACGACCTCAGCGTGACCTCTCTGCGCTCTCTTTTCCCTCTGCTTTCACCTCTTCACTAATTATTAAGTGGAGGGTGAGTATAATGTGCCCTCCGCTCATGTGGGTGATTTGTGGGGGGGGTTTTAGACACACCTGGCTGCCTAATGGCTGCGTTTTTGAACACGTGCTTTAACGAGCAGCCTGTGAAGGTGGGAAAGAGACTGAATGTTCAACTGGAGGTCTGAGGATAATCTTCTGTGTTTGTTAATTTATAACGCCCAGTGCTGCCTTTACCACGAGATACGGGGTTCTGACCGGAACAAAATGACGGGACCGGTTATAGTTCCAGGATTATATCAGCTTGATTAAACTACAAGACTAGTTAAGCTACCTAACCCTTAAATATTTTTGCTTTTCATTTTATTATGTTTGAAAGTATAAGGACTTAAGTATTGCCACAACAACATTTATAACAGATTAATTAATCCACAGAATTTTTCCTGACAATATATTTACGTTGGTCCATATTAGCAACTAGAACAGCCTCCACACTTTCTCCAAAGTTTTTGTGCATTTATCCTGAGAAGCATTTGTGAGTTTGGACATTATCAATAAACTTTTTTCATTCATTCATTCATTATCTTCAGCTTTATCCTCTATTAGGGTCCCCATCCAGGGGAGAACGTTTCAGGCACTGGGCAGATACACCCAGGACAGGGTGCCAATCTATCACTGGGCACACACTCACACACACACACACACACACACACTCTATATGGGGCAATTTGGAGAACTCAATTGACTTGAACCATGTTTTTGGACTGTGGGAGGAAACCGGAGAACCTGGAGGAAACCCACGCGGACACGGGGAGAACATGCAAACTCCACCCAGATGGGGATTCGAACCGGGAATCACTAGTGCTGAGAGGCGAACATGCTAAACAACTAAGCCACCGTGCCGCCTATCAAAAAACTTTTCATTCATTCATTATCTCCCGCTTTATCCTCTATTAGGGTCGCGGTGGGGTTCCCCATGCCCATCCAGGGGAGAACGTCTCGGGCGCTGGGCAGATACACCCAGGACAGGACGCCAATCCATCGCTGGGCACACACTCACTCACACAGACACACTCTATATGGGGCAATTTGGAGAACTCAATTAACTTGATCCATGTTTTTGGACTGTGGGAGGAAACCGGAGAACCCGGAGGAAACCCACACGGACACGGGGAGAACATGGAAACTCCACCCAGATGGGGATTCGAACCGGGAATCCCTAGCTCTGAGAGGCGAACGTACTAACCACTAAGCCACCGTGCCGCCCATCAAAAAACTTAATTAACTTAATTAATAAAAGTAATTTTATAAACTTGTTCTAATAGGAATAAATGTTAACACCTGAATTTAATGATTTAGAGGTTTGTCACAATATTATTTATCTATTTATTCAGTGTTCAGGTCGTAAGGTCATTTCTGTGAACTGTAATAAGAACAGCAGCCACATTTCATTAAATAATTTCTTTATTCTGTTCTGTTGTACATTTTTAAATAATCCAAATACTGTTCCTAAATTAACTGATTCATACTCCGAATAAAAAGATATTTATATCCGTGCGGCAGGGCGACATGTCTGTCCTCTCCTGCTGACATTTTTAAAATGCGAGCTGTGCATTCTCAGTGTTGTTTTTTTGCTCTGGTCATAAATAATGCATTTTATTTATCACTAGAATCGGTTTTTCTGAATTAGAGACCAGTGCACTTCAAAGACAGCAAACCTTTTGAAATGTCTGATTCTCGCCAAATAACAGCGGGTTTATGCGAAACCTCCCGTGGGATTAGAAAGGTGGCAGATGAATATATTTGAGCGGAGGAAATTACATGATCAGAGGAGAATCATATCATTAAAAAACCGAGCTGTGGTTACAGTTAATGCTCGGCTCTTAAAGGGGAAGTCAGTGTGTGTGCAGGGAGGACCATGCCGGAGCAGAGCAGCCATTTTTTAATTTATATTATCATTGATGATTACATGATGTCAGTCAGATACGCATTCTTATTTATATTGAGGAACTTCAGTGCATTATTAACACAGGTGTGATATTCAGGTGTTCACAAACATTCAGTCATTTACAGCAATTTTACCCCCAAAAGTTCTATTGAGATTAATTCCTTAATTTATTCATGAGTCTCTTATTCGAATAACCCTTGTGGGTGATTCTAAAGCCTATCCCAGTAGTCATAGGTTAAAATACAGGGGGGAAAAACAGGACAGTTTGCTGGTCCATCACAAGGCTTACACACACATTCACACTAATGACAAAATTTATAACACATTACACACTCTCTGTCTCTCTCTCTCTCTCTCTCTCTCTCTCTCTCTCTCTCTCTCTCTCTCTATATATATATATATATATATATATATATATATATATATATATATATATATATATATATATATATATATATATATATATTTTTTTTTTTTGTTTTTTTTTCTTTGAAACACAGACATAACACACAAATCTGTAATCCTATTCATGAAACTGCAATTATATTCCGTAATAAAATCAGAAGCTGATGCACCTGAGGGTCAATTTAAAATGTCTGGGGTTTGAGGGATTTATATTTATATACATAAAGCAGTTCTCGGTTTGTGAAATGCTTATCCATCAGCTTTCATTGGTTACAGGTGGGTTCGTTTCCTCCTTCTCCTCCACTTCTTCCTTTCTTGCTGGCTGCCTTTTCTTTTTCTTGACAGCAGGCCTGGACAATTTGCATGTCGGATAGACGACGCACGGTGCAACGAATGTCAGAGTAGGTGGCGAAGCGTGACAGTTCGCACACAACGCTGTCTCCTTGCGCTTTGACCTCAAGACCTCGCCGCATGTCTGCTTTCACAGCGAGCAGAGAGACGGGATGGAATAAATTTGATACCAATACCATTATCCCTCACCCACCTTGCGCTCTCTTTCAACGCCCCAGCATCGCAGAAGGAGACGCGCAGGTTGTTTTGAAGGGAAATAATGATGCAAGAAGGGTCACTGTCATGACGTCTCCGCACTTCTGTCGAGACAAATTGGACAAGGAGGTCTTTCTGGCAATTTGGGCAACCGCGCTTGTTTGCATCATGGATTGGCACGCCGTCAACAGACAGCCACCGCGAGAAAAGAATAAGAGCGACTTTGGTACAAATATATAACTGAAGCTGTTTTCATCACATGGTGCGGGGTGAAGTTCACCGAATGAAGCACCATGTTCTCACACTGTTTCAAAATCAGGTTTAAGAAATGGAAAGAAGTTGACAATGGAATGACTTACACAGAGGTTTGGGTTCAAAACATGGAACTAAATGTTCTGCACATTTTAATGCAGATGCATAAAGTGCTCACGATACATTTAATAATTTAATAATAAAATAATTCATAAATTATTTATTTAGCAACTAAAAACAGAGGGCAACAAAACTATTTATACTTAATCTATGGTGTTTAAAAACATTTTAAAATAATCCTCATGTACATTAACTGGCCACTTTATTAGTTACACTACTGTTAGTCTTCTTTACTCAGTTCTCTGATGACCAGTACCATGGACAGAGCAGGTATTATTAGGGTGGTGGATGATGCAGTTTAATCCCTGTGTCCATTATTCTATTACACACATCCACCTTATTGCTCCACCTTGTAGTTCATCAATAAAAATTTTGGAATATTACAAAATTAATATAAATCCATAGAAACACAACATAAAAGATTCTCACAACGTGCTTTACATATCCATGAAATGACGCAGAACGTGTAAACGAACATTAACCGAGCAGCAAGTCAGCAGAAGACGTCATTAGAAGTGTTTTAAATGTTTAGAGCTGTATTAAGACATCAATGTTCTAACTGAGATGCAGCCTAACTCTGTGATATCTTGGCAAGAAGCAGAATACAAAAGCAGCAGGACTTCAGTTTGGATGATTTATCAATCAAGCAGCAACATTAAACAGACTTCTTAATGAAGTGAGATCTTTATAGGGATTAGCCTGCCACCTGCAAGGTGCCACCTGTTTGGTCTGGATAACTGGCAGGATGCAGTGAGGCCGAGAGAGTCAGCAGAAAGTAGATATAAAGAGTGTGAGAAAATATAAATAAGTGTAGGTATCTGCTAGTGTCTTCTGAAAAAGCCTGGGCCAGCTGATTTAACACTTTCTCACCCGTGGTTTCATCTGAACGGAAACTCTTTTGTGTCTACTTTATGTAAAGAATTGAAAGTGAATAAACTTTTGGGGCTCAAATTTTTATTAATAAATCTTTCAATTCATGTTAAATTGATGATGAAAAATAAGGGTTTATTAAATTACATTTGTTTTCTTATTTATGTTTATAGTTTTTTTTTTTTTTTTAATTTAGATATCAGAATCAGAATACTTTTTTTATCCCTGTGGGGAAATTGCAGAAAGTGCAGTTTTGGCGACATGCCAAGATCAAAACCCTTTTTTTTTTTTCGATGATGCCCAATGTGTCACCTGAATCTCATTCATCTGATCTGGAACGCAACATATTTTTTGTTATTAGTTTTTGCTAAGTGGCACAATGTTAGTGTCATGCGAAAGAACTTTGAACTTTGTGTTGAAGTGTTGGTCAGTCAGTGGTGTTTGTGATGCTATGAACACAATCCAGGCCCTTTGTAGTCCTTTGGATTGGGAACCGTGCAGCAGGGCCAAGTGTCCTTCTTTTTTGCCAGCAGGACTGCATGGCGCAGAATTTGGGGTATGCAAGGTGCCAAGAAAAGTGCCAAGGACAGGACGTCCAATATCACCCATTGACTTTTCTGGGCTTTTGTCCTTCTGGCACACAGCGGCATCCCGTCACTCGTGCCCAGTGTCACTACAGTGAGCCCTAATTTGTTATTTTTGGGCATCATTAGTCATGCATAGTGTGTCAAATTAGGCCTGATACAGTAGTGGGGTTCCCTCTTCCAACATGCTCACTCGTTTATTCTGTATTTAAAAGGAACATAACATTGTAAATGTACTTCTTTTAAATTAAGTTTTTACATAAAACCTGGAAATGTCAAAATGTCAATGGTACATTATATTTAGAAATAAATGTAAATGTAAGGTAAAAAATGTCCATTTGGCGGTGATAAAACGATAAGGACTACGATTACTTCAGACGGTAACGCTTACGCTTATGAACTGCTAATAAAGAATGTCTCTGTGGAGAACATACTAAACTGCACAAGAAAAAAATTATTACACTTTAAGCAACTGTCCAACTGCGATGTATTTATGGAGTACTAGTCTCATACTGATGCTAAAACTTTTTTTATTTAAATAAACTATTATTATTATTATTATTATTATTATTATTATTATTATTATTATTATATTATTATTATTATATTATACAAGGTGTTTATTATTTTTTATTTATTTACAAATAGATGTAGAAAATACACAAAGGTTATTTAATTAGAGCATAATAAACCAGATATATTGTTGCTGATGAAACTCAGACAGGATTAAACTGATATCTGCATCATCGTTTACACACTTCTCTGTTTTCACATGTCCACACTACAACACAGCCTTGAGGTTTTTAAAAGTCACCTGATCAGAGCTTCAAAAGTTGGGAGAGGATGGCAAACGTAAATGAGACAACAGTGATATGATTTAAATATATACAAATGTATAAGTGTAAATGTTTGGAGCCCCTCTGAGACCCCTGGAGCTCCCAGATCCAGTTCATATTAGTGTAGAAGTGTGAGAAGGTGACATTGAGCTGTGTGAGGTGTGATGCAGGGATAATCATTTGCAGCTTCGCTTTGTTGGTTTTTAACTTCAGTTGTAAAGGAATGTTTGGTGGCGACTGACAGCAGATTAACAATCACATCTACAATTCAGAGAGAAACTTCACTCATTTTACTTTAATTTTAAATGGAACTGATTGTCTGTAAACCCGCGGAGGTATGTGTGTAGATGACACACACACATACACACACACACACACACACACACACACACAAAAGGTTGTATTCCATCAGTGGTAAGAAAAACACTATTTATAAGCTACATTTTAACTGCTGGTGTTTAATTGTGTGCAGCTGTAAGATTTATGAAGCAGAGAAACATGCAACCACATGAGCGCACACACACACACACACACACACACACACACACACACACACACACAGTCACCTTGTGGGAACTTTTAAGTCCCATCTCTGTACTCACATGAGACCAAATCTGCTGGAACTTTGTGTGTGTGTGTGTGTGTGTGTGTGTGTGTGTGTGTGTGTGTGTGACCCCTGTGCTGGCTGTGTGTCCTTAATTCTGACAGGTTTCTCCTCCAGCTCCTGCCGAAAGCACAAGGGTCTCTGCCCCAGATGGGCAACACAGACACACACCCACCAGCCCACACACAGACACACACACACACACACTTAATATTTACAGTGATAATCACGCAAAAGCAATCCGATTTCTTTTTTACAATAATTTACAATATTGAATTTTTACTAGCTTTTGATTTTTAAAAATACAAATTTTTAATTGTATATTTAATGACTTAACTAATATAATTGTTAAAAAAAAGCTATCTATCTATCTATCTATCTATCTATCTATCTATATCTATCTATATATATATATATATATATATATATATATATATATATATATGTAAAGCATTTATTTGTTGTTTATTGGTATTCTATTGAAATTTCACAAAAATTTGCATAATATGATATGTGTTTAATACATTTATCACACTGACCCCCCCCCCCCCCACACACACACACACACACACAAATTTATCACAGAAATCTTTTTTCAGTTTATCCTTAGGTTTCATTTCAGTCTTAAATAATATTGAAAAAAATCATACAATATTAAATAAAAGTATTCAGAGCTTTTAAAATGTTTAATAATAAAGGCACTTTATATAAACTTGAAAATATTTATAGTAATAAAATAAACAGTTCAAATGAATGGAATCAGAGCGTTAATGAAATCGCAATGACATATCTAATAATAATAATAAATCCTGTATTCATACAGTAAAGCGCGTCAGGTTCAGGTCCAGTCTCTGCAGGGACATTTCTTTATATCTGACCTGTAGAGATAATGGAAATCTACGTGAGTGAGAGTGACGCTTTTATATGAGCTGCTTCAGGCCACCGTGTTCAATATTCCCCGCAATAAAACCAGATTAGAGTTTTTTTATTGTCCAACTCGAAAGGCGAATTGCTTTTTCAATCAAACTCTACAAAGAAATCTGTGTTTACGAGAGGACGAGCGGTGCTAACAACTTTGTTTACCAGGCGAGTGCCACTGGAAATCAAACTAACCAGAAGGAGCATCAGTGATCGGATCTGCGGGACTCGGGTGTAGATTCCTCTAGCTCTCTGTGATACACAGTTATCTAATCACAGTAACTCACCACCATTAGTGATTCCTTGCTTCAGTGATGAACAGCTAAACTGATGCTTTTTCAGATCTGATCTTTTCAGTTGGGATAAAACAAAAATCAAGTGCTTAAAAGCAGGAGTGAGGTAAAAAAAAAAAAAAAAAAAAAAAAAAAAAAACAGACAGGTGACAAAGAAGATCATATTATGAGCTCAGTATTTTTGCAATCAGTGTACCCGAACACGTGCTCATTAAAGCGGAAAAAGGAAGTGCATCACTTCAATTCCAGCCCTGAGTTGTTCCGTATTCCATTTTCCGTTTGGAAGAATAGAGGATGGAACTTACCCCCCCGAACGAAACAGCGATATTCTGTAATGGGTTCTCACCGGCCATAGCTCGGGCGAAATAGAAACTTCCAACATGTGTACGGGTGTGTCAACAACGTAAATATAACCTCAGATATGCACTCCAGGCTCTGATTGCTAAATTTAAATTCCCTTCCCTACCCCACATGTTTCTCGAGTGTTTTCAGATTACAGGGCGCAAAGTCGTTCTGCTTACTGAGCTGCGCGGAGGCGAGTGGAAATGGAAATATGGAGTGTGTTCGGAGGAAAAGATCAAATGAACTCAGCAGACTGAACAAATAATCCTGTCAAGCAGCTACGAGTCTTAAATTAGACAGGAGATGCAAAAAGAGAACATTATTTGTATGCACAGTAGCCTGTAGGGACAGTGAGCGTGAAGAGATTCCCCCGGAGCACCTGACGGGTTTAAAGTGCTGTGTAAAGTTTAGCATAAAGCCCAATTTAAAGCCTCACCCTCCACACCATACGATATCTGATGAGTAACCAAGCGGATGCAGGTCATAGACTCATTCATTCATTCATTCATTCATTCATTATCTCCCGCTTTATCCTCTATTAAGGTCGTGGGGGGGTTCCCCATGCCCATCCAGGGGAGAACGTTTCGGGCGCTGGGCAGATAGACCCAGGACAGGGCGCCAATCCATCGCTGGGCACACACTCACTCACACAGACACACTCTATATGGGGCAATTTGGAGAACTCAATTGACTTGAACCATATTTTTGGACTGTGGGAGGAAACCAGAGAACCCAGAGGAAACACACGCGGACACGAGGAGAACATGCAAACTCCACCCAGATGGGGATTCGAACCGGGAATCCCTAGCGCTGAGAGGAGAACATGCTAAACCACTAAGCCACCATGCCGCCCACCCCAACATTATTATTATTTAATGTAATAACAATTAAAAAAAAAACCCTCGTTATTATACATCATTATCATCACAGTAATAGATTCTAAAACGTTCTATATACATCATTAATGTTCGTCGCTCAGCACTGGGGCTCCAGGTTCGAATCCTGATCTGGGAGGAGTTTCCATGTCCTCCCCGTGTCCATGTGGGTTTTCTCCGGGTTCTCCGGTTTCCTCCCAGAGTCCAAAAACATGGATTCATGGTGAATTAACTGCTCTCAATTGCCCCTATATAGTGTGTCTGTGGGATGGATTGGCACTTTCTCCTGGGTGTATCTGCCCAGTACCCAAAATGTTCTCTGCTGAATTGGACATAGGCATTTTTGTCTTCTGTACTTAAAAAGTTAGCACCTGCAGGATGTCACCAATACCACAGACCACAAGGAGGGTCAGCAGGCATGACCACATCGAATCTACACCCCAAGTGAAGGCGGTTCTAAGTGTGATCATTACAGATACACAATCCACGAAGCAGGAAGTTCCAAAGTCAGTATGCACAATACCAGTGTATTACTATTGTATAAAGGTATGGAAAGTGGGGACACGCTGCTTTGTTAGAATTAATTTTTGTATTAGTAAGCCTGGGTTGTGAGGTGTGTGTGTGTGTGTGTGTGTGTGTGTGTGTGTGTGAGAGAGAGAGAGAAACCTGCATTCGTTTTTGATAACTGATGAAATAAAAGTGCGGCCAGACTTTAGGAGCCTAAGTTTGTTTTCTCGCCATCGGGCGATTCGATAAATGAACGGCGGCGAGTGTCTTTTTTTGAAATGGGTTTTGTATTGATTTTTGTAACGACCCTGTTAGACGACGTCATGCCCTCAGCGTGTCATTTCTCGATGGCGGCGGCCTCGAGCAGGTCATCGAGGTGATAACTGTCATTTGGCGAGACAGAAAAAGCAATCATAGCTTTTTCATTACGGCATGTTTGCCCCCCTCTCGATTTGACGTATGGCGGCTCGCGTGATTTAACTGTTCTCTTAAATTAAGTGCTGGAATACCAAGGCATAGCTTTTGGGAGAGTAACGGTGACGGTAGGGGAATGCGAGCGCAGCCGTAGGCTCCTTGCTTATCGATTTTAAACACCTATGTCCTTTTAATGGCCAACAGAGGAGTTTGATTGGGGTTTAGGACACAGCCGAATTATTTCGAAGTTAGAAAAGGTCATATCACTTCACTCTGCAAGGGGAGAGTTTGTTGGGACAGTGGAGTGGAAGCACAGGGACAGCAGTTTAAATGGACAGTAGTGTTCATTCATTCATTCATTCATTCATTATCTTCCGCTTTTCTCCTCTATTAGGGGGGGTTCCCCATGCCCATCCAGGGGAGAACGTTTCGGGCACTGGGCAGATACACCCAGGACAGGACGCCAATCCATCACTGGACACACACTCACTCACACACTCACACACTCTATATGGGGCAATTTGGAGAACTCAATTGACTTGATCCATGTTTTTGGACTGTGGGAGGAAACCGGAGAACCCGGAGGAAACCCACGCAGACATGGGGAGGACATGGAAACTCCACCCAGATGGGGATTCAAACCGGGAATCCCTACTGCTGAGAGGAGAACGTGCTAAACACTAAGCCACCGTGCCGCCGGACAGTAGTGTATTAGGACATTTTATATAGAGAGAATTTTGGTTGATAATTGGTTTATAAAGTTTTTAAAGGTGTACAGTAAATTAAAGGCATTAACCAGATGTTAAGAGATCTGTGTGAAAGGCAGACAGACAGCTGTCGTATGAGATGCCACTGAACACTGAGATGGAGAGTGATTATTCGGGGCAGAACCGTGTGTAAAAACTTTGTCCCTTTGTGGACAGTTCGACTCAAACGATGAGATTCTGATGTCATAATGTCACTGCGGAGGAGGTTTATGATCAGATGTCGAGGATCATCTGCTCAATGTGACCTGCAATATTCACAATAAATTCATCTCCCCCCATGACACACACACACACACACACACACACAGCATCTTTAGTCCTGTCTCGCTCTTTCTCTAGCCTACACTCGCTCCAAAGGTGTTAGGCCCCCTTTATCAGCACAAGCGTTTCATGGATGGCTGCTCTAATGGAGAATAATGAGGGTCACATTGAACATATGGTCGCTGTTGTGTGTGTGTGTGTTTGTGTGTGTTTGTGTGTGTCTGTCTGAGAAAGTCAGAACTTTGGCCAGATCCAGACGGAAAAAAGACATCAGTACACAGGAGCTCAGAGACACTGGGAGACAAGTATGAGTCCACACAATAAATCCCGCTGTCTGCCCCTTATGAATGAATATTTTCTAAATAAGCATCAGGACCTTTTTTTAATTACTCTTATGATCATTTGGACTGTCCTTACACAGCATGGAATGGAATTCTTGGAATGGGATTTTCTCCAGCTGTGCCCGTTCGCCCATGTAACATCCTTTCTGATCTCTTTCTTAAAGGGTGCCAACAGTAATCAGACCCCAAATATGGTTCAGCAGGCACAGCTGAGGGCAAGACACATGGCTGGCACTTGTCCCTTCATCCTTCTTTCAATGACATCCAACAGACACAAAGAATGCAACTTAGGAGCTGCTTTCCTGCAATAGTTAGAGAAACAATTGTACAATCCACTTTAAAGTAAAGTTGTGCGAGTCTCCATCCCATCATGTCCACTTTTAAAATTTCCTGTAGCTCTTAACCTTTCATGCTAAACCCCGCAGGCTTATTTTCCAGCCATTCAAACGCCACAAAGTCTCGTTTCTGTCATTTCTTGAGGTCAACAAAGCTGTATTCCAGGCATCCGGTTGCACAAGTTCCCATATTTTGTCATCCTGATGCCCAAAACAGGCATTAGGTCGATTAATTCTATTTAAGTCCATGCAAAAACCAAAACATTTTAAAACCCTGCCACCCTGAGTTTAGGTGAGACAACTACTCTGTGCCTAATGTAAAAGTCCCATGAAATAAGGTCCTCAAACTATGTACTGTATATACTGATTTACTCGCTCATTAGGAGTCCTATCCTCTGTTGTCATTGAATACGGCGTCAGGGAAAGACTGGCAGCCAACTGTCCTTCTTTCAGCTGTGCCCACTGAACCATAAAAAAAGGATCAGAGTGGATGTGACCTAATGTCAGGACACGTTAGAGGAGACAGCGTGAAGCTCCATGCTCGAGATATTTAATGTCGGGAGTTTATACTTGTCTTAAACGGCCATGTGATATGCTCACATTTCAGAGTGAATCTCAACATCATGCTCCAGAGAAACGTACTGCTATGAGGAAAAATAGTCCATATTGGAAAAGTCCAATTCAAAATTCAATATTGTAATCTTAACTTTTTATTACACTAAACTTTACAAATAAGTTACTTTGTATACATATGTATAAATGCATCGTTTGTTTTTGGTTGCACATAAATACGATAATCAGTCCATCATTTCAAGTTTTTGAAAGAAAATAGTATTATGCTCTCGTGAGACCCAAGAACTATTTTTTAAACTTTGATTTGTTTTTACATAAGTTTAGTGTTGGGAGAATATTTTTTTAACACAATATTGTAATGATTTTTGATCTTTACAGAGTAAATATCTTTGCAGTTTTAAAGTGATACGTTGACAATAATTTTATTTATAAAGGCTGAAGTTGAACTACTCATTTTTTCTTCACTAAGTTTATCTCTATTACCATTCTATCAGATTGCAGGTATTTATGCCAACGTTGACGTCTGTAATGAGAAATAAAGAGGCATTCGGACTGTAAAACGAAGCAGCTGCCGGAGAGGATTCTTATTACCGCAAACTATATTTACTTAATGGAGGATTCAATTAGGGAACCTCTGCAGGCTGCCTTATTTCCCAAGAGTTCCAGGAGAGAAGCAATATTCAGATTTCACTGCCAGCAGCTCCATAAACCTCTGGCATGACATTTCATATTTCAGATTAGTTTTATCTGACATGTAGATGTTCGCAGAATGTAATCCACCCATTTGTTTTATCTCCACCATCATGAACCTGAATCTGACAAAACATAAAGTACTGTGCCTCTCATACACATATTAATTACACTAATTAGTGATTTAGAACCGTATAGTTCAGGAAAACAAATGATCAAAGAAATGTTCTCATACTTACTTTAAATATTAATATAAAGTAATAGTTTTGTTTTCAAACAAATTTATTATACATCGTATAATTAATGGGTAAAATAAAAAAGAAATCATTTTTTAAGTGTCAACTTATAAACACTTCCTCTGTAGAAAACATATTTAAATTATTTTTTTATGTAAATGAACAACTTATAATTAAAATTATTTAGTTGTAAATAATTTAATGGAATTAAACTCCAAACTGCAACTAAAATGAAATAAAATTATGAGCTGAATTAAATGTTTAAAATATTTTTTTTATGAATTTTAAAGTGCATAAATACAAATCCTGTAGACTTTTATAGTTTTTTTTTTTTTTTTAAAATATGAACTGTGACAAATAGATATATTATTATTATTATCTTCATATGTCAGAACGAATTATAATGACATCCTATTAATGTGTGTGTGTGTGTGTGTGTGTGTGTGTGTGTGTGTGTGTGTGTGTGTGTTTGTGTGTGTGCACTATATGGAAAAGTATTGTGACACATCTCACTAAATCCAGATTTTTATACCTGTCCCATAATCACAGGTATTAAATCAAACAGCATTCATGCACTACAGACAATTGTATTCTTCCAACTTTGTGGTAACAGTTTGGGGAAGGCCCAAAGCAAGGTCCATAAAGAGTGTGGTGTGAAAGAACTAGACCCACAGACCCACACAGTTCTGACCTTAACTCTAGTCAACAGCTGTGAGATGAACTAGAACAGAGATTGTGAGCCAGGTCTTCTCATTGAACATCAGTGTCTAAAAAGTTCCACATACACACTCCAAAATCTAAACATCTATCTGTATATCTGTGTAAAGAGATTGTTATTGTATACTGATGGTATTATTTCTAACATTACTTGAGGTTTTATTAAATATCGACTGTTTGATATTAAAAGTACTTTATGTCGTCTCTTTTAAAATCAACCTTTTAAAGAGTTAATAACACAATATTCGTGAGTGATCCAAATGTAACTCAGGTGACAGTGAAAAAGAAAAAAATACAGAATGCAGCATTGGAACAAAGTCATTTATCACTAGTAAAGTCAACTATATGCTGAAATATGAACGGTGAGAGTGATATCTATTACTGTATTCTGTTTATGGTATTAAAACCTCCTCCCTACACCTGTCCTTTCCATGAAATCTGACCTGCATGCAATGACCTCACAGATTCACCACCACAGATATAAAAGTGCATAAACTGGCCAATTTAAAACGACACGCGCGTAACAAGTTGAGAATTCGCAGTGAAGTCTGTAGAAGATTAAAGTGTAAGGAGACGAAATCCAGAGCACATGAAGAAAGCGGCTTAATCACAGCCGGGATAGTATCACAGAATATTCCATACAGATAAAAGTACCGGGATACACCTCTAAATAACCGTCCCGTTATCACAGGTGTGTTAAATCAGGCACCTTGTCATGCATTATGGACAACAGCATTATGCATCACACTTTTAGCTTGACTTCACCCCAGGATACAAAGGAAGGTCCACCAGAGGACGAACAAGAACATGATTTCAACCAGATCTACAATGAAGACCATATTATAAGTCTGACCTCTTGACTTCGCAAATGCTCTTCTGGATGAATAGACAATAATTCCAACTCACACTACAAAATTTAGTGTAAGCCATCACATTAGATTTAACATTTACATTATGGAAACATAATATTCTGATTCTGATAACATTTACAATGGATGTCTTAATAACACATGTATTGATGTGTAGCACCTGCTGGAGGCTCCGCGATTTGTGCAGGTATTTGGGCAAGAATCGGAATGTGGGGGCATGGCAGATATACCAGGGACAAACAATAAGCAAAGTCCTCACTCTGTCCCGACGCTGTCGTACAATGCATTACAGAATGATAGTTTTATTGCAGTGAGACTTTGATGATGATGATGATACATTGTTTCTGAAGTTCACAGGGTTATAAGCGCGTTATATGTTTACTTCCTGTGTGTTTAAAAAAGAACCCAGTCTGTATATCATCATATATATATATATATATATATATATATATATATATATATATATATATATATATATATACTGTATATATCTTTATATATTTATATCTAAATCTGTATAAATTGTTAATGTTTGATCAAAAACAGTTTAGCGATTGTCAGAGAATCAAAAATTAAAGCATGCAGCAGATTTTTTTGTGACCTCAGAGTGAACTTTTTGAATTGCACAGAGCAGATAGTCTGGTCAGTTCAAAAATAAACAGTCGTCCTTCACTCGTTCCCTCACTGAGGCATATCGCTTTCCTCCGGTGCTGTTGATTCTGGACGGGGCCGAGCGCGGCTGTAGCAGGACGTGATGAATCTGCGAACGGGATTCTGTACGAGCTGTAAATCATACGTTCTACTTGCACTGCAGAGTAATAAATAGTGCTCCAAGTCTCAGCCCTGCCCCCCCGCCTGGCCCCCTGTCTGCTTCATCTGCACTGTTCTCTTAGTTACAAACACCTGAGACTTTACCAAACTCCAACACCATTCAAGTGTTTCTAAAATCTCACAGGACTGAAGCATGAACCTCGTGAGTGCAATTATTAAAAATGATTTCTTTACAGCACTTTAGGCTTTACTGAAAGGTTGCACATTTACGTCCAAGTTGACGACTTATAAAAATTCTACACAAACATTTTATTTGAAATTCACAACGTGTAGCAGTATTACTTGTCAGTGTGCGCAGACCTACGCGCATCGTTAAGACCGCAGATAACCGAGGCTCAGGATCTAAGTACAATGAATATTGAGACAGAATTATCACTGACTATTGAAATACAGATGACTGCAGGAGGACTGAACTCCCACAGCATTTCTTTTCCTCCTTTATATCGGGTTCTAAAGTGCGCGGCCTAATGCTGACTGATGGTGAAAATTCCTCTCTCAGATAAGTTGAGGGGCTCAGGATAATCTGCCGCCGTTGAAGAAGTGAGGATGTACAGCGTCTCCCTCTCTACTCCCTGCCTCCCTCTATTTATATCTACATGTTTATTATTTCGTGCTCGTCTGGTTACCTTGCCATTAGCGTCAGCTATTGTAATTTCCCAGCTCGGGTCGCAGATTGATGAGGAATCTTTATGATCTCGACCAAGAGCTAGGCCAAGAATAATGAGCTGCATAACCAGACGCTTCTGTCATATTACGCCGGGCTTGTTTGTTTATCCAGGGTGGATCTATATTTCACGTTTCTCTTTTTTGAATAATTCAATTACCTTAAAAGCCCCTTGCCAATTACAACAAAGGCTTTCTTGGAATAAATATGGATATAATGCAGTAATTTATTGCTTTAAACATGAGCCGAACCTGCTCCCCTTGACACCATTGATTATTAATTGGTGCTTTGGCCTCAAGGGCCAATTAAGGAGGGCCATTTAGGAGAGCCCTGTACAAGTTAATACACATTCCTCGACGGAATCCGCTTCATCGTACCTCCGCCGCCGGACAATCTAATAAATATTTCCAGACATAATGTATGCCAAATATTTGAGCATTGGCATGCGGGTATTGAAAACAGTTTATGATTTCTAAATGGATAGGTCACTTGCCCCGGCACCGCACATAGCAACAACGCAGGTCAATTTCTTTAAGTAAAGGCTAACACATTTGTATGACTTCATCATTTGCATGATGTCCATACCGTAATGAAGTCCCGCTCTCTCAATTTCTTAATGGACTGAAATCTGCTACTTCACAAACATATGTTCACTAAATACACATTGATTTATTTGAGTCTTGTGTAATGTAGTCTGGAAGGAGCGCCGTCCTCTGGAGTAATTAATTACCCGCGAATGGCAGGCAATAAGTCACCGGCTATCAAAATCAACAGGTTAATTTTACTGTAAAATATCAGGCTTTTCTGATCCGTCTGATAAACGTCAAGAGATTTCATGTTTATATCAAATGGTCTCTCATCTCACAGCAGCAAGAAGTTTGCATGTTCTCCCTATCGCCCCACAGTCCAAAAACATGCAAGAATTGGTAATACAAAACTGCTTTTATTTGTAAATGTGTCTGGCAACCTGTTCAAGGTGATGTCCCACCTTTTACTTACAAACTACAGGGATAGGCCCCTGCACCACACCCAAAGATAATGTACTAAATGAATACATATCTAATTAAGAATGTAGTATTATGTTATTATACATTTCTGCAGTAGATATGTTTTGAGTTTACTTTGTTGGGGAGGGAGGGGGCATTGGAGGGTCAAGGGTTTAGGGCAATAGAGCAATTGGGCAATTGGGTCGTTTAACGATATGTAAGTGCCACCTTTGGGCACAGGAGACACTGCACACCAGTAAATCTCTTCCAAGGTGCTTAGTGTAGATGGTTTGCAGCTTGTTAAAAATAACATACCCGCCACATTTATTAGTGCGCTAACCGCTTACGACTTCCAACATCGCACGGCGAAGTGCCGCTGGGAAAAGTTTCTGTACTTAAAATCCCTATAAAGGTTGCGGATGAACTGCACTGTAAAATGCCTGACTTATTCTTAATAAGGCAATGCAAAAACAGTTAAACCTCAGTTTAAATGTGTTTATGTTTTGTGTGTGTGTGTGTGTGTGTGTGTGTGTGTGTGTGTTACAGTTAGAGGTATACAGAACAGTTACAGGTTTGTAACTGTGCAAAGGGTTGGTGACCGGTTTTGTTGTTAGGACAATATATTTTTGCCCCAACAACAATGCAACTAAGATACTAATCAACTCTCTGATTGGCCCATTCTTTTTTGCTTAACGGTGTCATAAAAAAATGAATAGAATATGCAGCCTACGTAGTGAACGTGCCCCTTCAGGCAACCAAATACATGTTGCATTACTTTTGTGGGTTATAAAATGAAGTCTGTTGTTTCTTTTGAGTTTTACAACCACAATGGAAACGATGCTCCTCGTCAGCAGGCGCTCTTTTGCATGCATGCATTTACATCTCAATACTAATGAAATTCAACGGTAAATCAATAACAATATGTAAATCATTTTGATCAATAACGTTGGCTGCAGAGAAATGATCAATATGAAACAATTATAAACGATTTTTAAAAAAAAAGTTTCCCTCTAATTCATCTGCCGTAGATTCGTCCACATCCCCTGTATGTGCCAGTGTTCGTTGATATGATGGACCACATTATTCAGAAGGTTGAAAAAAAAATTCAGAATCTTTCATTTAAGTTGAATTAGTTGCGATTTTTGGACTTTCACTTTTTGAATCTATTTCACAAGTTTGAGTCTAAAATTTGGAATTCATTCTGTTCCTTTTACCATGATGTAAAACCTCCTTTAAAAAAAACCTGAACAGTTCCAAATCTGAACCTTTAGATTTTGGATTCTACACTAAATGCCAAATCAGTTCCTATGCCAAAGCCTGAGAATCCAGTTAATTAGATCCCATCTAAAAAGTTCTGATTCACTCCAACAATTTGCCTTTAAAATCTAATCTATCAATGAACTGTACATGCTACAGCCTCCAATTTAAACATCCATGATTTTAAAATCATGAGACTCTTGATCCACACGCAATATGTTTCATTATACTTGTTCTAACTGTGTTCTTTGTGTACAAAAAGTATTGTATTAAATATCAACAGTGAAATGCTGTCAATAGTAAATATAAAAAGATGCTAATTTATTATATGATTATTAACGATGTTTTATTACAAATTCTACGGTCACAGTGACTGACTCTTTTAATCAATCTTTTTATTCTGTAAGCACTTTAAGAATCGAAAATAAAACTGTATTTCAAACCCATTGTATAATTATTTTTATTATTGATGAGCACAAATGAAAATCTATTTCATTTTAAGAATCACATGTATTTTTTTAATAGTTTGCAGTAAGTTTAATAAACTTTTTAATTCATTACTTGTACTAATTTAAATAATTACTTTATATATTTATATGTGTTATACAGAGAACACTTTGAGGATCACCCATGCATTTGAGCACAGGTTTTAAAACTTCTTCATTCGACTGTAAGTCACTAAAGTCTCAGCCACGAATCGGTTGCTTCCACAGCCTCCCACATGAACAGAGATCACAAGCATGAGACGGAAATCAAAAAATGACACAAATAACTAAAGTGAAAGATGAAAGTGTGTGTGAAGTGTATATGAAGTAAGCAACGTACTGACCTGCTCTCCCAAATCATTAACCACATGTCCTTATTAGTCACATTTTAATTTCACACAAATAAAAAGAAAAAATATATCTTTTTAGAAGACGGTCCGCAGGGGTGTTTATTTCAGCAGCAGTATAAAGCTGTTCTCTTCTACGGCCTGAAAAAATGCAGACAGCCGTTAATCAGTCGGCTGTAATTACTGCACTGCTTTCATCTGCTATTGACTGATGCGTCAAATCAAATCCCATGTTGTTTACAGTGTTTTTTAAAAGCGAAGGGACAAACATGGGTTTTTAATAAGGCTTGTGGTTTTCAAAGCGTAAACAGAGACTCATATCTTACACTGCTGGGACTTTTGCCTGTCGTGTTCTTACATCGCCGCACGTCTCGGCAGACAGCGATATTTCATTTGTGACTAATTTATTTTCCGTATTTAAGCGCATGCAAAACTGATTTACATCCCATTCACCCGGATTTTAAAGTCAGAACTAACATCAGAACACAAAACGGTGTCACAAACGCAACTTTCAAAGATGTACATACTACTATAAATATGTAAATATCGGGGTTTGTTAAAAAATCTTGATAATATGTCAGATTTTCAATCTCATGGATTTTGGCAGCACTTAAAACCACTGACCAACTTTATGTCTGATATATGATGCTCCACAATTGTTTGAACGTTGTCTGAAAACGCTAAAACACCGACTGAAAATGAGTCTGGAGTGTAAGAGGCTCTGAGTGGCAGAATTTATTTTGTTTTGATGATACATGTGTATTTTTTTTCTGCTTTTTATAGATGCGTTTGAACGTTGATTTTCTCAACACTTCATCCACACATGAAATGCTGGGTTGTGTTCCTTCTACTGCTTCCAATCATAACATTGAACGTCTTGTTATAAGGCGCCTTTGGCAGCCGCTCAAAAGTCAGTCGGGACAAACCCTCATTAATAACGAGTCTAATGTTGTTCTGTGAGCCTCTTAAGATGTAATCTATGTAATAATGAGTCTACGGTCTACAAACTGTCTGGTTAGCCAAACTCTAACAAATGGGGAACAGCCTTTCTCTTCAGCTTTACATTTTTGGATGTCACGGCTACATTTCTATCAAATACGTTTGTAATAACACTGTACTAAAGTTTTTTTGAATTTATTCCTATTTATTTGAAGTGTTAGTTAATAACCTATAAACAGCCATCACACTACGTTCTGCTAAGCAGTTTGATTTTGTCCTTTTTGTTTCAGCTCAATAAAATTATTTTTGGACAACTGTATACTTTCAACTTTCCACAGTTTGGGGAAAGACCATTTCTGTTCCAGTGCACAAAGCAAAATCTATTTAAAAAAAAAACATAGTTGGGTGAGTTTGGTGAAAGATGCTCCTCTGGATGTTTGGGCACAAAGCACACAGGTACATTTATAAAAAAATATATATATTTCTATCATATATTTTCATATGTTTTCAGTCATATTGAGTTTCTTTGAAGTCTTTGTGTACAGCAGGTTGCTGGAGGGGCGACATGTCAAACTGGTAATTTAAAGAAATCAAAAGAATTTTTGGAGTAATTGTCTTTGCTATTGCTCCCAGCGCTACGTTTGTTCACTGTTAGCTTTGGAAGTGTAATGGAGTTATACGACACAAACGGGATAAAAGGTATATAATGCTCTGACAGTCCAGTCGCTCAGCGTGATGGCTGTGTGTGTGTGTTGGTGTGGAAGGAAAAATAACTCCTGCAATATCCAATTGTGAGACTGCGGCTTTATGAGCGGAGCTTCTCAGCCAACAACAGTTCCTCGGGGCCTCGTCGCCCAAAGAAACCTAATTACTTTTATGGGCAGCGATTTTGTTGCAGTGTGATGGATCACGCCCGTTTTTTTTCCCTCTCCGTCAGTGTTTCCTCTCATCCTCTCTCTCTCAGGTGACACTAATCACAAACATGGCTTCATCATTTCCACACAGACACCATCGAGGTTCCAACAGGAGAGAGCCCTCATTAGGATTCTAATCTTCTAATCATCCTTTTTTTTTTTTTTTTTTTTTTTTTTTTTGAAAAAATGTAGTTTTATTATTCAGTTATTTCCTTGTAATTCCTACTTTTCTATTTTAGAATCAGAATTCTGATTAGGATTTTGAAATTACAGAGCGATAAACAAACGACAGGTTAAAACAGAAAAGGAGGACATTTAAAAAAAACTGTAAACTAAGACCGACGTGACCATATTAAAAAAAAAAAAGCCCTAACCCTAGGCTAACCCTAAGTTAGCCCTAACCCTAACCCTAGGCTAACCCTAGGATAACCCTAACCCTAACCCAAACCCTAGGCTAACCCTAGCCTAACCCTAGGCAAACCCTAACCCTAGACCTAACCCTAACCCTAGGCTAACCCTATCCCTAGGCTAACCCTAACCCTAGGATAACCCTAGGCTAGCCCTAACCCTATCCCTAAGCTAACCCTAACCCTAGGATAACCCTAATCCTAGGCTAACCCTATACCTAACCCTAAACCTAGACCAACCCTAACCCTAACCCTAGGCTAACCCTAGCCCTAACCCTAGGCTAACCCTAACCCTAGGCTAACCTTAGGCGAACCCTAACCCTAGCCCTAACCATAGGATAACCCTAACCCTGATCCTAGGCTAACCCTAACCCTATACCTAACCCTAGGCTAACCCTAGCCCTAACCCTAGGCTAGCCCTAACCCTAAGCGAACCTTAACCCTAGGATAACCCTAACCCTAGGCTAACCCTAGCCCTAACGCTAGGCTGACCCTAACCCTAACCCTAGGCAAACCCTAACCCTAGCCCTAACCCTAGACTAGCCCTAACCCTAACCCTAGACCAACCCTAACCCTAGGCTAACCCTAACCCTAGTATAACCCTAACCGTAGGCTAACCCTATACCTAACCCTAAACCTAGACCAACCCTAACCCTATCCCTAGGCCAACCCTAACCCTAGGCTAACCCTAGGCAAACCCTAACCCTAGGCTAACCCTAACCCTAGGCTAACCCTATACCTAACCCTAAACCTAGACCAACCCTAACCCTAGGCCAACCCTAGGCTAACCCTAACCCTAGGATAACCCTAACCCTAACCCTAGCCCTAACCCTAGGATAACCCTAACCATAGGCTAACCCTAGGCGAACCCTAGCCCTAACCCTAGACTAACCCTAAACCTAACCCTAGGATAACCCTAACCCTAGGCGAACCCTAACCCTAGCCCTAACCCTAACCCTAACCCTAGGATAACCCTAACCCTAGGCTAGCCCTAACCCTAACCCTAACCCTAGCCCTAACCCTAGGCGAACCCTAACCATAGGATAACCCTAACCCTAGGATAACCCTAGGAAACCTAACCCTAACCCTAGACCTAACCCTAGGCTAACCCTAACCCTAGCCCTAACCCTAGGATAACCCTAACCCTAGGCTAGCCCTAACACTAACCCTAGGCGAACCCTAACCCTAGCCCTAACCCTAACCCTAACCCTAGGATAACCCTAACCCTAGGCTAGCCCTAACCCTAACCCTAACCCTAGCCCTAACCCTAGCCCTAACCCTAGGCGAACCCTAGGCTAACCCTAACCCTAGCCCTAACCCTAGGATAACCCTAACCCTAGGCTAGCCCTAACACTAACCCTAGGCGAACCCTAACCCTAGCACTAACCCTATACCTAACCCTAGCCCTAACCCTAGGATAACCCTAACCCTAGGCTAACCCTAACCCTAGGCGAACCCTAACCCTAGGCCAACCCTAGGCTAACCCTAGGTTAACCCTAGGAAACCTAACCCTAACCCTAACCTAGACCAACCCTAACCCTAGGCGAACCCTAACCCTAGCCCTAACCCTAGGCTAACCCTAACCCTAACCCTAACCCTAACCCTAACCCTAACCCTAACCCTACCCTAGGAACCCTAACCCTAGGTTAACCCTAACCCTAGGCTAGCCCTAACCCTAACCCTTGCCCTAACCCTAGGCGAAACCTAACCCTAGGCTAACCCTAACCCTAGGCTAACCCTAGGCTAACCCTAACCCTAGGATAACCCTAACCCTAGCCCTAACCCTAGTCTAACACTATACCTAACCCTAGCCCTAACCCTAGGATAACCCTAACCCTAGGCAAACCCTAACCCTAGGCGAACCCTAACCCTAACCCTAGCCCTAACCCTATAACCCTAACCCTAGGGCTAACCCTATACCTAACCCTAAACCTAGACCAACCCTAACCCTAGGCCAACCCTAGGTTAACCCTAACCCTAGGCTAACCCTATACCTAACCCTAGCCCTAACCCTAGGCTAGCCCTAACCCTAACCCTAGCCCTAACCCTAGGCGAACCCTAACCCTAGCACTAATCCTATACCTAACCCTAGCCCTAACCCTAGGATAACCCTAAACCTAACCCTAACCCTAGGCTAACCCTAACCCTAGGCTAACTCTAAACCTAGACCAACCCTAACCCTAGGCCAACCCTAGGCTAACCCTAACCCTAGGATAACCCTAACCCTAACCCTAGCCCTAACCCTAGGATAACCCTAACCCTAGGCTAACCCTAACCCTAGGCAAACCCTAGCCCTAACCCTAGACTAACACTAAACTTAACCCTAACCCAAGGATAACCCTAACCCTAACCCTAGCCCTAACCCTAGGATAACCCTAACCCTAGGCTAGCCCTAACCCTAGGCGAACCCAAACCCTAGCACTAACCCTAACCCTAACCCTTACCCTAGGATAACCCTAACCCTAACCCTAGGCGAACCCTAACCCTAGGCCAACCCTAGGCTAACCCTAACCCTAGGACAACCCTAGAAAACCTAACCCTAGACCTAGCCCTAACCCTAGACCTAACCCTAGGCTAACCCTAAACCTAACCCTAGCCCTAACCCTAGGATAACCCTAACCCTAGGCTAGCCCTGACCCTAGGCTAACCCTAACCCTAGGCTAACCCTATACCTAACCCTAAGCGAACCCTAGCCCTAGCCCTAGACTAACCCTAAACCTAACCCTAACCCTAGGATAACCCTAACCCTAGGCGAACCCTAACCCTAGGATAACCCTAACCCTAGGCTAGCCCTAACCCTAGCCTTAACCCTAGGCGAACCCTAACCCTAGGATAACCCTAACCCTAGGCTAGCCCTAATCCTAGCCCTAACCCTAGGCGAACCCTAACCCTAGACTAACCCTAACCCTAGGCTAACCCTATACCTAACACTAAACCTAGACCAACCCTAACCCTAGGCCAACCCTAGGCTAACCCTAACCCTGGGATAACCCTAACCCTAGGATAACCCTAACCCTAGGCTAACCCTAACCCTAGCCCTAACCCTAGACCTAACCCTAGGCTAACCCTAACCCTAGCCCTAACCCTAGGATAACTCTAACCATATGTTAACCCTAACCCTAGGAAACCTAACCCTAACCCTAGGCTAACCCTAACCCCAACCCTAACCCTAGGATAACCCTAACCCTAGGCTAGCCCTAACCCTAGGCGAACCCTAACCCTAGCACTAACCCTATACCTAACCCTAGCCCTAACCCTAACCCTAACCCTAACCCTAGCCCTAACCCTAGCCCTAACCCTAGGCGAACCCTAACCATAGGATAACCCTAACCCTAGAATAACCCTAGGAAACCTAACCCTAACCCTAGGCGAACCCTAACCCTTGGATAACCCTAACCCTAACCCTAGGCTAGCCCTAACCCTAACCCTAGGATAACCCTAACCCTAGGCTAGCCCTAACCCTAGGCGAACCCTAACCCTAGCACTAACCCTATACCTAACCCTAGCCCTAACCCTAGGATAACCCTAAACCTAACCCTAGGCGAACCCTAACCCTAGGCCAACCCTAGGCTAACCCTAACCCTAGGATAACCCTAGGAAACCTAAACCTAACCCTAGCCCTAACCCTAGCCCTAACCCTAGGCGAACCCTAACCATAGGATAACCCTAACCCTAGGATAACCCTAACCCTAGGCTAGCCCTAACCCTAACCCTAGGATAACCCAAACCCTAAGCTAACCCTAGACTAGCCCTAAACCTAACCCTAGACCTAACCCTAGACTAACCCTAAACCTAACCCTAACCCTAGGCAAACCCTAACCCTAGCCCTAACCCTAGTCTAACCCTATACCTAACCCTAGCCCTAACCCTAGGATAACCCTAACCCTAGGCTAGCCCTAACCCTAACCCTAGGATAACCCTAACCCTAGGCTAACCCTACCCTAACCCTAACCCTAAACCTAACCCTAGACCTAACCCTAACCCTAACCCTAACCTAACCCTAGCCCTAACCCTAGGATAACCCTAACCCTAGGCTAGCCCTAACCCTAACCCTAGGCTAACCCAAACCCTAGCTAACCCTAACCCTAGCCCTAACCCTAGGCTAACCCTAGACCTAACCCTAGACCTAACCCTAACCTAACCCTAACCCTAGGATAACCCTAACCCTAGCCCTAACCCTAGGAAAACCCTAACCCTAGGCTACCCTAACCCTAGGCGAAACCCTAGGTTAACCCTAACCCTAGCTAGCCCTAACCCTATACCTAACCCTAACCCTAGGATAACCCTAAACCTAACCCTAGGCGAACCCTAACCCTAGGACCCTAACCCTAGGAACCCTAACCCTAGACCTAACCCTAACCCTAGACCCTAACCCTAGGCTAACCCTAAACCTAACCCTAGCCCTAACCCTAGGATAACCCTAACCCTAGGCTAACCCTAACCTAGGCTAACCCTAACCCTAGGCTAACCCTATGCCTAACCCTAGCCCTAACCCTAACCCAAGGCTAGCCCTAAACCTAACCCTAACCCTAGGATAACCCTAACCCTAGGCGAACCCTAACCCTAGGATAACCCTAACCCTAGGCTAAGCCCTAACCCTAGCCCTAACCCTAGGCGAACCCTAACCCTAGGACCCTAACCCTAACCCTAAGGCTAGCCCTAACCCTAACCCTAGCCCTAACCCTAGGCGAACCCTAACCCTAGGACTAACCCTAACCCTAGGCTAACCCTATACCTAACCTAAACCTAGACCAACCCTAACCCTAGGCCAACCCTAGGCTAACCCTAACCCTAGGATAACCCTAACCCTAACCCTAACCCTAACCCTAACCCTAGGCTAACCCTAACCCTAGCCCTAACCCTAGACCTAACCCTAGGCTAACCCTAACCCTAGCCCTAACCCTAGGATAACCCTAACCCTAACCCTAACCCTAGGAAACCTAACCCTAACCCTAACCCTAACCCTAAACCCTAACCCTAACCCTAGGATAACCCTAACCCTAGGCTAGCCCTAACCCTAGGCGAACCCTAAACCCTAGCACTAACCCTATACCTAACCCTAGCCCTAACCCTAGGATAACCCTAAACCTAACCCTAGGCGAACCCTAACCCTAGGCCAACCCTAGGCTAACCCTAACCCTAGGATAACCCTAGGAAACCTAACCCTAAACCTAGCCCTAACCCTAGACCTAACCCTAGGCTAACCCTAACCCTAGCCCTAACCCTAGGATAACCCTAAACCTAGGCTAGCCCTAACCCTAACCCTAGGCGAACCCTAACCCTAGCACTAATCCTATACCTAACCCTAGCCCTAACCCTAGGATAACCCTAAACCTAACCCTAACCCTAGGCTAACCCTAACCCTAGGCTAACCCTATACCTAACCCTAAACCTAGACCAACCCTAACCCTAGGCCAACCCTAAGCTAACCCTAACCCTAGGATAACCCTAACCCTAACCCTAACCCTAGGATAAACCTAACCCTAGGCTAACCCTAACCCTAGGCGAACCCTAGCCCTAACCCTAGACTAACCCTAAACCTAAACCTAACCCTAGGCTAACCCTGACCCTAGGCGAACCCTAGCCCTAACCCTAGACTAACCCTAAACCTAACCCTAGGCTAACCCTAACCCTAGGCAAACCCTAGCCCTAGCCCTAGACTAACCCTAAACCTAACCCTAACCCTAGGATAACCCTAACCCTAGCCCTGACCCTAGGCTAACCCTAACCCTAGGCTAGCCCTAACCCTAGGCTAAACCTAACCCTAGCACTAACACTAGCCCTAACCCTAGGATAACCTTAAGCCTAACCCTAACCCTAGGATAACCCTAACCCTAGCCCTAACCCTAGGATAACCCTAACCCTAGGCTAGCCCTAACCCTAGGCGAACCCCAACCCTAGCACTAACCCTATACCTAACCCTAGCCCTAACCCTAGGATAACCCTAAACCTAACCCTAGTCGAACCCTAACCCTAGGCTAACTCTAACCCTAACCCTAACCCTAACCCTAGGATAACCCTAGGAAACCTAACCCTAAACCTAGCCCTAACCCTAGGATAACCCTAAACCTAGGCTAGCCCTAACCCTAAACCTAGGCTAGCCCTAACCCTAACCCTAGACGAACCCTAACCCTAGCACTAATCCTATACCTAACCCTAGCCCTAACCCTAGGATAACCATAAACCTAACCCTAACCCTAGGCTAACCCTAACCCTAGGCTAACCCTATACCTAACCCTAAACCTAGACCAACCCTTACCCTAGGCCAACCTTAAGCTAACCCTAACCCTAGGATAACCCTAACCCTAACCCTAGGATAACCCTAACCCTAGGCTAACCCTAACCCTAGGCGAACCCTAGCCCTAACCCTAGACTAACCCTAAACCTAACCCTAACCCTAGGATAACCCTAACCCTAGCCCTAACCCTAGGATAACCCTAACCCTAGGCTAGCCCTAACCCTAGGCGAACCCTAACCCTAGCACTAACCCTAACCCTAACCCTAGGATAACCCTAAACCTAACCCTAGGCGAACCCTAACCCTAGGCCAACCCTAGGCTAACCCTAACCCTAGGATAACCCTAGGAAACCTAACCCTAAACCTAGCCCTAACCCTAGACCTAACCCTAGGCTAACCCTAAACCTAACCCTAGCCCTAACCCTAGGATAATCCTAACCCTAGGCTAGCCCTAACCCTAGGCTAACTCTAACCCTAGGCTAACCCTATACCTAACCCTAAACCTAGACCAACCCTAACCCTAGGCCAACCCTAGGCTAACCCTAACCCTAGGCGAACCCTAGCCCTAACCCTAGACTAACCCTAACCCTAGGATAACCCTAACCCTAGGCGAACCCTAACCCTAGGCTAACCCTATGCCTAACCCTAGCCCTAACCCTAGGATAACCCTAACCCTAGGCTAGCCCTAACCCTAACCCTAGGCCTAACCCTAGCCCTAACCCTAGGCGAACCCTAACCATAGGATAACCCTAACCCTAGGATAACCCTATACCTAACCCTAGGCCAACCCTAGGCTAACCCTAAAACTAACCCTAACCCTAGGCGAACCCTAACCCTAGGATAACCCTAGGCTAACCCTATACCTAACCCTAGCCCTAACCCTAGGATAACCCTAACCCTAGGCTAGCCCTAACCCTAGGCGAACCCTAACCATAGGATAACCCTAACCCTAGGATAACCCTAGGAAACCTAACCCTAGCCCTAGCCCTAACCCTAGCCCTAACCCTAGGCGAACCCTAACCATAGGATAACCCTAACCCTAGGATAACCCTAGGAACCCTAACCCTAACCCTTGGATAACCCTAACCCTAACACTAGGCTAGCCCTAACCCTAACCCTAGGATAACCCTAACCCTAGGCTAGCCCTAACCCTAACCCTAGGCAAAACCTAACTCTAGCCCTAACCCTAGTCTAACCCTATACCTAACCCTAGCCCTAACCCTAGGATAACCCTAACCCTAGGCTAGCCCTAACCCTAGCCCTAACCCTAGGCGAACCCTAACCATAGGATAACCCTAACCCTAGGATAACCCTAGGAAACCTAACCCTAACCCTAGCCCTAACCCTAGGCGAACCCTAACCATAGGATAACCCTAACCCTAGGATAACCCTAGGAACCCTAACCCTAACCCTAACCCTTGGATAACCCTAACCCTAACACTAGGCTAGCCCTAACCCTAACCCTAGGATAACCCTAACCCTAGGCTAGCCCTAACCCTAACCCTAGGCAAAACCTAACTCTAGCCCTAACCCTAGTCTAACCCTATACCTAACCCTAGCCCTAACCCTAGGATAACCCTAACCCTAGGCTAGCCCTAACCCTAACCCTAGGATAACCCTAACCCTAGGCTAGCCCTAACCCTAACCCTAGGCAAACCCTAACCCTAGGATAACCCTAACCCTAGGCTAGCCCTAACCCTAGCCCTAACCCTAGCCGAACCCTAACCATAGGATAACCCTAACCCTAGGATAACCCTAGGAAACCTAACCCTAACCCTAGCCCTAACCCTAGCCCTAACCCTAGCCCTAACCCTAGGATAACCCTAACCCTAGGATAACCCAAACCCTAAGCTAACCCTAGACTAGCCCTAAACCTAACCCTAGACCTAACCCTAGGCTAACCCTAAACCTAACCCTAGCCCTAACCCTAGGATAACCCTAACCCTAGGCTAGCCCTAACCCTAGGCGAACCCTAACCCTAGCCCTAACCCTATACCTAACCCTAGCCCTAACCCTAGCCCTAACCCTAGGCGAACCCTAACCCTAGCCCTAGGATAACCCTAACCCTAAGCCTAGGCTAAACCTAGCCCTAACCCTAGGCCAACCCTAGGCTAACCCTAGACCTAGTCTAACCCTAACCCTAGGCTAACCCTAACCCTACGCTAACCCTAGGCTAACCCTAACCCTAGGCTAACCCTTAACCAACCCTAACCCTAGCCCTAACCCTAGCCCTAGGCTAACCCTAGCCCTAATCTAACCCTAACCCTAGGCTAACCCTAACCCTAGCCCTAGGATAACCCTAACCCTAAGCCTAGGCTAAACCTAGCCCTAACCCTAGGCCAACCCTAGGCTAACCCTAGACCTAGTCTAACCCTAACCCTAGGCTAACCCTAACCCTACGCTAACCCTAGGCTAACCCTAACCCTAGGCTAACCCTTAACCAACCCTAACCCTAGCCCTAACCCTAGCCCTAGGCTAACCCTAGCCCTAATCTAACCCTAACCCTAGGCTAACCCTAACCCTAGGCTAAACCTAGCCCTAACCCTAGCCCTAACCCTAAACCTAACCCTAGGCGAACCCTAACCCTAGGATAACCCTAACCCTAAAAAAAAAAAAAAGGGGGGGGGGACAAAGGGGGCTTCCACTAGGAAACAGATCCATCAAAGGGCCCTAAAGCAGGAGACCGTAGGCCAGAGCACTAAGAGGGAAGTTCCCAGTCATTTAAGCTTGGAATACAAATACATTTTACCTAAACCTAGGCTAACCCTAATCCTATAATAGGCATAGTTTAATTATTTTCCCTTGATTTCCAACCCTACTCTTTTTGTATATAATCTATTATAATCTATTACCCTATTATATAATTTAATTGGCATCTCAGCCTTTACCTTAACTTGATAATATCTGTATATAATCTAACCTTAACCCTAATCCTAAACAACCCCCCCCCCCCCCAATTAACCTAATTAACCCCAATTCCCAATCCTAACCCTAATCATAACCCCTATATTAATTATAATAAATTAAGATTTAAGTGTATTCATTTCTTTTTCTTCCTCTATTCCCATAACCTTAACAAAGTACCTTAACAAAGTAGTGAATCCTTAACATAAACTTTAACTGTAGCCAGTACCAAAATAAGGAGGTACTCCACAGAGAATACCTACCCTAACCCTAGCCCTAACCCTAGGTTAACCCTAACCCTAGCCCTAACCCTATGCTAACCCTAACCCTAGCCCTAACCCTAGGCTAACCCTAACCCTAGCCCTAACCTGCGCTAGCCCTAAACCTAGCCCTAAGCCTAACCCTAGCCCTAACCCTAGTCTAACCCTAGGATAACCCTAACCCTAAAATAGAAAAGGAAAAAAAAAAAAAAAAAAAAACTTTAAACTAAAACAAAGAGACCACACTTAAAATGTCCTAACCTTAACCTAGAAAAAGGAGGACAAAATGCAAACAAAACAAAAAGACCACATTTAAAAGAAAAAATGCCCTAACCCTAGGCTAACCCTAACCCTGGGCTAACCCTAACCCTAGGCTAGCCCTAACCCTAACCCTGCTGCCTTTACTGTAACTTGGTCTGATACAGTGAACAGGTATTTACTGTTCTGACTGATAAAATCTTGAGTGTATTGGAGCTGCCACTCAGATTCACCATCAAACTCAAATGCAGCTTTAAATCTCCTTTAAAGCTCATTTAAGTCCATTAAACGGCACTAAGGGTTCAGTATGATGGATGGCGCTCACTAATAAACACAGACAAGCAAGATAATTGAGCATGTCACATCTAAAATGACCCACGTTAATTACCCTAACTTACTCTATGATGGGGATCAAAGTGGAAAATATCTGGTTTCATGGGTCTCAGAAATGATAATTATAATAATAAAAAAAAGAAGCACAGAAGGAACAAGCACTCTTTATAGAGCGACAAACGGCAGCGCCTGTCCAGAGTTGTATACATTTCAAAGGGGAAATCCTCCACATTCTTTCTCCATTGTGTGCAGGCAGTTAGGGGTTTGAGTTAAATGGATTAGTACCATTTCCGCTATTCTCTCGTTTCACTCACGGGAACGACGCTCGTGGGCCTCTAACAACATAATCGCCTCATTAGGCCAATTTCTAATGCAATCAGGGTGCAAGAAGAGGGTTAATGTAACTCTGGGCCACCACTATGGGTTTCTAACCACTTCTCAACACAAGTGTGACTCTGCGTAATGTTTACGACTAAACAACACAGATTAGAAAGACGGTCATTTTTAAACCTAAATCTCAATGTGTCTTCCTTATACTCTTTATGAACTAAATAAGTGATAAAGTGCACTTCAGTTACATTACTTGGTGGGACTGGGAATTAAACCTTCAGGTGTCACAAGGCTGGTCCTTTAACCACAAGCACCAGTGTATAAAGTATTAGGAACTATTATTAGTTCTGGAATTTTTCAAACTGGACTCTGCGAATCTGGGAATTCGCCTGTGAAGTTCATCATTGACAGCATTTGTCCAACCAAAAGTCTAAATGAATAAAGACAGCTAATTTAATAAAAACATATGGATTCATCATAATGTTGTAATTCATCACAAAGTCAAACCAGGACCTCAATACATAGAAGCATAAAAAGGGTCTCCCTCAAGGAGTGGCCCAAATTATGGACACATATAATTATATAACATGTCTTTATATTATTTAACATTATGATCACAAATATGTGGAACTAAGGAACCACTAATTGTTGAGTTCTTCTGGATTGTCCAGGATTCCTCATAAGGGTTGGCTCAAGGCCTTGGAAGCGCTATGCTAAAGGCTTAATTCTACACTCACAAATCATTTTGGTGTGGATTTCAGACTATGTTTTGGACTGGTGTCCCACTAGACAGTGGCATCGTGAAAAAAGCAATCGTGTTTCTATTGTAAAATCGGGTTATTGGTGGAGTCTGTAATGCCATGTGGTCCAAACAAGATTTAAAACTGGGTTGCTATGAAAACGGTTCCCATCAAAGTTGCAGAAAAACTGAGTGCACTTCATGTCTGCGGATGCTTTTCTTGTGGCTCGCCTTCAGAACAGTTTGGTGGCACAGGGGTGGCATCTAATTGTGGATTCATGGACTCCATGACCCTAAAACGCGGTTATATTCTGCACATCAACAATTATCTTTTTAAAGTGTTTAGAGGCCAAGTGTTTGTCCTCTGTAATCATTCTTTTCACTTTGTGTGTGGCCAACACCGGTTTGTGTCCTTCCTGAGAAAGACGTTTAACAGCTGTTTATTTTTAAACATTTTTATATTCATCGGCCAATTTACCAAATTCAGTTAGTGAGTGCTGACTTAAATCATTGGTTTATTTGAGTGAGCTGATAAAAAATATTATAATTACTTGTTTTAGTCATATTCAGTTTGTTTTTGCACTACATCTATTTTATTAAGGTTTAATTAAACCTTAATAAAACTTTCAAAGTGCTCTATACAGATAAGTCATGGAATGTAACGCTGATTTAAAGTATTGACCGACCTGCATGGAACCCTGATTTTAACCCCAGGCAACACCTTTGGGATTAACTAGTACAGAGACTAAAAGTGTGACCACACAAATGCTCTTCTGTATTTAGACATCTGCATGAATAATGTAAAATAATAAAAGCTACTGTAGGTGTAATTTATAGATGTCTAAATATTTCTGTCACTATTTATATGTGTAGCTACAACAGAAACATGCTGTGTCCATCATTTAGTGATGTGAAATATCAGTCACATAAATCAAAATGGGATATTTAAGTCTATTAAGTATGGTGTTCCGTACTTGGACCCTTCCTGTTTTACTTTAATACGCTACAAAAAAATAAACATAATTATGACTTGGCATTTACTCATCATATTGGAGGTTTTCAAAATCATAATCAGAATACTTTAGTAAACCCCGGGGGGAAATTGCAGTTTTTACAAATGCTCTATTAGTCATGTTTATATATACAAAAGTAGAATAAAAAATTTAAAATAAGTGTAAAAAAATAAACTGAAAGTACCAAAAATACACAATGAAGTAAAAGTTAAATGGCATGTGTATAGTATGTTATATATATTCAATATACAATATAAATCCAGGATTAATTAAGACCAAACACACTGACAATCACCTCAGTCAAATTAAACCTGATGTTTTCACTTGATGCTTCATAAAGTCAGAAGACTCCGACCTTAATTTTTTTTTTTTTTTACATTTTGCAGTTGCTAAAAATCTGGAAACTGGGGGCTAAAACGATAACAAAGTTTCCCCAGTAGAGTATCTGGATATATCTTCCACCAACGCCACAGACACTCACACTTCTCTCATCGGTTTTATTTCTTGGCCTGGTTAAATGAAGATTTCTTTTCTGCTGTAAGGCACTAAGGTGACACGACCTGATGGGCCCCAGTGAGCACATGAACGTCTCCCAAAAAAACCCTCTAAATAAAACCTCTCGGATCTGACACAGTGTGGTGTTTCTTTAAAGAAAACAAAACAATCAACCCTTGAAACCTGACAAGTGCTCCACCTTCCTCCCCGAACTGCGGAAGAGGGAGATAATCAAACGTTAGAACGCTCGAGTAGAGAGAAAGAGGATGTGTTTTTCTGCACCGACACCCTACTTAGGCTGCCTATTCGGCCGGAGCGCCCTCTCAACGCTCCGTCTGGCAAACACAGGCGCTTGACTGGGTGAGACGAAGATGGAACGCTCATCCGTACCGCCGTTTCCACCCTCTGCTCCACGGCTTTGTGGATGAGACGCTTTTGTGGAGCGCTGAGGTGCTTCAGACCGGAAGGAGGAGCACTGCAGACATTTAGATAGTGTACACCCAAGAAAAGAAAACAACCTCTGAAGGACATGAAGCAGGATGTTAACTATTGATCCTGATTATAAACTGATGGGTTAAAAGAAACATCACAAAAACTTTTAGCAAATCACTAATGGCATCATCACCTTTAAGATACAGTTGATATTTTGTAGATTTGCAAACACTGTTGAGTGTGTAATTCCCAGGTGTATGGTCAGAGTATTTTTGGATTGAAGTTTGCATGTTCTTCTATTTCTTTGTGGGATCCATTGGGTAGAATTGTGGGGGTGGTGCGTGCTGCTAGAGATTTAAACACCTCAGTGTCACTAAAAGACAGAATAGTCCACCCACCAAGAACATCCATCCACCCTCACTCGTCCTGTCTGCAGCAGCCTGTGATCACTGATGAAGGATTACAGGATGAAGATCGCACACTGTGCAGCAACAGATGACCTGCTAAGGTGAAGGTGTAATAAAGTGTACACTCACACACCTGCACCACCATGTCTGCGGTACATTGAACCATCCACCTCCCTAATATTACCTGCTCTGTCCGTGGTCCTGATCATCAGGGAACAAGTAAAGAGGACTATCTAGAAAAGCAGATGGACCACAAAATGTACTTGTAGAACTACAAACTCCATCTCTATGATCAGTGTGCCTCTTCATGTCATCACGCCCCTGATGGTCATAGATATAAACGCATCCCACTGTCAACATAAACCTCATATCTCTGCACATGTTCAGAGCACCTCATCCTCACCTTCATATCCGTATCTCCTAAACGTCCCATAAATCATACTATTAATTATCCATCCATCCATTATCTCCCGCTTTATCCTCTATTAGGGTCGCGGGGGGGTTCCCCATGCCCATCCAGGGGAGAACGTTTCAGGCGCTGGGCAGATACACCCAGGACAGAGTGCCAATCTATCGCTGGGCACACACTCACACACACATACACACTCTATATGGGGCAATTTGGAGAATTCAATTGACCTTGATCCATGTTTTTGGACTGTGGGAGGAAACCGGAGAACCCGGAAGAAACCCACGCGGACACAGGGAGGACATGCAAACTCCACCCAGATGGGGATTCGAACCGGTAATCCCTAGCGCTGAGAGGCGAACGTGCCAACCACTAAGCCACCGTGCCGCCTACTATTAATTATGTTTTTAAAATTATTTTAAATTAATAAATATGACTAAACAAAACACCCTTTAAAATCAACATATAAAACTGCTTTAATTAAACATTATTTTAACCACAAAAACTTATAAACATCTTTACAGCCACCATCAGCACTCTGTAAAGCTCTCAGTGTTTCATCAGCAGGGGCAATCTGACAAAGTTTATCTGTGTGACTGGGGTTGCAGAGGCAAATAAATAAAATAGAAAAAGCCGGTGTGTAACCAGTACAGCAGTGAGGAGCTTTATCAATGCCAGATCCCCCCTCCCTCAGCAGTGTGTTAGTGCTGTAATTATACTGATAATGAGTCTATTGATTCAGCGGTTGAGAAAATCCTCAGTCATAATGGCTCATTCGTCTTAGTTTCTCCGACACATTCCAAGCCGAAACCTACTCTGAGCTACCTCACACTGGCCTGATGGGAACGTGGAATCCAAAACCCATCAGAAAAACAAACACGGCGGAGATCTCTTTTAAAAATACAACTACAGCAAGACATTCCAAAGCTCTACTGCGGTTACAGCTCGGTAAACATTTACACCGGCCGCTTTTGAGCCGGAGCAAGCGTCAGAAGGTTAAAGAGATGTTCTGTTAAAAGCTGTCACTCCTCCTGCCCTCCCATGTGACCTGCGACCCCCACAGTCACGCCCTGAATGAAGGTACAGAAGCACGCAGGCAGATAATGTATTGAAATGCCAGAGCTCGGTGTGAGTTCAGTGGATCTTTAACCCAGCAGGAGCTGTTTACAAATGTATCCTCCCCCAGAGAGCACCAAATACGCCAGTAACAAGCAGGGGAGAAAGTGAAGCTGAAAACTGAAACAAAACGAAATCCTGAGATCCTGAGAAAATCCTGAGACTTAATGATATAACATTCCTCTAATTAGACTATTCTGTGTGTGTGTGTGTGTGTGTGTGTGTGTTTCCATATAGATGGACTTTCATTTTGTAGTCCGTCTGTTCCTCTACATACTCTGTGAGTCCTCTTTACTCTGTTCTCTGATGATCAGGACCATGGACAGAGCAGGTATCATTAGGGTGGTGGATTATTCTCAGCAGCATGTTGGAGGAGGTGAAAGTATGGGTTGTGTGTTGAGTTTGCATTTGATTCATTTTAAGGGTTTATTTACAGACACTGGTCGTTTTATTAGAAGTGGATTCTGCACCAGTGTCTGATTTTATCAGCTTCTCTAACTATATAGATGGAGTTTGTAGTTCTACAGTTTCATTCTTCATCTTGTTCTCCACTTCGTTAGTCCGCTTTACTCTGTTCTCTGATGATCAGGGCCATGGACAGAGCAGGTATTAGGGTGGTGGATGATTCTCAGTACTGCAGTCACATGGTCGTGCAGTGTAAGTCGTGCTGCTGTAGTTTCCACTCACTGTAAGGAGACTTACAGATTGTAGAGAAACAGATGGATTACAGTATATTACTGTAGAACTACAAAGATCATCAGTGGAGCTGATAAAACGAACCACGATGGAAGGATTAAGAAAGTTTTTTTTTCCACATACTCCGCTGGATGACGTTAAACAGAGTGTAAATCCTAATTGTTTCTATAAAGTTATCGAGCTCAATAACATCGTGAGCCTAATGATCCAATAAAACCTGATGGCGTTTAGAACACAATGATGTTCAGCACCAATAAACTAATATAAATCTGTAATTAGCCCCTGATTCAGCTCTGTAATCAGTGACCTCGCCTCAGAGGGGTATATGATGAATGGTTCCTACTCAGAGTTAAACGGCGTTAAATGAGTCAAAAGCACCACAGTTCCACTATGATGATTCATTTTTCATAAATATTAATCAGTGCCTTAACTGTAAAGCACAAGCAATACAGACCACAGAGAAGGACAGAGAGAATGACCGAGAGGAAGAGAGAGACAGAAAGAGAGACAGAGAGTCAGATGTTAGAGGCATCGTTGCAAAGCTGAAAAGGAAAGGCATTTCTTGATCAGGCTGCTGCTCGAGGCCTGACGTCTGAACTTATTAAACTGTTAATAAACAACATCAATCTTCATGCAGATTTACCACTTCAATTACTGATCTGGTCAGCAGTTCAGTACTTCAGCACAGGTTCAGTTAATTTGGTTATATGATCTTATCTCTGAATAAAACATAAAAATTTTTACAGTTTTTTGTGATTTTTTTGGATGCCTTCAGTGTTGAGCACAGTTTCTCTGTGTCACTGTTTGCTTAAGATTTTAAAAAGTCTGGGGGAATTTTTTAATTGATCATTTGTGAGGTCAGACACTGATGTTGGATGAGAAGGCCTGGCTTACAGTCTTAGTGATGTTGAGGTCAAAACCTTGTGTGGACCAGTCAAGTTCTTTTACACAGATTTCACATAGGCACTGCTTTAATTATGCTAAATTAGAGCCCATCTCTAAACTGTTTACACAAACCTGGAAGCATATAATAGTCCAAAATACATGGCCAGGTGTTTGATTTAACACATTCGTGGTAATGGAACTAAAACAAACACCTGAATTAAAAGGTTTGTCCCAATATTTTTGTCCATGTGGTATCTGTCACTTTTACAGCCTGATGGCTGCTTTGCTTTGCTGCTTGTTTTAACACTTATTGATCAATAAACAGTTAAATCTTTTCCTTTACGATCATTAATGTTGGGATTAAAGCCTCAGTGTAAGTCAGCGAACGTCAAACTATAAAGGAATTTATTAAGCGACATTATCGACGCGGTAACTCAAAAGCGTTAACAAGCAGGCCAGTGCTAACGAGGTAAAGATTTTAAATAGCCTCATGTCTCCTCTCCACTTACACTGCCTTTCTTTTCTTCTTTATTATTATTGCAGTTGAAATAGAGAGCGTTAACAGTTCATGTGATGAGCGGCCGCACAATGGGCGCCCTTTAAATTAGCGCTTTTCTCAGGCCGATAAATTTTCATTGGAGGTCAAGACTGCTCTGGCAAAGCCCTAATAAATTTTATTATCTCTTCAACCGCGCTGAAAAACAGCTGTTTTGGCGCTGTAGCCGATAATTCAGGAGTGAGGCTTTTTGTCCGTTGAGCCACAATGGATCCTCATCGATCGGAGGAGCTCGACAGCGCCGAATGCTTGTCAGCCGTATAAAAAGGCTATTATTTCTGTGAGAATTAGCACCACCACTTCCTGTCCCGCTTTCTCCTCTCACTCGTAATCATGGGCATCTCCTTTTGAAACAATGGCCCGCCTGAAAATAATGGGCACGGAGGTGGCAGTTGATGGGAAAGAAAGAAAAGAGGAGAGGCCGCTGAAGGGCCAAAGGTCAGCACTGTGATCTTATTGTTGTGTGTGTGGATGTGTGTGTGTGTGTGTGTGTGTGTGTGTGTGTGTGTGTGTGTGTGTGTGTGTGTGAGAGAGAGTGTAAAAAAAGCCTCTATATTTCATCCTGTACCCGCCCCTCGGACCATTGTACATTGGAATAATCAATGGTGTGAGACAGTGTAATTGGAAACAAAACAGAACTAGTGTGTAACTTAAATAAAGAAAGAAATTAAAATAATGCATTAGATTCCTTCAAAATAAGAACTAATCTGGATTTGGGTTTGCAAAGGAAAAATGGTAGGATGGTTGAATGCGTTATATGGTATTGAGACACATACACATTACATCTACAGAAGCTTTAATGGCACCACATTCTACAATGCTCACCTCCTTTAGCTATAATACCTTCCACTCTTCCAATTTCTACAAGAATTTGGAGTGTATCTGTGGAAAAGGTTCACAAATATGTGAGGTGAGACAGTGATGTTGGATGAGAGGACCTGGCTCACGGTCTTAGTTCTAGTTCATCCCAGACATCAGTCCAGTTCAGTTCATTAACATCAAACTTATCAATGTCTTTATAAACCTTCCTAGTACACTTGAACCCAGTCAGGCTGAAACAGAAAATGGCCTTCCCCAAACTGTTCCGACAAAGTTGGAAGCATACTTCAGCTTGGCAAATGGACTTAATTTAACACCTGAACTGACTTAATGAATAGAGAGTTCATTATGTAATTTATTTAAAGAAATTTTAATTCAATTCAAATGGTTACATTTAAATTAATTTACATGGTTCCACTAAAGCATATATTAATTGGAGGAAACATTTTGTATATTTTATACTCCTGGTGTATAGTTATTATTTTGAAGCAACGGTTCCATTTGTATGTTGCTAGTATGTTCTAATTTGACGCTTGATCCAAATTTGCTTTGGTCAAATTATCAGCCTTAAAGGGTCCGATATGAAGCCCATCCATTGTCCAATTTGAGTGCTCACAATGTTCCTGGTGATTAATACACCCCAATTTTCTGAAAAATAGTTCTCTTATATCGGGAAAATCCATTTTCACGGGCAAGATCGAAAGTTAGCAGCCTGCGGCATAATTGATGACCTCCCCAGTCAAGCACTCTCATATTTATCACCGCACGACCTTTTCGTCTGCACTCATCAATCATAAATTAGGGGTGTACAACCCGATTCGCCCTTTGTCCTCTTTTGGTTTGGGTTTTGGCCACTAACAGGGAGGAAATCTGCAGTTCAGCACCTCTGCTGTTCGGGGCAGATGGTCATCGGCGCCGGGCATCTGTCAAATTAGCCATTAGGGCGCTACACCTACAGTTGGGTCCAAACATTGGGGTGCAATAATAAAAATGGATTCTACAAAAAACAGTAGTGTAATATACTAAAGGCTATCAAGTTATAATGAACGGTTTACATACAGTGCAGATTATATATATATATATATATATATATATATATATATATATATATATATATATATATATATATATATATATATAAAATGCAGTGGGACATAAACAGCTACAAACTTAACACACTGTTCTATATATATATATATATATATATATATATATATATATATATATATATATATATATATATATATATATCTGGTAAACTATTAATTAACCCATTTTAGATTCACCTCCTGGTTTTAAAACTTACTGATTTAAAATTATTTTAAATCAGTTATTACTGATTTAAATATATTACTGCCACTAATCATATAGATGGAGTTTGTAGTTCCACAGTTCCATTCTGTAGTCCAACTGTTTCTCTACATACTCTGATGTTCTCTGATGATCAGAACCATGAGCAGAGCAAGTATTATTAGGGAGGTGGATAGTTATAAGAACTGCAGTGACACTGACATGGTGGTGCAGTGGTGTTAAGTGTGTGTTGTGCTGCTGGAGTTTAAACCCTGTATGCACTCACTGTACACTCTTTTACACACCTCCACCTCATTGTCAGGTGATTGTCAAGTGTCCATTGACCCTCATCCTGTCTGCAGACTCCTGCGATCACTGATGGAGAATAAAAGGATGAAAAAAACAAACTGCACAGCAACAGATGACCTACTGTCTCTGATTCTCCATCTACAAGGTGGAGCAGTGAGGGTCAGGTGTGTAATGGAATTTACAGTGAGTGAGATACACCTGCACCATCATATCTGTACTGAGCATCAGCCACCACCCCAATAATACTTGATCTGTCCACGGTCCTGATCATCAGAGAACACAGTAAAAAGGACTAAACAGAGTAGAAAAACAGAAGGAACTACAGAATGTAATTGTAAACATAAAAATCTCCATCTAAATGGTAAGTTGGAGGTGATAATATGGACAGTGATTTGCAGAAACAAGAAAATTTTCCTTAAAAAGTGATCAGTAAGTTTATGACAAGTAATCACTTTATTTAATATAGCATAAAACAAAAGCTACGCCCTTCAGCATCGTTGCCTTTGGGTTTAAAATTGCTACAGCAAGCTTCCCGACTCGTCTAAACGCAGCATGTCCTATTGATCTTCTCATCTTCTGCAAAAACAGCAAAGCCTGCGTTTCTTTAGCTTGAGTCAGGTCTACAAAAGATGCGAGCTGAGCTGGAACCAGCATTACGTGTGACGGCCCTGGTCGTCTGAGGACTGATTATTTGAGACATTTTGGCTTAAACAACATCATCTCCTAGAAAGTGTCCAGGGAAGCAGATCTGATGACGCCAGCTTTTATTTCCTGTATAAAGTTTTAAGCTTGAGGAAGAAAAGTGGAGTTTGTTCAGTTTAAATAATAATGGCCTGTTTGAAGTATCTTTAAAAAAAAAAAAAAAAAGAGCCACTAAAATGATGGTTTCTGACACATTTTACACCAAAAGAATGAACTATTTGGGTCACTGTGGATGCTGGAGCCTTCTGAGCACACCACAGGACAGACACACGGACAAAAATATTAATACCATATAGAATCACTAAGTCGTCTATTAGAATGCTTATGGAATGTGGGAGAAAACTAAACACGAGGAGAACATGCAAACTCTTCACAGTAATGTCTTGGCTGGAAATTGAGCATAAGACCTTTTAAAAGACTTTTTATACTGCTGCATTAACAGGAAGGTGTCTCTAATAAAGTGGCCGGTAAATGTATATCAAATATTAGAGCAAAGAACAATTTGTGTCACATTAGGAAAATCTGAGAATGAAAGCTTATTAGTCTTTAAGAACCCGACCTCCAGGTCACACTGGTGCAACTTCTAGATAACCCTGGGTTTGAGATTTGGGCAAAAACGGGTTAATGCTGCAGAAAATTGGTTGCATACATTCTTCCCTAAGGGCCTGACAGAGAAAAAGAGATTTGCTAGCGATTAGCCGCTGGTCCCAATCCAGTTCAGCCCTTCTGATTTCAATTTAATACATGTTTAGAGCTTAAACAGGGGAAATCACGGGGAAAAATGGATGCTAAAGCAAAACCCTCACCGTGTTCTTGGATTTTTCTCCCTACAGAATAAGCCAGTCAATAAAAACCTCAAGCTGCCCCCTCAGAACTGCTCACCCCTCACACATCTGTCTGCCATTCTGGGTTTAACATGGACAGATTTTTCAAGCATAGTCTTTTTTTTTTTCCTTATTTAAAAGATTTACATCCGTCAGAAGCTCCCCATCCACCACCCTGCTGGTGTTGTCTGCATCACATTACGGATTGAACTACGGTACCAAACAGGAAACCAGTTCAAAAAGGTCTGGATCTAAAACGCATCAACTGATCAGAAGTGGAGAAATATTTTCAGTCATCTGCTTTGAACCGCAGAGTGTGTACGTGGTAATCACACACATGGTGGCAGCGCAGCGATCAAGAACCAAAGTCAACACATACAAGGTCATCCTGAAATCCACTGTTCAGAGGGTATAGTAATTACTTTTTAAAAATATAGTAGGTTAAATTTGTCTACACTCATTGGTTTGCTGCACCATCCATAGGTGTGAGGCTGAACTTCAGCATGCCAGCTCATCTATGGTCCATTTAATGGTGTTTTACTCATTTTATTTTTATTTACTTATTTTTTTCAGATTTTGTGTGTGTGTGTGTGTGTGTGTGTGTGTGTGTGTGTGTGTGTGTGTGTGCAGATCAGGGAGAGAGAGAGAGAGAGTCAGTCAGTCTTATCTGGTCACTGGAATTTCTTGAGTATCAACAGACACAGAGGGTGAAGCTGATGGATTGATTAGTGTTGGATCCTGAAGATGACAGAAACTTTTCATACCACCGACATTATGTACTTAAATTCCTCATCAGCTGCTGAGTGATGGCATGCATTCTTGTACACACAGAGCTACTGGGTGGTTTAAAAAAAGGAACCACTAACCACCATTAGAAAATGATCTTCAGTTCAATAAGCATGATTCGAATGAACGTCGATCAATGTTCTCAAAAATCTAAACCAACCAAATAAAGTCTTTAAAAACAAGATGTTTTAAATGGATCGATTATTAGATTAACAATTAGAGACATCTCTATGAATTCTAACTAAGGAAAGCCATTTTAATGACATTTTAAAATTTTTTAACTTCTGATTTACTTTTATTTATGGAGTAGAATGATGTTCTGATGTAGAATCGATGTTCTCATCACACGTCAAGCTCATCATTCCGGAGATAAGCACGTTTAGACTGATGTCAAAGAGAAATGACGATGTATTAAAATTTATTTAACTCATATGCATTCATCTATTATCTTTCACTCAATCCTAAACTACAGCCGCGCGGGGGAGTTCCCCATGCCCATAATAATAGGGGCAATAGATAGAGCAGTCATTTGTTTTTAGTCTATGGCAGGAAGCCGGAGAACCTGGAGGAAACCCACGCGGACACAGGGAGAACATGAAAACTTTACACAGGGTTGTTCACTTATTTTAGTAACCTGTTCATCTGCTTATACTCATATATCTCTGACAGTCCAAAACCCCTTGCCCCCCCAACACACAATATCAATATATATACTCTAAATTAATTTCAGTAAAACATGAGGCTTACATGATGTCATTTCCAAAGTGGTCCAACTCTGGTTTTCCTAAACGCTAACTATCGGCAACGCTAATTGATGGAGCGGAGGAACCTCTAGCTGAAATCGACAAACTCGCTCTTTGTGGTCAGCAAATTCAATAAAGCTCTGAAATTAATAACGATTTTGGATTTAAAGGTGTCAGTAATGAATGCAGCACTAAACTCCAGGGTTTGTTTCAGGTCCACTGGTGTGAAGTTCATTTAGCCTCCTGATTATTGATCAGTCACACCTGCAGGAGCATCCATCCATTGATTACTGTAGTTTATCAATAACAGATATTGAGTGTCATAACAGAAACAAAGCCACATCTGTCTGCTGTTTCACATCCGATTAGGAACTCAGCGAATGAATGAGATTTTGTTAGAGACTCACCGTCACTTATAAAACATACACTAAATGAACAAAAGTATTTATACACCTGCTCATTACACCGATAGGGACCTTAATGACATTAATTGTAAGATGAACCCACCCTGCAGGAACAGAACCCCCTTCTAACAGGCTTAATACAAGATTTTGAATTACAGAAAATTTTGACTTAAAGAAAAATTTCTTTAATATTACAGACATTAGACACTGATCACATCGATCAGCGTGAGGATTCATTAAAACTGGAAAATTAAAAATCTTTCTTTATGAACTGATGCTTAATTTTAGTCGGTTAATAAAACAGATAAATTATAATATATTATTTTCTTACCTGTCTTGGGGCAGCTGTCTGTGCAGAAACAGAGGAGATCAACAAAAAGATCTGATCTGCAAAAATAAACGAACAAAAAACCTTTAATATCACTTCATTGCTAATATTCACGTTTCATGTGTTACTTTCTGCTTCCTGTTAAGAAAAAAAAAAACTCTTTACTTATCAGTGTCTAATTTAAGTGCTCTTCAAAAGGCCCGAATTGTGCTCTGTTCCTTCATGTTTTATAAAAAGTTTAACTAAATGCTGATTATAACTGAATCAAATCACTGGATTAACTGGAAACTGCACTCATACAAGGATGTGTCCTTTTTTTAATGACTCAGTTGCTAAGGCTGAAGATATCTGTCATGGAGCTGAAGAACCAAAAGGGAAAAGTATCCTAACCTGTTCTATCAGCTCCATCTACCCCTGCATACCAAGAAATAGCTTTTAACTGCACCTGCTTATACTATTATTCAGTGTGTGTGTGTGTGTGTGTGTGTGTGTGTGTGTGTGTGCGTTTATTATAGGGTGAAATACCTTTTCCAGGTGCAACACACCATAAAGACCTCGTCATTGATGCATTGATGTAGGATATGAGGGTATTATGCAGCATTGAGAGGTTTTTTTTTTTTTATTAGAGATCATTTTTGATTGTTTTTCTTGCCATCTCTGGTTCATAAAATGAAACACCGTGTGTTTTACATTCTGAAAACCTAGATTTTTAATTAATCTTTTTTAGATTTATTTAGATTACTGGATGGAACCTGGATTTTATTGGACTAGCAGTCCAGCAGGACACCCTCAGTGGACTTGTTTTTTTCTTAAAATAAAAACATAACAGGGAGTTTTTTCTTACCACTGTCGCTTCGGCTTGCTCTTTGGGGGTTTAAAGGCTTACAAAACTATAAACCTGCTTTGTGACAATGTACTAAAAACGCTAAAAAAAAAAAGACTGTTTAAAAGTAAAAAAAACGCTGTATAAATAAATTACTTGAACTTAAACAAGTCAATGTCCAAATCCATAATTCATTTATTATTTTATTATATTTATTATATTATATCCATTAGGTTTTTTTGAAAAGTGTGCACAACACAGAAGGTAAGTACAGGTCACCTAAATCCCCAAATGAAGAAAGAAACTTTTTGTGTCTTGTCTGAGTTTTGATTTCAGAACTTAACGAGCTGAGAATATTTTGTACTGTACAATTAATAATAGATTGTACGTAGACTTCTTAAATACTGTCTGTCGCTAAACATGTGATGAAGCCATCTTGACCCCCTTTGATGGCCTTGAAGAAATGAAGAGAGCAGAGTTGTTAAAGAAAACGACAGAACAGAGACTGTGTGTGTGAGAGAACTGAAACATACGATGTGGCCATTTTCCCTCTGTCATAATGACAACTGATGGGCTTATTTTGCTGAAGGTCTCGGGGGGAGATGATGAAACAGTAACGTAACCGAGCGAGGCACACTTCATCATGAGCCCTCGTTTCTTGCTGGACACAGCGAGCGAGAACTCTTCTACTCACTATCTCTAAATAACGACAGCGGCTCGCTCGGTGCCATCGATGAGCCTTGGAGCTCTTTCACTGCTTTGTGGGTTTTCTATAGTAACAGAGTTAAAGATGCAGTTTATTGATGCAGCATTGCAGTTTATTAAAGTCAAGAAAACTTGTTTTCTATGTTATTTCACAGATATTTATCATTGCTCATCAAAAAAAGTCATGGAAAACTTCATAAAATTAAGTTGAAATGTTGACATGTGTACCCAGGGTTTCAGTTTCAGCACACAGGGGGTAACTGATTATTATTAATATGTTCATTTGTATTTATTACATTTATTTGTAATTTGTATTTGGTATCATTTTCTCAAGTATGTGGGTTGTGTTGTGGCTTTGAACCCAAATATCAGGTTCATCCTGTCACAACATAATAAATGATGAGAGCGTTTAGGAGCCACACAATCCCCTGCAGTTAAACCACCATGAGTGCTCTTCTGAGTTTCTGTTAAAAGCGCAGAAGAGACATTATTCTAAGCAAAGATGTAAACCTATCCTTAAAGCTTATAAACGGCTTCCATTGAGTTTCATTGTCTCATTATTGCGCTCATCCTCCTTTTCTTTCACGTTGCCTCTTTATTCGGGTGGATTTTCTTAACTGCTGCTTTGCCTCCGAGCAAGAACATGTCTTGAACAAAAGGTGACTCATTTTTAGGGGATGATGAAGTGTCATGGGAGAGCGGTGACTGAGGTCAGCACTATCAAAGATCTGAGAATCTGAGCGTCTAACGCTCACCTGAAAGAGCAAAAACACACCAGGAGTGAGCTGCTCCTACAATCAAGAACTTATCTCTCTTTTTAAAGTTTTTTTTTTAAGTCTACAACATTACAGAATAAATGAAACATGGTGTCATTTTGAAACCAAAAATCTAAACACTGATGCAAATTCTTAGATGAAACCTGGACATGTTATTGTATTGTATTGGACATGTTAACTTAGATGATATAACATTGTTTTTTTTTTTTTTTTTTTTTTTTTTTTTTTTTTTTTTTTTTTTGCTATTTAAGCCAAAAATGTGACGTTAATGTGAAGAAAGTGAAGTCAGCTGGGCGTTTCAGTAAAGCCACTTCGTGATCAACAGTTAAAAACTGAACAAATTGGTTCCTGGACCTGAAATCTTTATCCATAATGTCTTTAAATGTTTGCCATTTATCATTACAGATGGCACATAACAGTGAATGGAGTCAAATACCACTAACGGCTTATTTAGATGAATCAACTCACACATGTTTGTGTACTAATGATCATCTTGTTCAAACAAAAGCAGATTAAAAGGTAAATGATTAAATAACGATATTGAAACGTCTCTTTTTTATGACTTTCTAATCTAAAAACTAATCTAGGGATTTCATGTTAAAGTTACGACACAGATCAATTATATTAAAGTGGATGAGAAGATTTGTCTGTTTTTCAGGTTATACACGTGTTTTCATTGTGTATTTGGCCATATTTACATTTATGAATGTGGTAATTAAAATGTCTACAGTTTTCCACATTTAACATTCAATTACACACCCAGTCATTTCTGTCTAAATGATTATAAAGGTTTTCTAGCCCACAATCCCAAATTTTATAGTTTACCTCAAAGGTGACAGGATTGAGGTCAGGGTTCTGTATGGGTTAGTCCATTTCCACACCAAACCCATGCAATCATGCCTTTATTGACCTTGTTGGCCTTCCCCAAACTGTTTTTCCAAAGTTGGAAACATACAGCTGTCCAGCGTACATGATACAACAGTTTTGGGCTTGTTCATATTTCTGCAGAGAACTGAATAATAAAATTGTGTTTCTTTTTTTTTTTTTTTTTTTTTTAAGTTCATCTATATTCATGCAATAATTCCCCCATCAGTCACCTCGCTACACTGTGTGCTCATTTCCTGTTGATCTGATTAAATGTTTGACATGTTCGTGCAACTTGACATAATAATGTAGATAAAAAGAAATTACCAGCCAGTCCACAATTGCTGGGAAATTAAGTCATATCCCAGCATCACGATCTACTGTAACGAGAATAATCACAGCTTCTGTCACTTTCAATATATCATTAAACCACATTTCATTAGGACTTTTATTTGATCTGCTTGTTCAAAAACAAATTAGCTGTTGTAGTCGGTGCCAATCAATCAGCAGTTCCCTATTAAATATTCCACTTTCACATGTTCTACTATGTGTTTAGAGGGTTTTTTTCTGTATTTTTCTGGCTCCATAGCCACATGGAGCCACAACAGAACACACTAAAGCAAATGTCACAGCGGCAACAGAGAAAGACTCCATGTAAAGTCCATGTTGTGTACTTTGTACCTCATGGAAATCCAATGTTGAGCTCGAAGTGAATTTTAATAGAAACAAACCCTTCAGGTTCAGGTTCCCTCCATCCAAATACAATAAACACATTAATAATGCATTTTAAGTGGTGTAATTGTTTATCATCTGTTCACGTTTCATCTCTTGGAGCATTTTCTCCTCCTCCACATTCTGATTATTTTATGCATCACATGTTAATGCTCGTAAAAGTTTTATCATCACAGGCCTCCATTATCTTAATGCATGTGGCGTGGCGCAGTGAACTCTTCCTGAATCATGCATCAGCTCATTGTGTTCTTTGAAGAAGACCCTGAATTCACAGCCACATGAGCCACTTGGTTTTCAAAAACCTTGGAAGCAGATTATTCGTTTTAGACAAATTAAAGTAAATGAATGTGTAACTGCTGACTAAAAGAAACAAGCGAGCGGTGCTGCTTTAGAAATAGCAGTTCCCAGGGGTCCAAATGCATTTAAATCATGTTTCCTTCAAATATATAAGCTTAAATATAGTTCAATATATGTTTGAGTGTTCCACTGAAATTCATTTTAAGTAATTCATTAAATTAATATAAGTTAAACTTCTGCAGTGTTTCTATTAAATTACTAAAAAATGTTTTTAAATTGCCCTTTAGTAGAATCAGGAGGTTTGAATTTACAAAATTGAAACATTCACAAGATTTTTTGTATTTCATACTAAATAAGTTTTAACTATACACATGCTGAAAATGTTTTAATTTTCAGCATGTTTTTTAAATTAATTTTAAAATTAATGTTCTTTCTAAAAGCATCAGAACATTTAATATATAGTTTTACTTTCCTCCAAGGACGTTTGACAAAATCCACAAAAAATAAAGATTTGTATGAAGATGTCAAATTGAAATAAGTTCCATATGAAGAACGTTTTAACTTACAGCGTAAGCACAGTGGGAAGGCCCTTTACTGCACCAGTGCACAGAGTGGGCTTTTGTAAAGCTGGTTAGGTGATCGGTGTGGATAAAAGTTACCATACTGACCGTAATACCATGAAAAATTTGGGACGAACAACAACGACAACAGAAAGCCAACATCTGCACATCCAACATAACTGCCTGATCTCCCAAATGATCTGGGTCGAAAATCCCATAGACACACTGAAATCTTACTGAATGTCTTCCAGTCAACATTGTTAAAGGCACTATACACTTTTGTATGATGTATATATAGTTTATGTTTCATAATAGAGGAGCTTATAGTGTAATAACTCCAGAATCAGTTAAACATGATTTTATACACACACACACAAGATAATAGAATCAGAGAATATTGAGGTGCCTATGTGAATTAAGACAATCTGTAAACTCAGCTGCTGCTGACTTTAACCAGCCAAATCAAATGTAATGAAATCTTTGATTAAATCACTGTAAATAAATTCAAAACTATTTACAGAACCAAGTTTTAAAAAAAATCAATGTTATTTATGGAATAAAATGTCAAATATGAGTTGCTCTATGATATTAATAATTATTTATGTTGCATCGTGTTATTAAGCGATCTTGGTTCAACTGGAAAAACGAGCACTATTAGCTTTTTAAAGACATCCTGCTGAATCCTGAGACAAAACCCGAAATCCGAACAAAAAATGGCAACATTATTAGTTTTCGAAAGAAAACAGGTCCTGCATATCGATCGCGTGAGGCTTCATTAGCTGGAAACTGACGCCCCTGATTGATGTCTCTCTAAACTGGTTCTGCGTCCGGCGCTACCGAGGGAACCTTGCTATTGACTCGGGCTGTTTGTGTTGCGAGGCCTCTGGAGAGTTTTTGTTGCATTTAATGGCCTCCATCAATTTTGTTTCCCTTTTATAATTATTGTTTTGCCGTTTGAGCCGGCAATAGGAGCGCTTTGAGAGCTCGCCTCTGGTTTTTCAGGACTTTGGAGGGAGCTTGTTCATTTGTCTGAGGCTTGACAAGATCCAAAAAATATATATATATATATATATATATATATATATATATATATATATATATATAAGACGTGGCAAAATCTCGGAGGCTAACAAGCTGAATGGTAATGGAATGGCGAGAAAAATGCCTTTCCACATTTAGCTCCTGATTAAAATCTTCAGAAATCATAAACAATGTATATATTCATTCATTCATTATCTTCTGCTTTATCCTATATTTGGGTCGCGGTGGGGGTTCCCCATGCCCATCCAGGGGAGAACGTTTCGGGTGCTGGGCAGATACACAAAGGACAGGGGGGCATCTATCACTGGGCACACACTCACTAAAACAGACACACTCTATATGGGGCAATTTTGGAGAAATCAATTGAACTCAATTGACCAGATGGTGATTCAAACCGGGAATCCCTAGCGCTGAGAGGAGAACGTGCTAAAACACTAAGCCACCGTGCCGCCTACAATGCATATATTGAAAACTGAATTATCTTTAGCTGCAAGAGATTTTAGGGCTCAAACATGTATATGCTCGCACGAACACTCACTGAACTATTCCACTAAAGTGCCGACTGGCACCACATGTCACTGTGACTGTAAGCTTTAACATTCCAGTGATTCTCAGTGGTTAGAGCGTTGGGCTATCAATCTGAAGGTTGTGGGTTCAAATCCCAGGTCCACTGAAGTTACCAGTGTGGATCCTTGAGCAAGACCCTTAACCCTCATTGCTCCAGGTGATGCTGTGATGAACCCTGTGTTCACCTTGTAAGTCGCTTTGGATAAAATCGTCCAATAAATGACCAAATGTAAATGCAAAATGTAAAATGAGGCGAAGGCCGAACACATTGATCAGCACTCCACCTGGTCACGTCGATACGTTGAAATGGTGGTTTGTATCAGCATTTGTTTCTTTAATTAAGATTTGAGCTCTCTGACATTGACTGGCACCATTACCTCATCGACAACACTAATGCTTAGTGGGGACTTCACCCAGCTGAATGGACAGAGAGTTAGAAGACGTATGACTAACAATGTACGTTTTTTTTTTTAATTGAGATGTGGAGGATCTGATTATAGACAGTGAATCCTGACGTCTGTCATTTATTAATGTTCAAACACCGATAAATGATAGTTATTTTAATTGTAGTTCTGCAGTAACATTCTGTAGTCCATCTGGTTCTCTTCATATTCTGTTATCCCCTTTACTCTGTTGTCTAATGATTAGAACCCCCAAAGAGCAGGTGTCATTAGGGTGGTGGATGAATCTTAGTACTGAAGGGACACTGACATGGTGGTGCAGGTGTGTTAGTGTATAACACGTTTGTCTATATAGTGTATCTCCAGACTACATACAGGTGTGGGTCATTTCTCACAGATCTGGCACTGCTGACCCGCTGCTGGTTCTGGTAAACTGGATTAAGGTGGCTAATGAGGTCCACGTTTGGCAAATTTGTGGTAATGCTGAATATATGTAAGCCATAAGGGCCCAAACATATAAAATCTTATGTCTTATTTGGCTGAATAATGACTTTAATCTGGTGTGTTTGCGGCCATCATCTTGCATCTGGTCCGCCAAAGTGGGCCGGATGAAAAAGGGTAACGTGGGGCAAAATAATTTTGCCATTTGGTCTTCAAAAATTTGGGGCTTTAATCAATCGATGGAATTTGTAACTAAAATGTATGTATGCTAAGCAAATCAGAGATGTCCTGAACAGACTTGTGATTGGCTGACTGAATCTTGAGCTCGTCCCCTATTAACCCTTTAACGACTGTCCCTCAGCAAACTCCAACACTAAGTGTGAATATCACACCACTCATATCTGTTTCCTCGAGCATTAAATTTGTTTCCCCCACTGCGTCTGCTCTTCAGGCTGCTCTCTGTTTGAGCTCCGTCCCGCCACATAAAAGCTCTAAAGTGTGGAAAAGAAAGAAGGAAGAAAAGAGAAAAAATCCAAGTGAAAAGAATCCGTTAAAGCTCCGCACCAGTGTGTCCATTCTGAACGACGCCTGCTGCTCCGCTCCGATTGCCTCCAAAATCCAATAGTGGCCTAATCTGATCATCTCACTTTTCATGCTGCACCTGCCTCCCCCTCTGCTTACCCACAATCCCCTTGTACTAGTTCCAGTCTGCCGGTGTGTGATAAGACACTAGAAATTTAGTCATCATCGTGTGTGAAAAGCTCTCTGAGGAGGGATTATGATATTCCTTATGACCTTACATTGGACACAGAGAGGAGACGTGGAAACCACACCCCCTGTTTTTACCCATCTTACCCTTTAAAGGGTGGTTTGGAAGATTAGTGGAGAATGAGATAGCGTGTTTGCTGCAGTAGAGAAACATTGACTTTAATAATGGTTGGTATTATTTCATTTCGAACACATATTATCTCCAATACCAGTTAGTAATTATGCACCGATAATCATGACATAAAAAAGCTATACATATGTTGTGTGTTTCTCTGCTACATGTGGATCAGACGCAGTGGTGCTACTGATGTCATCGGTATTCAAACACAATATGAAAAAGAAAATGGAAAAACTTAACAAGTGAAAGGGCAAAGAACCATTCAGAAACCATTCAGAAGGGCCATATACAAAGTAATAAATATATCATTAAATAAATAAATGAATACATCTATAGCCAATTTAGTGATAAAGTAAAAGCCATGATGTTATTATCACAAGATGATTTCATTACTCGTTACTCAGACCGTCGTTCAGAGATAATTTTATGTCCTGAACATGTTCCTTTCTTCAATGTGGCCCCGTTCAAAGTCAGATCGAATTAGCTTAAAGCCAAAACATCGCGTCCTGCAGGAAGGAAGCGTCTCGTCTTGTCTCGTCCTCCTCATCAATATTTCATAGAGAAACCTGAGCGGTGCAAAAAAAAAAAAAAAAAAAAAACCTGCCACTCTGTCGGAGCTGTCTGTCCTGTCGAGAAATCCAAAAAAAAGCCCCCTCTTCTCATATAAGGAACAAAAATCAATCGCTCCATTCTCTCCGGATGGTCGCACATTTTAAAAGGGGGCCTCTTTCTGTAATGTGGCTAGAGGCTCTAGCCGCAACTCACTACTGAGGTGTGCACGAAGCAGGCGCGGAATGACTGCCTCAGATGCGCTAGTAATTCTCCACACCTGCGCACGTCTGAAGCCAATGTTTAGACCCAGCATCCAGCATATATAAGGCTCATTTATCCGGAGAGCGGACGCTGGGATGTTAACTATACAACGTGCTTCAGTTTGGAGGAGTGCGGATGTTAATATAGCAATCCAACCGTGCACGCTGGTTTGGCTTTGCAGTTGTTTTGTTCATGGTGGCTGCCCCACATCCCGGAACTGCCGAAGCACGCGGCGTCCTGGCGAATCCTGGGTGGCCAAAGGCGGCACCACATTGTTTAGATGCATGAATGCCATACGTCGCGATTGTGCCAGCCAGCTCACGGGCCCAGGCAGGCACTCCACTGCCAGGGCAGATTTCCCCAGTGTCTCAGCCCATACTATGCAGCTGTTAGGTTAAGCTGGTAAGCACCCTTTCTGTTTTATTTATTCTATTTATTTTCTGTGGGGTGCGCATGATGTCTGAGGGAAAAACATCACTACACAGCATAATAAGAGCAGCGCCCCCTGCTGTATTACTGTTTATAGGGGTCACATGCCCATCTGAGGTATGGTTTGTGTGTATGTGGGGTGTGCATGTGCCCTGAAAAAATTTTTTTTTATTGCTTTTATTATATTTGTTTGGACAAATATAACAAAAACTTTTAAACCTTTATTTGTCTCTTGTGGTTCTGTCTCATATGCTTGGCTCTGGCATGCATGTCCACGTTCTATTAACAGCATGCCGTGCACCGTTACAGTATGTGATGGAGACCTGCTTTCTGTTCCCATAATGTGAGTGTCTAAATATATTGTTATATGCATCTGAAATACTCACACACACAGAACGCTCAGAGTTTAGGATTAGACCTCAGTAACTGAAGCTGTGACTCAGAAACAATGCACAGTGTAAAATGTGTGGAAAATATGAATATAAATGCATTTAGCTGGAGTCTCAGCTATAAAGCTGGAGGGCACAGCAGTGTCCTCACCAAACACACACACACACACACACACACACACACACACACACACACATGTGCTGATAAACACACACACACACACGCACACACACACACACACACACACACACACGACTTACTCCCACCAGCTATTGTTTTCACAGACAATCATTTGCAATCCATCAAAATGTGCAACAGCCCTCCCTGTAATGTGAGTACTCTATCCTACACACACACACACACACACACACACACACACACACACACACGCACACATATGTTAGAAATAAAAGACAGCACTGCCCCCACTTGGTGACAGATACTTATTGCATTTGTTCAAAATTTGTGATCTTTTAGTGTTTCCTAGTTCGCAGACAAAAGTCAACCTGTCTATGGTGTTTCCCTTTTGTCCACTGATAGGTGCACCCAACATGCGCACACACACACACACACACACACACACACAATTGTTCACATATAAATAAAAAAGTCCCTTTTTTTATTTGGTGACCGACATGCATAACGGTTACTGGAAACACAAGTGTGTCAACTTTTTGTATTTATAAATGCTCTCATTTATTTAGTGTTTAAAATCCAGGGCAGTTAGACAAGATCAATAAAAGATATAAAGTTAAACATCTACTACGTGATTTGAAGCTCACATATAGTTTGATTTAATTAGAGCAATTTAATTAGAGTGAACATAGTTTATTTCTTTCACTATTTGTAAAGACCTCTACATGAAAGGGGGGGGGGTATAGTATCTCCGCTCCTACTTCATGGCACTGTACCATTTTGACATAAGTTTTGGGACTGGACACATGACACCTACACATACTTTTATGATAATCTAAATAGTCTCCCCTTTACAGACGTAACAGCCTGCGCACTTCTGAGAAATCTCTATACAACATTCATAAATCTCTGTCCTAGTTCGTCCCAAAGGTGTTGGATGGGGTTGAGGTCAGGACTCTATGTGGGTCTGTCAGACTTACCCAGCCATGTCTTCATGGACCTTGTTTGTGCACTGAGACTCAGCCATGCTGAAACAGAACAGAGCCTTCCCCAAACTGTTCCAACAAAAATAGAGGCATACGTGGACTCAGTGATTAAGAGGTTTGTCCCAATATTTTTGAGCCAGTCCTGTATGTAGTGTATAGCTGGTGGAAGCTACATCAGAACAGCTTTAGCAAGGTGTCTGCGATTCCCTGCGGCCTTTTTAACCGTAGTGCAGAAATTCACACACTGTTTAAACTCAATCTCTTGGGGTAAAGGGAGCGCGGCCGGGTCTCAAATCGGCAGCCACCTCCACGTCTCGGGAGAGCCGAGCCTCATACAAAGCTAATGAGTAGCTGAAACACTCTCAAGTGTCCCTTCAGCCTTCACCGTCCACCACCGTGCTGTTAACATCCAGTCTAAAATCCACCAGGTCTCATCTGTAAATGATGATGAAGAAATGTCTCTGTTAAAACTGCAAAGTGAATTTACTGCTTTGTACACGTTTTAGTTGAAACCACCTAATCTTTCAGCGCTTTTCTTATTAATGCTTTAGTTGTTTTCCTCGTGTTTCAGGTTACAGCAGAAAAAAAAAAAACGATGCAAATTCAGCTTTTCTGATAATGAATACAATGTCCATCAACCACCATCTGCCCCATGAATAATGTACCTAATGCACTGGCTTCTTCACTAATCCAACATGAATTCTAATGTGCTTTTTCATATTTATTATCTATTATCATGCCATTCCTCATGCTTCAGTGCAGTTAGGACCCTGATTATTAAATATTAACCTGCACAAGGATTCAGGGTTTGAACATTAAAGGTTTCACTGAACAACATACGCGCTGTTGTTGTTGTTATTATTGTTGTTTGAAGGTTTAGTGGGAAAAAAACTGATAAATAGACTTCAAATAAGTGTCTCATAACTACACACCCTGAGTGTTTTGTAGTTTTTTTTTATTTATCTGGGTTCAACCACATTGTAAACCCAAAAGAATAGGGATAGGGTCCTCTGGGATAGTCCTATTAATAACTGCTTGTAAATCTGTATATAGTACTCTTTATAGTACTCAACTCAACTTAACTTCATTTTATTTATAAAGCACTTCAAAAACGACAGCGGCTGGAACAAAGTGCTATACAGTGAAACTTAAAATTATAAAAAATAACAATAAAAGCAATAAAACAATACATCAAGTTAAACACTAAAAAGGTTATTAAAACCAAAGTAAAATCACATTGTGTTAAAAGCCAGAGAGCAAAAATGAGTTTCAAGAGTAGATTTAAAAGTGGACAGTGAAGAGGCATGCCTAATATATATATATATATATATATATATATATATATATATATATATATATATATATATATATATATATATATATATATATATAGCTTAACCACAAACCTACAGCTGATAAAGCTGCGTTTAACACAATGTATTATATCCTATTATTTATTTTATGTTTTAATTCACAATTTAAAAAGGTTTTCATTGGAAGAAAAAAAGTTTTGATTGATGATCTAGAACACAGTGGTAAAATCTGATAAAGGGCAAGATAAAATATCAAGACTAAAAGCTACACTTCTGTAGTGGAAATTCATTTAATAATAAAATATATAATTAATAATAATGTATAAATATATATCACACACAGAGAGTGCATCTGACACTAAACCCTTTGTAGAGTTGTTTGACTTTGTGGTTTCTCTGTCCACTTTGGTACAGCTGTTGTCAAAGAGAAGATTGATTAATTTATTAGCATCTTTGTGCGTGGACTCATATCCATCCTGGTCTCATCCACTGTGTGAGGTCTGAGACTGAGAATATGTTCTGTGAGGCCCTGCTGTTCCACAGAGACAAATTAATGCATTTTGACCTGATGGTGTGAATTTATTCTTGTTTTATTAATTTCTACAAAAGCCAAATCTTGGGAATAGTAATTTATAGCATTTAGTCCAAAAATACTATTTTCTCATTTAATATAAAGATTTAACTTCTGGGACGAACTCAGCAGCCCATCACACTTTCAGCACCTTCTCATAATTTTTCTCCTACCCCTTTCCTTCCTCTCTGTGTGTAATTAAATATCTAGGTATAGAAATGTCTTCAGTGAGATGATCAGTTCAGAGCTGGGTTCCCACTCATATTCTCTCCCACTCGCTCTCCCTCTCTCCCTCTCGTTCTCTCTCACTGTCTCCAGGTATTGGCAGATAAAGCCGTATAATGAACATGCAGGAACTTGTGGGTTGAGTTAAGCATGGGGGTGAACTCTGACTCGGGCGCATTAGCGATGAAGCCTTATCAGCCTGAGACTCGAGAGATTAGACACTTCCTAATGAAGTGGTGCCATCGGAAAACGTCTCAGCTCCACTCAAGTGGATTTTCCTCCACCACTCGTTATCGCTCACATCCAGAGCCATTACCTTCACCTCCCTAACTGTTCATGCTCACTTCCCACCCAATGAGCTCGAAAACTCTAAGTGCACTCAGTAAGATAGATAGATAGATAGACAGATAAATATATAGATAGACAGATAATGAGGCTTAACATAGATCAACCTGCCCCTGGCTCCCAAAACTCCATTATTTTAATGCTGTTTTTAATATTTTACATTTTTTAGTAGTTACAACCTATAGAAATTAGAGGGAATTCCGTTGACCCTCATAGAGCACAAACTCCATGAATCCATGATTTTGGACTGTGGAATGAAACCAGAGAACCCGGAGAAAAACCACGTGGACACGGGGAGAACATGGAAACTCAATTCGAACCTGGATCCAGAGCTGAAAGGCGAACACGCTCACCACTAGGACACTGTGCCGTATGGTTGTGTTTAATTGTGAATAAACCATGTAGCTGTACTCCACTATGTGTCACACTCAACAATATACAAAAAAATAATGCCACGCCCTCTCATTGCTTTAACATACACCGAATTGATTTTTGCCATATGTTGTTCCATGACGAAAAACATAAAAATGAAAAAAAAAACAAGACAAATAAAAATAACAGAACACACACAGCACCACAGCAGAGCCAAGTTTTCACGTAACACTGAAACACTTAAAAGTTTTGGTTTGATAATGGGTGGCACTTTGTCTGAAAAGCTTACGAGCCCCTGCTACTGCCCACTTGCTGCTGTAACAAATGTAATTTCCCCATGGTGGGACAATAAAGGATTATCTTATCTTATCTTATCTTAATAAATATAGATGTAATGTGTTACTAAGAACAAGAGTGTGCAAGACATACTCAGACTCTCAAAAATGGGAGCCCCAGTTCTCTGTCCCCAGTCTTGAAGTCTGAGGCGGTCGGAGGGTGTAAGTTCAGACGACAGCTCCTCTGATTAAATTTGCATCAGCTCTTAAAAACTCCAATGTGACACGAATAAACAGAGTCTATTTATACCGTCCCCTCTGACTTTTCAAAGGCTCTGTTTTTTTTTCATGATTTCTGTACCGGTCCACAGAGGACGTGCTCGTCCCTCGTGTGTTTGGTAGCACAAGTTTTTAAAGTTACTTGTTTATGCCGGTTGAGCTTCCGTTTATTGATCATATTGGCTCATACTTATTACTTCTGATGTTTGGCTTTGAAGGGGGTTTAAAGAAACCCGTGTAACTGATGTTGACAGGAAAATACTTCTTTTTTTTTTAATCCATGTAAAATATGAGAAGGAATGTCCTGTAAAATATTTACAACTTTACTAGACTCAAACTTTAGTCTCATATTAAAGTCTGATTGACATACATTGAGTCGTGACAGACTGTAAACACCCTGTGAGCTCATCTAGTGCTTTTTAATTAATTAACTTTATATATATATATAAGTAACTTTGAGTTTACGGTCTGTAAGGTGGGTATTTATATTATTAATTACTAGAAAAAGCTTTTAAAGGCCTTAAATGCTATTTTTGAAGAATTGGGCATGTTTAATTGGCCACTCTTGGCCCCATTAGTTGAAATGTGAGTGATGGGCATTCTGTCCAAAAGACAGTGGGTGTGTCAAAAGGTGGGCGTGTCAACAGGAAAAGAAAGTGGCTAAATAGATAGACCCCTAACATTAAGCACAACGAAATGTATTAGAATTTTTGCCAATTGGATCAGCACTGGGGATCCAGGTTGGAATCCCACTCTGGGTTTCCATGTTCTCCCTGTGTCCGTGTGGGTTTCCTTCGGGCAATCCGTTTTCCTGCCACAATCGAAAAACATGATTCAAGGTGAATTAGTGGCTCTAAATTGCCCTTACCCGAAATTGCCCCCCTCCCAACAACCCTAGTATATATAATATATAAAATATATTAGAAATTAGAACCCAGGATTTTTTTAATCAGACATCAAAACAAAACAACCGCAGAGGCAAAACCTTACCAAAGCCACATCTGAGGGTCTGTGCACATTGCAGTGTGACCTCCCATCTGGCTCCCCTCTACCTTAAAAAAAATCAATTCTTGGCAGCCATCAAAAGTCTCTGGGCTGAAACTGTGTATGCTGTGACTTTCAGTGCAGTACAAGGTCAGTGGTGGAAAAGCGGCGGCAGATTATGTTCCAAACCGAAATGACTACACACACATCATCATCTCGCGTGCTGTCTGAAGTTCTTCTAATCAAAGTAGAGCGCCATGGCTAATCAAAGGCCCCTAAATAACTCCAGCTCCCAACACGGCCCACCAGAGGATTAAAAATCCACTAGCTTCTTCGATCGCCGGCCTCTGCACCTAATGAGAACTCCCCAAAGCCTCAAGATCACGCCGCCGAGTCTTTAAATCCGTACCCGATCCTATCAGGATGGACCAAAATAGATATTGGCTCTTAGCGCATCTTCTGATTAAAAGAGCGACGGGGGATTAGGCGCAGAAATGGCACGGCGGCTCATTTACATTACCGACTGATAACAGCTGAGAGCGCACCCTAGCATCGATGCTAACGTATCCCAGCCAGGGGCAGTTTGCTGTGATCTGAAGGTGGATTAGGTCATGTTTGCTTAGTTACCCATAATGCACCATTGTCTCCTAAGTACTTTAACATAACAGGGTGAAGTGTTATTTAGATGTCTCGTTTCAGGCTGCTCAGAGCTAATTAGCACTGAACAAGGCTTTGGCCTAAAACAAAAAGAAGACAAACATAACAAACACAAGTGCAGATTGTTGAGGTCTAAAATCCACAGTGCACCCTCATGTGGTGCAGATAAAACGTACAGCAACAAAGAAAACACAGTTCACAAATTCTCGCAGTAAACACACCAACGTCACACCAACGCCACACCAACGTCAACGTCACGTCAAAAGTAATGCACAGTTGGCTGTTTATAGACGGTTTGAGTCAAAGTTATTTTGTTAATATCATGGATCAGCACTATTTTCAGGACTCCGCTGTGCGTTATGATATAATAATGAATATTGCAGGTGATATAACTGTATTACTGTCTGTGGTTTTATAATAGAATGTGGTCCATAATTTTGTCAAACACTAAATGTAATCAATACTTAATCCGTATTAAGATTAACACAAAACAGTTAGAGCTTTTGTGTTTGATTTACAATTTTAAACAATTGAATAACACTGACATGTCACTGCAGAGTTAAAACCGGGGTTTAATCCGGAGTTTTAATGGACAAACTGAGCAACAAATCAGCTCACCACAGTAGCAACAATACAAATCTTATACAAATACAAAAAAACGAAAAAATAGGACATTGAACTCAATTTAAACCACATTTTGCCAACTTGGTTTGTAGTAATATAAAAAAAAAACTTACAGAAATAGGATTTTATTACTCATTTAAATCAGCAGGTGGAGTTGAAAAAGTCACATCCCACTGCTTCCCACTTCCCGGTCTATCTGACAGGTTATTAAAATAAAAAGGACCCACGATCACAATGAAAATGAAGTACTTAACCGACTGAATCCACATCATTGTCTACAGAAAGAGAGCCGTAATTAACATGTTTACTGTACGGACAACGTTAATCAAATCTATTTATCACTGAATTCAGGTGTCATTGCTGCACATAGTTTTTTTTGCATGCGATTTCTTCTTAATTCCATCTGGTAAAAGTTTGTGGAAGTCCATGACAATGAGCATGACCATGCCCAGGTGCGTGAGTGCGTTGACGTGAAAGAACTTGAATGACTCACAAAAACAGAGATTATCATTTGCGGTTGCCACTTTCTGTAAACACAGCTCACACACATTAGCCGCCATGCTATTGTTAGAAAATGTTGACTTTCTTGTGATGACGGGTCTATTTATTAATCTCTGAATCTGTCACGGCGTCATTTATTAGAGTGTTTTGAAGACAGAAAGGCAATCTGGTGATTTAGTTTAGATTAGTGGACACTAACACACTTTAGCGTCTCTACCAACCTTTCCGATGCTAATAAAGCATTCCTGGGTTTATTTATTAATCCCCAGGAGCTAGTGAGCTACCTCGCTCCTTTTTTATTCATGCCATTCCTTCCTGGCTCATTTCAGAAGCAGACGAGCACGGGGTGGGGGGAGCGGGGGGGTCTTAATGGTGGGGGAGGGAAGGTTGATTTGATGGGTTTAGGGTAGGTCGCTTCACCTGCCGGGCTACAAGCAATCAGGAGCGGTGAACATTTCGTGAACTGACAGCTCATCACCTCGCCCGTCTTGCTGCCCTTGTAACGGCTAATAATGTGCCAGGGCTGCTTTAAATAAGGACGAGTTTGATAGGTTTTCACAGGCCATGGCCTCCCCAACACTCTCTCTCTCTGGCTTTCTGTCTTGCTCTCTCCTTCTTTTCTTACTCTCCCTCCTAACCATGTTAATACAATGTGTGTCAGCCAGCTGTGCAAATGCTCCAGATTTTTACAAGTACACAAATCTTATTAGAGACTCGACTCTCTGAATAAGTGACAGAGGAGTGACGGAGTATCTGCACTAATTAAGCCGATGCCAGAGCGCAGGTTATAGGTGATATTTTAAGAGGTTAAACATCCCTCAGAATCAAAACCAGTGGATCAACCACACCACCAATCTATCAGTCTAACATATTTGATTGGTTTGATGTAATTAGGTTAATTTTTCTAAAATCCTTAAATAAGATTTACCCTTATTTCGTCTTTCACCCTGTAAAGTCCAAACCTCAAATAATTACCAGATAATTGTCATTCTTTTTGAATATGTATGAAAAAGAAAATGAATTAAACTCCACATGCTTCAAAAATATTTTAATAGTTGTAATTTACTTACGAACATATTTGGATTTCATATTTAGTAAAAACTTTAGGTATCTACATAAACAATAAGAGAAGGAGGATTATGTATATTTGAAACGACGCGTTATAACAAATATAGTTCTCGCGTTGTCCACCAGATGGCGGAACACGTATATCCGATTTAATGCATTATGTTGTTATGCACGACTAATTACATTAATGATGGTCAAAAGTGTAAAATCTAATGTATAATGTAAGTGTCAAAATGTAAAAACATTATTCTTATAGCAGTTGTTCCTAAAGGAAGTTAAAACTACATGTCATCTGAATTGTGATTCATATAATGTGTAAATATTACATTTAAAAAAATAGGTAAGACAAAATTTTGTTTTTGATATCTTTTTAAAAAATGACATTATTATTACAATACCTACATTTACAAGTAGATTGCTGATGGTCTTTGTTTTCAGCAAAAAGTGTGTAAAACGATGAGTTTTTAATATATAATTTAAACATTTAAATATAATATTTAAAATGTATATATATATATATATATATATATATATATATATATATATATATATATATATATATATATATATATATATATATAAATTAGATAATAAAATATCAATTAAATTAAGTAAGTAAACAGTGTTCATTAAATTGTGTAGATATTTATTTATGATATTTAGGTGTAGATACCCTGTGGAATTTGTTAACTATTTTTCACAGTTAAACCAAACTAAATTAAATGAAACACTCAAATTAAGCTAGCACTGCTGTGTCTGATCCACAAGCTGGTACTGATCATCAGAGAACAGAATAAAGGGACTTAACACTAAAACTACAAAATGCAAACTACTGCATTTTCATGTCTTCTAGTATGATTTAGCTGGACATGCGGTTTAGGTACAGGGCTACTTTTATACACTCACCATTAATTTGCTGGTTTGCTCACCAGATATTTGCTAGTTACAGATTACGCTGCGACAGCACAAAGTTCAGTTTCACTTATTGCGCTCTGTAATGCAGTATTCATGTATTTCCATATAATGTGGTTTTTCACTCTGCACCTGAAATGTGTGTTTAAATCTGACATGGACTCATCCGGTCATCTAAAATAGACAAGATCATGCAAAATCCAAGCTCTTTACCTTCAAATATTAATGTTCCCTCCATCAGGAAATTTTAATAGCTACTAAATTATTGATGAGCATAAATAAGGGCTACCTGAGACGGGACATGGTAATTCAGGGACTTTAAAAAAAATCTGTTAAAAAGACCAGCATGTGAAATAAAACCTGAAGTTTCTTTATCTATAGTTTAATGATATGAAACGAATAATAAACTTTTATTAAAACGTGATACAAATATCACCAATCAATAATAGTAATTTATTTTATCAATAATCACTTATTATCAACATCAATAACCACGAAAGACATGACTTTATTTTACACTCAGTCTAAAATAAATGCATCAATATAGTTCTGTAAAAAAAAATAACTTTAACTCAAAAAACTGAATCTGACACTGATCTGCTTAAAAAGAACCTGTGAATAAAAACATAACCAATAACTAAATGTAATGAGGTTTAATCCAAAACAAACACTGACCCACCGAAAGAGACAGGACCAAACAATGACCATCCAAAAGGACAGAACACTGGCCTATTGTATAGTAAGTGTTGCAGAACATCTATCTGTGAAACAGAACACCAAATACAGAACCCCTAACTGAGAGGGGGTTTTGTGAGAGAGCTTATGTTTGATTACATCATTTCAGTTTTCATTCTTTTCTCGGACTTGTCCCGTGTGCAGTAGTGTTTTTATGACGTGTTACAGATTTATCTCCTTCATGTGAACAGTAATGATGTGTTGGTGCAGTTGGTTACTGAACATGGTTAGCTGCATTTACACTCTGTGTAGAGCTGCTTTCATTTGGAAGAAAACTCTGTTTCTCTTGCAGCCCAAAGCTATTTTGAAATATTACACAGTGCAATATCTCCACTTCCACATAACAAAGCCACTTTCGACATCTAGCCCATCTTCTGTGATATGATTCTTTTACCTTGGTGAGATAGCAGCTCCCGGCATAAGGACCACTATCACCAGCAGAATGTAAAAACCTTATATCAACACATTCCTAACCATCAGTGGTGGAACGAAAGATTATTTGATCTGGACTTCAGTATAATTTCTGAGTTCGTGTACTGCTAAGTATGTTTTTTTTTTACTCATTTAATGTAATGTTATTTTCCGTAATAATACATTGAAGATTAAACCACCAGGTTTTGTGTCTCACAAGTAACAGAGTTGTTAAGAGCTTTACCGAATAATCATAATTCCCTCCAAACCTATGTTATCACATATTAACATAAAAAGCTGTCACTCTGTTATTCTGACATCACTTTTTTTATACATTTCATGGACAGTAAAAATATTGAATGTTTGATATTTTAAACCTGTGTCACGGAGACCACACCTGAATCCAGAGTTTATGAGGTGTGTCCCAATACATTTGTCCATAATAGTAAACTAATTAAGCATGTTATTTATCTTAACTGTTTCATTCGGCTGGCTGCGGCTCTGTTCTGCCCTCATGTGGACAAATTCTATAGAATCCTGTTCATCTTTAGTAAAAATTCATTTTTTTTGAAAATTACTGCAAGATAAATCAGGAATAAGAGCAAAAGCATTTCTTTTTAAATGTTCCAGCAGTGACACTAACATTTATACTTTTAATTTACTAAATCTTTACCTTAAAGAATTATTGACCTGTAAAGTGAGTGTCGTAACATATTTATTTATGACTCTTTATTATTTGAGATATTATCATTTAGATTTCACAAAATCTGCACTAAACAAACCCAGAGTTTTTTTTTTTATCCTTATTGTACTCAGTATTATCAGTATACTCACTATACTCGCATTATTCTTAGTATACTCTATGTACTCAAAGTGTAACCTGTTTAAAAATGAGCGAACTGCGTGTAGATCGACTCATTATCCAACAGAGGGCAGTGTAAGCTTATTAACGTGGTGCTTTATATATTTTATATACGTTTATAGTAAGAGGAGCCCATTTTAAGTCATTGGCAGTGAAGAGTGGAACATAGAGTTGCTGTAATAACTCATTCAATGCTTCTGGTCAGGCTTTCTACAAGATTTTGGAGTGTGTCTATAGGTTCTATTGCTCATTCTTGCAGAAGAGCATTTGCGGAGTCATGCCAGAACAGAAAAGGAACAGTTCCAAAATCTGGTCACACAATGACTAATGCAGTTTGTTCATACAGACAATGAGAAGCCCCGCTTCAGTGAAGTTGCTTTTGAACCTGATGAGTCTAATAACATAATCACCAATATCTAAAATTAACTTTTATCAATAAGAGTACTCTTAGGGAATAATTGGCTCTGTTTAGTGTAAGGACCTAAGGACAGTTCAGGTCAGTTGAAAGACCACATAACCAGGAATGATTTAACCTGCAAAAGAAATTAAAAATAAGCCTGCAAAAATCACAGTGATCTCTCTATATAAGTCTGACATCATCTCAAAAGGATAACTGAGGCAAGTTGTCACCTTGAGTCAAATCTGCATACTGAATATAATATGTTATATTATAAAAATACAGAGTTTCACACAGAAACTGAATGGATTGAGCCCTGGTTCCATCACTGTTCCCTTTAGCACCATAGCGCTTCATTAAAGAAAGAATGAATGTAGATAAAAAGAAGGCCTGGTAGTTAAGGTCATTAAATTAAAAAGTAAACTGCAGAGTTTGTAATGTAACAGTTAATTTCTCATTGTTTATTCTCATTGTCTCAGTTTCACTCTTCATCATGTAATCAGTGGCTCCATTTCGTTGATGTTTGTCACACAGGCTCGGCTTTGTGATCCAGTGATCTCAGGGTTTTCCCAGAGTTCCCAGGACAGTAACATGCCCACTCATGCCCTCGTGTGTGTGTGTGTGTGTGTGTGTGTGTGTGTGTGTGTGTGTGTGTGTGTGTGTGTGTGTGTGTGTGTGTGTGTGTTTGTCTGTGCGTTGGTCGTCTCAGTTTCGCAGTGCAATAGGATTTTCTGCAGCTGCTGCAGGAGGGATGCTAAGAAATGTATTGTGGGATTGAATCAGTTTGCAGTTGTTATAGAGAAACACACATACAAACACACACACAAACACACACACATTCACACACACACACACACACACACACACACACCTGCTGTTTCTGATTCACAAAGCAAAGCAAAGCCAGCTGTTACATTTATAATAAATGTATAACAACGCAGCTATTCAACATAACGTGAATAGCTGTTTTTTTTTAGCTATTAAATACTAATCTGGCCCCATGATGTCTGATGGAGTGTTTTAGTTAAAAAATGATGGCTATAGTAAACACATATGGTATGTTAACTAAAACATTCTAATCACTAAATACTTAGATTATTATTTAAGAAGTGTTTTTTTTTATTGCTATCTGGTTTCTCATTAGTATATCACTCTTAATAAAAACAGATCAACGGCCTTTAGTTTTTATTTGGTGACTTTTGTATTTTGGTTTATCATGTGAATGGAATTAGACGTCACAAACACTATCAGACATACTGAAACTTTAAAGCTTAAGACCTGGGCTGTGTACCAAACACCGAGGTGCCAACCTATTCCACCTGCAGCGAGTCACAAGACAAAGCTCAGTACTTACTCTCCTTTATTCTTCTCTGCAGGAGTGAGTTCTTTCTGCCCTGATGCTTACACAGATGTGAAAGAGGATAATTGGAGACGTTTCTTCAGCACGAGCCGCTCAGAGGCTGAGGTTCTTGGTAAGAAACATGAAAAAATGTAAGAGGAGTTTTATAGATTCTCTATGAATAAAGTGTAAATCAAAGACAATCACTCTGTGGACTGAAAGACAAGTTTGTTACAGTTTTGCTTCACTCTAAAGGTCTAGTTCTATAAAGTTACAGTAATATAAGTAGAGAGTGAAATCTTAATCAACAGTTAAGTTATAGTTTCAGTATTTAAATCTCATTTGATTTGCATTCTAAAACAATAAAGCTATTAGAAAAGGAATTTGAGATGATGCTATTTATTCCTTTGTCAAATGTTTTGCTGTATGATATATCAAAATATAAAAACACTGCTTTAAATCATCCTGTCAACTTAAAACCTGCATCACATTCTTAATCACAGCCTGGTGACAGTTTCCTCTATTTGTGGTCATTTATTTGGATTGTAAATGTCATACTGCTTTACCTGATTGCACGTGTGATTCTAGAAAAGTCTGGAGTTCTAGAGTCACCTTTACCATAATAAAGGTCCTATTGCCAGTAAATATATCATTATGTGCTTAAAGAAACAAGTACATAAAGTGTATATAAAATCAGACACCTTGCCATGTGTTTTGGACAACTAGATCCAACTTTAGAATTAGAACAGTTTGGGGAAGGCCCGTTTCTGATCCATCATGACTGTGTAACAAAGCACCAGGCAGGGTTCGTATGTTTGGGTGAATTTGATGTGGACTGTTAAATTAATTCACCTGTAAATAACTATTTCTGCAGTAATATACAGCAGGGCAGTATAAAGAGAGATAGATTTCATTAGAGATAATTAAGGCACTAAGGCGCTCCGCCTGATGAATATGTGCACCCTTTATAAGCGGCAGAGGTTCTCCAGCTGCGCGAGCGAACAGGTGCTTTAATTAATTCATGAGCTTATAACAACCTCATAATAACATAACAACCTCATAATAACATAACAACCTCATAAAACTGCAATATCATTTAGGAAAATAACACTCACCGAAAATCCTCATTGAATCCTGATTGTTTGTACAAAACGCCATCCTGCTTTTCTTCTGTAAAAAGAGTTTAATTTGTTCCACTTTGTATCGCTATTGACGAGAACGCCGAACGTCCAGTCCAATTTCTGTACTAAGTTTTGATTGGCCGAAAGTGTCCGCTCATCAAAAGGATTTTCCAATCAGAGGCGTCAATACCTTTACAAACACTGAATCCCGCTAGAAGAATTCACACAATCTCATTGGTTGAAAGCGCAGGTTGATTGACTTTATTATTGGGTTTATTTAACGCGACCTGGCCGCAAAATTCATTCCGAATATTTAAAATCTGGCAACCAACGATGCTGAAATGTGATTGGTTAAATACGTTAATAATAAAAACAAATACACGTCTGGATGTGAAGCAACCGGAAAAAAATGGTATGAAAGCAAACGGATTCACGAATAAAATATAATAACTTTCAGCCCCCCCCCCCCCCCCCCCCGTCCAATGGGGTCCTGACCTCAACCTCAAATGCTCTGTTTGATAAATGGGCGAACACTGAGAGAGAGAGAGAGAGAGAGAGAGAGAGAGAGAGACGGTCACTGTGAATGTGCGCATCTTAGCAGTCACCCTGCGGTCGGTCCGGCGGGACAGATGCGCCTGCGGTGCGCAGACAGCAGACAGCAGACAGCAGACGGGATCCGATGCTGTACCTGAGGTTTTGGAGGACCTCTGTTCTGCGGCTGGATTAACGAACCTTCTGCGTTCCGGAGCCTCGAGCTTGATCTGAGTTTCAGGAGAAAATGGCTTTTTTCACAAACTTTGCATCGCGCAGGAGGACGCAGGCGGCAGGACTCGCATCATTAATGTGTGTTTTCATTGTGAGATGCGTCGAGGTGAGCAGTACAGAAATGACTGGATGCTTAATGAGTGAAGCTTGTAATTATCTGAAAACCTGACAGGACTGAAGAATAGAACAAAGTTCCATTACATTTGTGATTTAAGATCATCTATTATCAGAACGATTCACCTGTAGACAGTGTTGTTGGTGATCATGTACTTTATTTCAAAAGTCATACCAGTTGGTATATATATATATATATATATATATATATATATATATATATATATATATATATATATATATATATATATATTAGTGACCAGCAGAGCTAGAATCTAACCTTAACTCCACTTATATCAGTCAATAAGTTTTGGATCTGATTCGTCATAAATGTATCCCATTGTATCCCAAATGTATGTATCCCAAAAAAAATAACTTACATTTTTTAATCTCTTATATTATATATATATATATATATATATATATATATATATATATATATATATATATATATATATATATATATATATCTTATATTTTAAATTTGTCATTTAATCTGTTTTATAAAAATGTTTTTTGAAGTAACTGATAGCTAAATCTGATAAATGAATGTGTTGAAGTAAAAATAACAATATTTTAGGAAAAATAAGGTGTGATTATATGTGTTGTTGTGTTTAGAGCACTCAGTTAGATTTTCAAGATCCCACACACTCAGTGTTAGACTTCCTCCGGTTACCAGCTAACACAGGTAATCACCTCCTAAAACTGTAAAGTTTTTGTGCTGTACCAAATATTAACGTAACTATTTGAAATAATTGTGTCTGTTTCCTTTCCGAATAGAGTATGAGATTGTGGCTCCGTACGAAGTGGACCACAGCGGGCACTATATTTCCCACGCAGTTGCTCATCACCACCGGAGGAAGCGGTGGTTGGAGTTTGGGGGAACGCAGCTCACCTCTCCAGCTCACTTTAGGCTGCACGGCTTTGGACAGAACTTCCACATGGAGCTTCGCCCCACTGCCAATCTCATTGTCCCTGGATTTGTCATTCAAACACTGGGGGAGAACGGCACCGAGAGCCTGGAGCACTTCAGGCAAGAGGACTTCTGTTTTTATCAGGGGTCACTGAGGTCACAGATCGATTCTTCAGTGGCATTGGCAACCTGTGATGGAATGGTGAGTGAGCATTGCTCATTAATTAAAGGGATGAATTATATTTTTAAACTTTTTATTTATTAATTTTATTATTATAACAAAGCAAAATTATCATACAATACAATCCTATGGGACAACATTCCATATCAAAGAAAAACACCTCCTGGGTTTTGTTTTTTTGTCACAGACATGTTCATAACTTTAATATCCAAGTGTGTAATGAGTATCTGTGGAAAAGATATTTTACAGACACAGACTTGTATTTCATCAAAACAGTTCCCCCTCGGTAATCAGCTAACATGGTCTAAAAGAGCTGATGCACAATGAGGAGAGGACAAGGTAATTAAAGACAGTAGTTAATGGTTTACAAGGTAAAAATGTATGCTACAATTAAAAAAAAAACACAAAAGAGTACAATGAAGGCCCAGAATTCTCACTTTCCCAAACTCCAGACTGACCACCAGTTGTTTTCTATTCACTTATTCTTTATGCACTTTGGCATTAAAGCTTCCTGTTTTCATTCTCATCATCATGTGACGCACAGCAATATCGGTGTGGGATAAAGGGGTAAAGACTAAACATGAGCTAGAAAATAAGAGAAAGATAAAGAAACATGAGAGGAGAGCTTGAGAAATTTGTCTTCTCGTGAGATTTGTTGTGATCTTTAAAAGAATTTCTTAAAACTATTGACATTATGACCCACATAAACCAAGAGTCGGGGGTTTTCACTGTGGGACAGAGTCGCCTCTGTAATGCCCAAAAGTCTTTCTCTTTCCTTCGCTCTGAGGGAAACTCATGCTCCAAGAATTCATAGTTTTAGATTTAGCATTTATTAGTTATTACGTGTATCTTTAAGGATCAAAACAAAGAAGGCCTTTGTAGAAACAAAGAGCTGTACCTTATAAAGTGGCTGATGAGTGTGTAGCTAACAGATCATAGCATCATAGCTTTTAATAAAAACCTGGCTGTAACAATGTTTTGGTTTATATTTATTAATACATTATGACTTCATGTTGGAGGGGGATATTTTAGAAGCTGTGTGTAGTGTGTGTCCACATAGCTGTGAGCCAAGTCTGAATCTGTTATTTACAACTGCTATTTACACCCGAGTGTGTAATCTGATGATGGGTGTGACCCCCGATGATATAATGCTGCTAGAGAAACATGTTAGCATTTTTATTAAGTCTTTTTCAGTGACAGCGGTTACTATTCTGTACCATTTGTCTCGGGAGAAGGTACCTCATGGTGCCAGTGGTACTTCAGCCAAGATAATTAAAGCTAGTGCCCTTAGTCCTAAGAAGTCAGGTGACTCTTTGCTGAAAATACTGATGGCTAATGGTAACTTGAGAAAAACAACAACAAACTGATTATGTGCCACAGTTAATTATAAAAATGAATAATTCAAAAAGAAGTAAAGTTGATATTTAAAAGTAGATATTTATAAGAAAACAGTAACGAGTGGACGTCTTCCCAGATGTTATGTTTGGTTTCTATAATTATTTACCGTATTTTTTTTATATTATATTCTTTCTGATATGTATTTTAATACACAACATCTTTAAGCTCTGGATTCACTTTAAAATCTTGCAGAAAGCCTTCCCAGAAGAGTGAAAGGTGTTGGACAAAAGAGTTTGACTCACAATATCTTTTCTAGTTCACTGTAAAAGTGTTAATTTTGTTGTGATCAGGGATCTGTGTGGGCAAGTCAAGTTCTTCCACAATAAACTCACCCAGCCATGTCAGTCTTTGTGTACTTTCTTAAACTGTTTCCTCTAAATTGTTAGCATGGGACTGAATAAAACACCTGAATTCAACAATCAAGAGGTGTGTCTCAATACTGCCTGAATAGTGTCTAATCATAAAACCTAGTTGAACTTTAAAAAGTCGATTGGTGTCTGATTGATCATATAAGGTTTATGATGTCAGAACTCTGTGTGTAGTCAGGTCTCATCCGGACAAAAGACGCTGATTACATCCTGAAGCCGCTTCACATGCAGCATATACAAATGAAGAATCAAACAGCATCATCCAAACATCAGCCTCACATCCTGTACAAGATACACACAACACACACACAGACACCAGCACAGACACCAGCGCATACACCGCAACACGCAGGTGAAGGGAGGCGGCGGCATCCACGACACGATCATCACCGTAATCACAGACAGAATGCAGAACAGAAACAGCACTACTGTGGAAGAAGGAAGAAATGTATGTAAGGACATATTATTCTTATCATATTTATTTATTTTGAATTATAGGTTTTAAGGTTGAACCATAAAAATCAGCCAATCTGTAAATTAAAAGAAAAGTATATACTGAACTTAATAAATCAGAATCAGAATCTCTGATCGATTCTCAGGGGAATCATGTCTAATTATATCAGTGCGTAATAATGACGTCATAAAAGCTTTTTTTAATCCATAAATATATTTTTTACCGAATTTCCATCATTTCATCATCATTTTACTATATACATTTTATTAAATCATTTTTTTTAAATATACAAATATTTACAGCGAGTCTCTACTAAAGTTTTTTTTTTTTTTTTTTTTTCCCTCCATTCAGTTAAGCCCAAACCTCCAGATGCAGATTTGTATATTCTCCCTGATGAATATAAACCAGCGGCAAGAGGAAAACGAGCTGCATCCCTCCCTGTTAATGACACACTGAATGTGGAGACGCTGGTGGTGGTGGATCAGACGATGATGGGGAATCATGGCCATGACAACGTCACAACCTACGTCCTTACCATCCTCAACATGGTACCTTAATTTATTCATCCATCCATCCGTACGTTCATTCACCCATCGTTCATTATTCAGAAAATTATTTACTAATCTGTTTTTATTATTTATTTATTTATTCTGTCAAAAACAATATGCCTATAATTTATTTATCCATCTAGCCTTAAAAAACTGTAATTCGTCATTAATTGACATGCTAATTCATCTTTTTCTTTTTAATAACAATTTCAATGTCAGTTTATATAACAAACCCTTAATTGATTTGAATCCGTGAATCATCCATTTTCTGTTCATCCACTCATTTATTAGCTTTATTGAATTATTATAACTAATTAATCCCTCTCTTCAACTCATTTGTCATTTTGTTCTTCAAAACTCTGCTTTTACAACATTTTCTGTAAAATAATCTTTATTTTTCAGACCCAGTCATTTTTTAATGTAAAGATTTTAGAGTTAAACTTTTACTGTCTGGATGTTACACTGCTATATGTTCCGTACTTTCCTGGTTCCCCTCTCTGTGTGCAGGTATCATCTCTGTATAGAGACAGAACTATAGGAGGAAACATTAATATAGCCATCGTAGGATTAATCCTGCTGGACCGTGAGCAGGTGAGGAACCATATCTGCGTACTATATCTAATGTGTTTTCTCCATTCTTGTTTTGTTTATCATTTGTTTTATCATCCGTAGGATGGGTTGGTTATCAATCATCATGCCGATCAAACTCTGAGCAGTTTCTGTCAGTGGCAGTCGACGCTAATGAGTCGGGAAGGTCATCGTCATGACCATGCCATCCTTCTCACCGGGCTGGACATCTGCTCCTGGAAGAACGAGCCATGTGACACACTGGGTACTAAACCTACACCAGTTTTATTAGTGTGAATATATTAGTGTTTATATTAGTGCATAATTTTGTAAAAACATTTATTCTTCTGTACTTCCTGCTTAATGTTTAGAAAAAAGTCCACCAACCTTGTTAACTAATTGGCTGTGACCTTTTTGCAGCTGGATCAAGGTTCAAACATACCTAGGTACCTGGTTATTGGGGTTTGGACTATAATTAAAACGTCTTTAAAGCATGTGGGACTCAGAAGTGCATAAAAGGTTAAACAAGGCCAAGGCAAAATTATAGGCCAGTGTTGTTGTCCTTTTATCCCCCTGCTGTACTTAGTGGACAATTTCCTACTTCCATAGTCCATCTGAGAATGACAGAAGTGGACACATGGGGCTACAGAAAAGGGATTGGTCCCAAAAAAAACACAGAGGGACTCAAACTTACAGCAGTGAAGGTGATGAACATGCTAAAAGTGCTATTACTGTGCATATATGTCATCCACACGGCTGCTGAAGGAACCACTGGGGTTTAAACTACACCAAAAGCTTTAAGGATCAGGTTTACATAACTGCACAGAGTCATTCGGTCTGAGATCACCGTCATCTATGGAATGCTCTCAGTACGCAATGGTGTCTTTATTTAGTCTTCAGACACAGTTGTGCCAACTGTGAAGTTTGGTGGATGGGTAGTGCTGATTTACACCGTGCAGTATGTGATCATCTTCTGCTCAAGATGTTCAAAATAATGAAACAGCACAACCAAAACCTAAGGCTTCTGGGGTTAGTGCAGCGGTGTTTTATTGTGTTCAACAATTCATTTTCAGAAGAGTGGCTCGCCCGTAGAACTGAAAGACAAACATTTACATGAGGGTTTAAGGTGTAAAATTGTCTGCTGTTTGTCGCTCCAGGTTTTGCTCCAATTAGTGGAATGTGTAGTAAGTATCGCAGCTGCACTATTAACGAGGACACAGGACTGGGTCTGGCTTTCACCATCGCTCATGAGTCAGGCCACAAGTAAGAATTCAGTTTTACCCTTGTATTTTTTCTTTTTTCATCAGCTCTGTCTTAAGGTTATACGTAAAAGACTCAGCTTGGTGTATAACCTTATGTTGAAACATTTGGTCCAAAGTAAGAGAAAAATGGAGCATTTTATTTTCCTTTTTCATGCAATATGTCGATAAATAAGGCACTTTAGTCTCAAAATTGTAACCTTATATTCCGCATTTCTACATTCTACTGTACATGTGTCTTATTTCCCACTGTACTGACTTTATGAATCTATGTAATCTCTAAGATTAATTTAAAAATATATATTTTCATTGTGGTTTTATAGTTTTGGAATGGTGCACGATGGAGAAGGAAATGTGTGTAAGAAGTCTGTAGGGAACATCATGTCCCCTACACTGGCAGGTCACAACGGACAGTTCTCTTGGTCGCCATGCAGTCGTCAGTATCTCACCCGTTTCCTCAGGTGGGTCCATCCTAATGTACTACAGGTATGTAGTGTATTCGTCCTTCGATCTCTGAAGTTCTGTTTTTGTTTGAAAAAGTTCTTTTTCCAACAATTTGTCAGATTTTTTTTTAAATGCATTTACGTCACCTTCTGTCCTGCAGTACATGAACTAGATATTAGAAATTAAATGCTTTATTGGATTTTTTTATATATTTATGAATGTTAATATTGTTATTGATCTGCACAGAGGCGACAGAATGCGACAGTTATCCTCGTCTAAGTTCTTGCACAGATCGGTCTCCAACGTCTAGACATGGTGTCATCTTTTTTAAGGGGCTATTTGCAGAGGTGTCCTGCAAAAATGGAGCCAAAATGGCCACCATGCTGTCATGATGAGATAATTAAAGTCTCGAGTTGCTGTCTCACTTTAAACAGCCATAAACTGAAGTGTGAAATAATGACTTCCTCGCCAATAAAACCGATTTAGAGAGTGACTTCAGAGATGGGCTCAGTTGAAGGGGGTGTTTGTCTGTGGTCAATACCATAATATTTCCTAAAAGCTACTCATTACTACATTGAGGTCACAGGCAACTTATTGTCATCCATTTACCTGAAAGCATTTTAGAAGAAAACCCAGATGGAGAACATACAAATCCACACAGAAAGGACCGTTTAATTGTGTTTCCGTTCATGTGATTAGTGTAATGTGGACATTTTCTGTGCAGCACGACGCAGGCCACATGTCTGTCGGATGAACCGAAGGGAACAGAAGAATACAAATATCCTGAGAACCTTCCTGGTGAGCTGTACGACACCGACACACAGTGCAAATGGCAGTTTGGAGAAAAAGCCAAACTCTGCACTCTAAATTTCAAAAAGGTAAGAAATCATAGAATTGTTTTATAGTGGATGGAATATGTACACTGTTCTCAGAATGCTCAGAGTGTATGTCCTGAATGTTGTGAACTCTGTGAACTCGAGTCGAACGCCGATTCAGGAATCTAAATTAAAACTAGATCCTCTGGGATATTCAAGAAAATGCACACAGTGCAGATGTTCCTGACCACATGGCACAAATTTAAATAAATAAGAGTTAAAAATAAGCTGGAGCACAGCCAGTGAGAACATCTCCAAACCACATCTCCCTGTTTAAACAGAGACTTTATGAGATAAAGTGGTTGGCATGTGCAGTTCCAAAAAATTATGATATCACACTTTATTACTTGATTATGTTTATAAAGTTATAAGATGTTAAAGGTAACAGGGTGTGGTACTTCATGGGCTCTTATGTTGTTTTATCAATCTGAGGGTTGCAGGTTTAAATCCCAGGTCCTCTGAAGTTACCAATATGGCTGCTTGAGCAAAACCCTAAACCCTCATTGCTCCGGGGGGCTGTATCCTGACTCAGGTTATAACTGTGTTTGACCCCAATCATCAGGTTCAGATCATTGTCACTTTTGATAAAAACAATAAGATTAACTACTTTAGGTCAAGTTATGCATATTATGACACAATAATCTTAATGTTAATTACTTTTCTTATAAGCCCAAATATGGAAGCTCAGCAGCACTGGTACTCAAACCCTCACCCTGCTGATCGGTAGTCCAATACATCCCTGCACTGCTGCTGTTAGTTTAAAGATAGATATCTAAGTACAAAGTTTTCATGGACATTTAAAATGCGTGTGTTCATGTGTCCTCTAGGACATCTGTAAAGCTCTCTGGTGTCATCGTGTTGGCCGAAAATGTGAAACCAAATTCATGCCAGCGGCTGAGGGCTCAGTCTGTGGACCAGAAATGGTACCGTCACATTTACACGACAGAATAATTAGCACAGTTACAAACAGCAGAACCTTTCTCTCAACTAACAGAACACTATCTGAAAAAAAAAAGATTTATATGGCGCTTGTTTGGATACAAGGGAGACAAGCAAATTTACATGAATTCCTTCATTTATTTTCTGAACTGCTCATACAAATTAGAGTGATAAAGTGTGTGTCTGTGTCTGTGTCTGTGTGTTACAGTGGTGTCGTCATGGGGAGTGTGTAAAGCGGGGAGAAAATGAGGTTCGTTTGCTTCGTGGTCAATGGACTGAATGGTCTGATTGGTCCAGCTGCTCCAGGACATGTGAGAGTGGAGTGATGTACCGACAGAGAGAATGCATCGTTCCCGAGTGTGTAAACACACACACACACACACACACACACACACACACACACACACACATAGACACATATATATAGCCAACATTAAAATAAACTCATATATTCCAAAACACCTCAGTTTTTACTGCATTGCCAATGATGAAACAATCTAAACCAATCTAATCAGCTAAACAGCTAAACCAATCACCAACCACTAACAACAGGTCATATTTATTAATATATCAGTCAGAGAAACCAAACCATGAGTTTCATTTTTCATTCATGTATGTTTGGGATTTCTTTTTTTTTTTTTTTTGGCATTGTTGAGACATTTCCTGAAGTTTAAGATCTGCTGTCCGTCTGTCTGTCTGTCTCGATGCAGGAACATGTATGTAAGGAGAATATGTGATGGTGAGTCCCTTGAGTATAAACTGTGTAATACTATTGACTGTCCAAAGGGGGCACCAGATTTCAGAGTAGTTCAGTGTTCCGAGTTTAACAGCAAACCTTTCCACGGCTTTTACTACAGATGGAAACCTCACACACAAATACATGGTAAGGGTTTAGCTGATTTTTAATAAAGTGTGTCTTCTACTCGTTAGAATATAAACAGTATACAGGAAATATATATATACAAACGCATCATATTATAGCATGAGCATATCTGTGAATGTTATTTTTCCCAGATCAGGATTTGTGTAAACTCTACTGCTTTGCAGAAGGTTACGATTTCTTCTTTGCACTCTCTAGCAAAGTCCATGATGGGACATTGTGCACACACCACAGCAACAACGTGTGCATCAGCGGCATGTGTAAGGTATACTGCTTGTATTATTTTAACCACCAGTTTAATTATTACACCGAAAATGCTTTCGTCAAATCTTTTTTTAATATAGTTCATTTTAATGCATCTTCTTTTAGAACGTGGGCTGTGACCGGGTCCTTGGTTCAAACGCAGTGCTCGACATGTGCGGCATCTGCAATGGCAACAACTCCACCTGCAAAATCTACAAAGGCCAATACAACAAACAGTACTCATTAAACAGTGAGACAATTAAACAGTCACCCAGTAATTCCACTACTATAAATGAAGTTGGTGAATAAATTGTTTGTTGTCTGTTTTTTATTATAGTGTTATTGTGTCTTTTGTGTGTTTGTGTGTTAGAGTATCACGAGGTAGTTACAATCCCGGTGGGTGCACGCAGCATTCATGTGATGCAGTTAAATACCTCCAGATCCTTCCTGTCCTTGAGAAACATGCAAAGGACGTACTATTTAAACGGTCAGTGGAAACTGGACTGGCCGGGTCGCTACCTCATCGCTGGAGCTCAGTTCAGTTATGAGCGCCTTCACAGTGTTGAGCGTCTGACCTCATTGGGGCCCACCAATGAAACCCTGGTGGTAGAGGTAGTTTGTTATTTCATACTTTTCAGATAACCTGCTACTTCTGGAAACGCTGTATAAATGTAGGATTTTAAACGGTATTTGTTGATTATACGATTAGTTTAAAATCGAAGCATTCAGCTGAACAGCTCTTGAGTCCAATGTCCAAAGTTTGCACACCACTGCCTAAAAGTACATTAAACTGAGCACTGAGACTGTTCATTAGACTGAGCACTGAGACTGTTCATTAAACTGAGCACTGAGACTGTTCATTAAACTGAGCACTGAGACTGTTCATTTACAAGATTTAACATAGTATTGCAAACTAAACTATTACATTTTCTTGTACTTTATGTTTGCAGTTTCTGTCACAGGGCTTGAACCCGGGTGTGAGGTGGGAGTACACACTGCCCAAAAACATGGAGAAGAGGATGAAGAATAAGAACAGATACACATGGGCTGTGATCCATTCCCAGTGCTCTGCTGCATGCGCTGGAGGTACACACACACACACACATACACACACACACACACACACACACAGTTACATCATTACATTTTTACATGTCTGTGATTGTCTCACCTTACGTCCTGTTGATGATCATCTCTTTAGGCTTCTACGTTCCCATCTGCTCTCCACAAATAAACAGTGGGTTGGAAGGGGGCTGTAATTGACCCTGTTATTACCCATGATGCCCTGCAGCCATTTAGAAATTAGAGGTCCAAGGTTCACAAATGAACTTAATTATGCAGTTTAGAGTTCAGCGAGGAGAAAGAAATGTTTCCGACCAAAATGAAAACAAACATACATTCTACTGTACATTGTGTGTGTGTGTGTGTGTGTGTGTGTGCCTGTGTGTGTCTGTGTGTGTCTGTGTGTGTATTTGATATTAATATGTTTTGTGTTGTAGGTATTATTAGGAGAAAAGCAGTTTGTTATAAAGATCAAAAAGTTGAGGTGAATGCATCTTACTGTAGCCTGAAACCACGACCACGAACGGGCTCTGTGTCCTGTAACACCCACCCCTGCCCCCCCAGGTGAGGTTTTATTCTATGGCTCAGGTGAGACTGCTGCTCATTCATATAGATGAACTCTGTATGAAAAGGCAGCTTTGTGAATAAACATGTTATATCTCAACGAGAGATCTGATGAAGCTACAGAAACACATTATGTATATAAACAGACAGATTTGCTTCAGTGTGTGTGTGTGTGTGTGTGTGTGTGTGTGTGTGTGTGTGTGTGATTCTATAGCTGGAGTGTAGGAGAATGGAGTGTGTGTAGTCGCTTGTGTGGATCAGGAGAGATGCGCCGTCAGGTTCGGTGTGTGTTAAGGGTGGCTGACTCTCAGGTGAAGGTGTTGGGTGATGAACGCTGTGTTCGGCCTCCACCTGCACGCACACACATCTGTAACACACACACCTGTCCCTCCATGTGGAGCATCGGCGCCTGGACTCAGGTCAGGATACAAACTCACACTCTAAACACAGTACACATTTAACTTAAAGCTGCTTGTAAATAAACACGCACACAAACATTTGTAAGTCGCTTTGGATAAAAGTGTCTGCTAAATGTAATGACTAAATGTGAATGTAAACATACACCCACCGAAACAAACCTACCTGTAACACAATTTACACTAATCCATGTATTTCATACAAGGCGTCTTACAGAATGTGTGTGTGTGTGTGTGTGTGTGTGTGTGTGTGTGTGTTTATGTATATATCAGTGTTCCCGTAAGTGTGGTTCCAGTGTGAGGAAGAGATCTGTGGTGTGTGTGAGCACTACACTGGACTCCGGTGACAGAGTTCTGCCAGACACCGAGTGTGTGTTTTTACCAAAACCCTCAAACCAGGAGAACTGTTCAGTGAAACCCTGTCCAAAACCACCAACAGCACAATGGATCGTCTCCAGCTGGGGACAGGTAACCGCGGGAGCCGGGACTAAGGGATATAGACGATCTGATCCTCAGATTTTTCCCTTAGCAAATGTTTTGCACAGTTTATTGTGAGACACCAAAGCAGCTCCGAATCTTGTGGTTATAGTTCTTCAGTATCCTGCCAAAACTAATTATTATTAAGTTTATTATATTTAAATCCAGAATGAAGGTTCCTAAATGAATTTATAATTTGTAAACTCTGAATCTAGTGATGCTGATTGATTAAAGAATTTCACTGCTGGCTGCACCGTGTATAACTCCGCATGTGACGAATAAACTTCATTTGATTTTGATTGTTTACGAATGAAATGCTCTTATGTAACTACACCCTCACATCTCCTTCTGGTTTCCTCTTCGTCTCACGGCATAGTGTTCGGTGACGTGTGGTAGAGGAGTGCAGGTTCGCTCTGTACTGTGTCTGGAGAAAGGCAGTGTGGGAAAGTATGAAGAGCTGCCATCAAGAAAGTGCCAACGCCTATCCAAACCCCCAGCTGAGCTGCAGAGAGTGTGTGTTCAGCCAGACTGCATCGGCACACACACACCCTCCTACACACCCCACTGGTACACATCAGCATGGTCTCAGGTGAGAACACACAAGTCAAAACTCAATAAGCAAGATAACAGTGTGGAGTAATAAGAATTGTTAAAATGTGAGAGGGAGGAGTTTACTGTACATGTTTGTGGTTCATGGATGTTTGTTGGTTTAGTGTACTGTATCGTGTGGTGGTGGCGTCCAGGTTCGCTCTGTTCAGTGTCTCCTTCTTGGTCGTCCCTCATCTGCATGTTTCTTCCACCTGAAACCAGCTGTGTCTCAAATCTGCAACTCACATTTTTGTTCTCAGCATCAAGGCAAGTATAAACCAGCACTTTAAAATCAGTCTGGTTATTAATCTAGATTTTAACGTTTACTATCGTTACGTTTTAATCTGCAGTGTGTAAGGACACATTCACTTGGTGTCCTCGGGTCCTCCAGCACGGGGTGTGTAACCATCACCTGTACAGGACTCGGTGCTGTCAGACCTGCTCGAGCTACAACTTCTGATTCGCAACTTTTTTATTGGCAAGTTGGAAATGGAATTTAGATGCTGACGGTGTATTAAGAAGGGTTTTGTTAAGAACCATTCAGAGGTTGGATGAAGTCTACATGAAGACAGAAGAATGTTTGCATTCAAAATAATGGTGCTAATAATTTAGCTCTCAGCTCTCACAGCTCTCTACGGATAAAGAACAGCTGTGGCTGTGGGTCTGTATGTGGAATGATCATTGTGGATCAACTGATTCATATTTTATACTTAACACTAACATTATAAAAGCTGAACGAAGTCTTGAATGCAGTTTTGTAATGTGCGTAATTAAGTGTTCATTTTATTAAGGGACTGAAGAATTAGTTCTTTGCACAGTTTATTTTTATAAAGAAAAGGTTAGTCAAGTATTTAATTTGTCTTTAGTATAACAGTTATTATAAATTCACATTAAAACTTTTAATGATGATATAAATGAGAATATCGATTTATTCAGACGTTTAGCCTGTGGTTTGTTTTTGTACCTTTGTCGCCCTCTGCTGGTCAATTTTTACAATTACATGTGAGCTTGCTTGAATTTGCAGCTAAAGAAAAAATTATAAAACTTATAAAATTAATAATAAAATAGTAAACTCACTAATTCAAATCAAAATAGAGTTACAAAACCTTACAGAAATCAAGTTTTGGGATGCCATAAAGTTAATTTAGGTGTAATGTGCATGTGTTCCAATAATTTTTGTTAAAACATTTTTTTTTTAATTATTTTATTGTTTATATTATTTTGGTCTCTTAGTTTTTATGAATGCATGTATTATAAAAGTATGAGGACATCAGTGGGAAATGCATCCTTAATTCTTACCATCAGAACTTCAAGTGTATAAAATCTGAGAGAAGTGAATTCTCTGTCTGAATATTCTGAATGATCAGTGACACGAGAATTCTTGTTTTTATCATTAATTATGAAAAAGACAGAAGAATCAACAACGTGAAACAAACCAGGACGTGGCTACAAGAAAGTGGCTAAAGAGTGCACTGATCTTTAGTGTCTCCTGCACTTTATTTTGTATAGTGTGCAATGTTGTTGTTGTTTTTTATTTTTGTGTGTAATATTAATATTTAATCTTGCACCATGGGCCAGGAGGAAGGATTTCTCTCTTCTTCGTGCTGTATTTCTGTAGATTGTTTTCACTTGAAAATGTTGTTTAATAAATAAAGAATAAAAACATGTACAGTAAAAGTTTCGACTGTTAAAAAATATACAATAAAGATTTTTTGGTTTGTTGATGATGTGAGTTTATTATTATAAACTATTTAAATATGTTTTTTTCAGTGTATTATTCATTTTCGTGTTATAATTTTTCATAACATTCTTGGGCGCTTTCACTTCTTCGTCATTTTAACCGTGTCCGCGGTGTGTTCGTTACGCCCTCTAATGGACGTCCTTTGCTATATCATTCCTTTGTGCCCTCACACGGACGGACGGCGCCGGGCTCGATGCGCCCTCTAGTGGTCTCTCGTGTGAAAAGCCACCGCGATCACACAGGGAGAAGGAAAGATGGCGGCCGGAGCAGAAGCGGCCAGTAGCGGGGGGCGCAGCGGCGGCAGCAGCGGCTCCTCCGCCGTGCTGGAAGCGACGCTGGACCGCCGATTACACGGAGTTACGAACACCATGGAGTCCATCCAGAACTTATCGACATGGTGCATTGAGAATAAGAAGCAGCACGCCGTGGTGGTGCGCTCCTGGATGAAGTGGCTCAGAAAATGTGAGTCGGTGTTGCATGGAGCGAACGCTGAGCGCAGGGCCGGTGAACGCGGACTTATCGCTTTGTTCGTCTGTTTGTTCGTCTGTTTGTTAGTGCACTCGACCTCTTCTGTACAATAACAATGATTCAGCGACTATCGGAGGCGTCAGCGCGGCGGCGTCGCGGCTCTCGGTGCAGCTTCATGCTGGAGTTTGTTGTGTTGATGTTTGCGGTGTTTAATGTTGTTGTGCAGCTGGAGCGGCGTGGTGTTGCTGCTGGTGGTGTTTGTGAGGTGGGTCAGTTGTTTTGGTCAAGTTTGCATCGTGTCGATGTTCGTGGTTTCGGTGGTGTGTGTTGGTGTTGATGGTGTTTGCACTGGTGGTGTTGGTTGTTATTTATGAATACTGCTGATGTTCTCAGAGATACCTGTTGGTGTTGATGGTGTTTGCACTGGTGGTGTTGGTTGTTATTTATGAATACTGATGTTCTCAGAGATACCTGTTGGTGTTGATGGTGTTTGCACTGGTGGTGTTGGTTGTTATTTATGAATACTGCTGATGTTCTCAGAGATACCTGTTGGTGTTGATGGTGTTTGCACTGGTGGTGTTGGTTGTTATTTATGAATACTGATGTTCTCAGAGATACCTGTTGGTGGTGTTTGCACTACACTGGTGGTGTTGGTTGTTATTTATGAATACTGCTGATGTTCTCAGAGATACGTGTTGGTGTTTAGTTTCTATATAAAGGTTCTGATTCGGTTTGAGGAACACCATCACTTTGTGTTGTCGCTACGTGTTGATGTGTTTTATTAATATTCTCATTTGTAAGTCGCTTTGGATAAAAGCGTCTGCTAAATGTAAAGGTATTAATGTTGTGGTGTTTGTTGATGCTTGTCCTGGCTTTGTGATGCTTTATGATTTTTCTTTTTTGTATTCGTGTGTTGATATTTGTTTGTTTGTTTTGTTGCTTGGTTTTAGTTGCTGTTGATTAATTGTTGTTAATTGTTCCTAACATTCGTCATTATACGAAACTCAAACGGTTTTTATTGAACTAACAGACTGGTTCTCAGATTTGGGTAAAATATTGAACACTTGAGTGATTTGTTGATTACATGTCTTTTAATGAAGCAATAATGTACGAGAGGGCGTGGCTTTATTGTAAATAAATCACGAAAAGAGACGCATAGCGGAGTACAGTTCCACCTCTTTCCTTTGATTTATTCACAATAATACACAACCTCAATAATACACAACCACAAACTTACAAACACTATAATAATTAAAAAAAAACAAAGGTCTGATTCATAAATTCATTTACTGAAAGCAAAATCGTTCATAATCTGGTCCTCCATGGCGTAACCTAGGAAGCACAGTTCCAAACTTCTTTGGAAACACATTTGAATTCAATAGAATGACAATTTATTGGGACATGGTGCTTAATCATTGAATTCAGGTGATAAGGGTGTTAAATTGTATATTAGACAGTTATATGCTTCCAACTTGTTTGAACAGTTTGGGGAAGGACCTTTTCTGTTCCGGCATTTCTGCACCACAGTGCAGGTGTCCTGCTGTCCAGTCCAGCTGGGCGTTAATGATGTGACGTCAGCATTAGTGATAAAAATGACATCAAAATGTGTCCTGTTAAAGACAGTTCCGTCTCGTGCCGGTTGTTCTGTCACATTTTAACTGAGCAGCATGTTTGTTGTTCGCATTGTAAATGTTCGTTTAGTATCAAGCTCTTTATTGGAGTTTTCTGTCCTCACACACCGTGCAGCCATATGAACCATAAGACAGATACAAATTTGGAAGTGTAGATACATGTGTGTGGTGAAATTATACAGGTAGGGTAAATCCCATGTTATTAATGAGGATGTACAGAGAATCATTAAGTGGGCATCATCTTTTATTTGAGTTCTGCACCTTCAGAAAGGTGAGGTCAACAGCAAGGTTAGGCATCTCGAACCCTCGCTCTTCCAAACTTAACAGACTTATATTTTACTATTAGTGGTTATAGCTGTCCTGATCTAGTCCTAAATAGTCTGCCCCATTTATAAGTGTGTGTACACACACACACACACACATATATATATATATATATATATATATATATATATATGAGGGCACGGTAGCTCAGTTGTCAGGGTGTTGGGTTATCAATCTGAAGGTTGGAGGTTCAAATCCCAGATCCACTGCAGTTACCAGAGTGGGTCCTTGAGTAAGACCCTTAACCCTCATTGCTCCAGGGATGTTGTGATGAACCCTGTGCTCACCTTGTAAGTCGCTGTGGATAAAAGCATCTGCTAAATGACCAAATGTAAATATATATATATATATATATATATATATATATATATATATATATATATATATATATATATATATGTATGTATATGTATGTGTGTGTGTATATATATATATATATATATATATATATATATATATATATATATATATATATATATATATATATATATATATATATTGTGTGTGTGTATGTATACACACTTATAAAATGGTGCAGACTATTTAAAGATGGATTGTAGGATGTTGCAGGTTTGTGCAGATTTTTTAATAAAGTCCTTAAGATGCTGTATTTATAGTTTATAAACAATGTCCAGGTTATATATTTTCACCTTTTAAAAAATGGAATTTGTGCGGTCCACCTTTTCTTAAAAAAAAAAACAGAATCCAGTTTATTGGATCAGGAGAGAAAAGTTAGGTGAATCTTTACAATATTGATGTGTTGCAGTTTAATTTATAGACTTTTTTTAAAAATATAAAACAGTGAATTGATTTCGTTTTGTGTGTTTGAACTTTTTAAATTTATAATGTGAACTGTTGGCAGGTTTTAACTTGTTGGTGGAGATATTTGATGAAGGCCTGTTGGGACACATTTTTTTTACTTTGGCTTGTTGGAGATGTTTTTATTTAAATATTTTTGGCAGATGTTCACATCTGTACTGTACTTAACAGCCGTTGTTGATATTTTGTATTGATGTTTCAATAACTTGTTTTTAGCTGTAATCTTATACCAGCGCCAAAAATGTACCAGGACGTTGCACGGTTCCGATTGTTGCTGTCTATTTCAGATGGTGTTATGTTTTTTATTAAATTTAAGGCATAAGGGCAACGTGATGCTAGAGGTAGAATTATTATTAATTTATTTAGAGTGAAACCTCAATGTTTCTTCAACAGGTGACTTGACTTATAAAAGGATTCATTCAACATTATGATTTTAAAAATAATACATTTATTTATTTACTTTAATTATAAGCTAATAAATAAAAAATGCATTAGTTTATAAAATTTCTATTTTATTGAGTAAAATAATGTGGATGTTTTTTGACATAATTTCATGATTATTTAGTTTCCAAACCTAAACAGTGAGGAAAAATAATATAGAAATTTAAACTGTAATTGTAATTATTATAAACATTCATCCATACTATGTTGTTTAGTCAGGTAGTGAATGTAAGTAAATTTTAATATAAAGTTGTTCCAGCTTTTTAAGTTATATTCTTTAATTACTTGGAACAGATTTTATTCAAACACTTTTGATGGATTTATATTTAATTTATTTATTTTTTAGGCCAAATGGTTTCTTAATAAAAATAGTAAGATTTGGTTTATTTGATGTTAGATGCTCTGTCTGCTTCTGGAAACTTTAATGTAAACATTATACAGTTCGATATGTTCGATCATATCGAGGCTCGATATGATGTGACCTTTATCTTTTAGCCGGTTCACGGATTTTTGTCTGTAGTTTTTGTCTTTGATTTAATGGAATTTTGACTTAATTTTGGCTTCTGATGTTAGAAGAAGATCTGTAAAGATGGCTTGTTGGGTGAATTAATTGTTGGTGGCTTTTTATTGTGTGGTGTTTATTAAGTGAAACATTTAGGTTATTGTCAGACTTTTTTATAATTTAACACTCATTGAATGAGTTTTGTCTGTGGAGCTTCAAATATTAAAGCAGAAATGTTTGTGCCATTTCTGATTTGAAACTTGTCACAACCGTCTGTGACCAGAGAACAAGAAGAGCAAATATGCCTATTTCTTTAACAATGAAGGGGTCACACAGAACACTGCACATCAATCACAGTGTCATTGTCCGAGCGTTTTGTCTGAATGCACATTTGTAAGTAGCGGCTCACGCCATCCCTCCCTCCCTCCAGTTAAACCTGCCTAAAGAACAATACTATAGCTGTGGTTAAGGTTGTAGTCCTGGTTATTAATATTTTTTTTATTGGGCAAGATTTCTGATCGTTGGAGTGCCCTTTTGAAGGCGGCTTGTTTTTGTTTTTGTTTTTTTATCTTTTATTTTAAAATTCTGGGGTTTTAATTTTATTTTAAGTTCTCACATATTTTTGTTGTAGTTGAGTTGTGTAATTATGTAAATGTGAAATATTTTCTCTGTATCTTACGGTTATTTTTGGGTCTTTTTTTTTTTTTTTTTTTTTTTTTTACAGCTGACACCAGCCACAGACTTAATCTATTCTATCTTGCCAATGATGTCATTCAGAACTGCAAGAGACGAAATGCCATTGCTTACAGAGGTACCTTTGCCGAGGTGCTTCCCGAAGCCGCCTTGCTGGTCAGGTAGGTGTATTCAAGAAAAAAGATATATATATATATTAAATCTCCTTCCTTTGAAGTTGCTTCATTGCAGTGTGTGTTACTTTAGGGATGCTAAAGTGTGTAAGTCAGTGGAGAGGATCTTCAACATATGGAAGGAACGGAATGTGTATTCAGAGGAACTAATCACAGAGCTGAAGGCCAATTTACAGAAAAGAGAAAAAGAGAAAGCGCCTCCTCCTGGTAAATGAACGAAACTTCAATAGTTATGCTAGATGCTATTTATTAGTGTTGATTATCTGTTGTGTAGGATGTTAAAAAATAGTAGTTCTAATTTGCTTGTTTTCCCCCCCAACAGCAGCTCCAGTTAACACCAAATCTGCCATGAAGTCCAAGATCGTGGCAGAGTTTGCAGTAAGTGTTTTAAAATCTCATAATCTTTATTCACTTAAAGAAATTATTGAAATAAATCTGTGGCAAAATATACTTTATCATGCTCAAGACACATTTAGGTATGACCTCTTCCAGCCAATCGCATTTCTGAATTAAATTTACATAATAAAGTTGAGCAGCAGAGACAAACAAATGTAAAGAACATTGTATTAAGAGTTTTTGCAGAAAGCGAAACCCAAACAACGTGTATTTTTGACTGTTTTGACATCTTGATATAACTTTTTCTCGCTCTCTCAGCCTCAGGTGTTTGTCAAGCGCCTGTTGACGTATAAACGCTCGTTGGAGGAGAGCGAGATGAGTGAGAAGCAGTTGATGGCTCTGAAACTCGACATGAGCAGCAGCGATGCACTCAAGTGTCTCAAAGGTTTCTGCGACATCATTTAAATTAAAAGATGTGTTTTTATTTCATTAAAAATGCACCTTAATACAAATATCCACCACTCAATTATATCTGCTCTGTGAGGATCCTGACTATCAGAGATCAGAGTAAAGTGGACTATCGGTGTATGTAGAGAAACAGATGGACTACAGTCTGAAAATAAATATCATGTTTACATTCAGAAGTAATTACTGGTGACTACATACCTTTTTTTTTTTTTTAAAAAACCAAAATGCATGTTTTAATAATGAAACATTTTTATTAACGACTTTAAAACCTCTGATTCGTTGTAGATAAAGCTGGAGGGAACCAGGTCTCGAAGGATTTTGAAGAAGGCAGTGTAAAGCTGCAGGATTTTGTGAAGTTTTTGGAAGGACAGATAAAGACGGGACCTGCTCTGCTCGAGGCTCTGCGCAATGCAGACGTTTTCTATGAAATGCAGTACAAGGAGGTCAAGATTGTTGCCAACGTGAGTCAGCTCTGTTTCTAATCTGAGATTCATAAAGTATTCTGTTTCTGATTATCATGTTGTTTTGTCTCTCCAAAGCCAGAATTGACTCGTGCGTGAATGTAAAATTGTTTTAATCTGTGATAGAGTTTAGGAACTTTCCTCACACAGCCCTATAGAAAAAGAAAAAGATTAGAAGAGGAATAAATAAATCTAAAATATTATTAATTACCCAGTATTATTGTCAAGCTTTTTTATAAAATGCTTAGTTGATTTGTTGATGTCTGTAATTCATGTAAATTGAGACTTATGAGGTATTACTTTAACGTTTGTTAATCATTAAAGTGCAGCTCCTTCAGGATTTAAATGTCTTCGCCTCCCCCAGGCGTACCAGACGTTCGCTAACCGCGTCTCGAATCTGAAGCGCAAGTTGGATGCTTTGAAGCGACGCTGCCTGACCAGGAGGAGTCTCCATTTCCCTCGTCGTTAGAAGATGCGCCCTCTCCCTCTGGCTCCGAATCATCTTCACATGGACTTGGACCCACTAAGGATGAACAGGACAGCGGAGAAAGACAGGCGATGGATGTGTCTAAGATTGAGACCAACACAAACACAGACGATGTCGGTGAGCATTCTCGTACCTGCTTCAAATTCAAAGCCACAATGGTGGGTCATTTCCAGATGGAAAGGTGGGTCTGATGTGACGAAGACTGGCAACCTGTCAGCGGCACCTCGCAATCTTCCGGCATTTCTCTCGAACTCGGTTAGGATAAGTGGTTTCCATGACAACCTTCATCAGGACCTGATCATTCTACTTATTATAGCTACATGTTATGATTATGTCACAAGCATACTTTTCTCTGACGATTTATTTAAATAAAAGATGTCCAAGGTCTATTTTTATTACACAATTAATATCTGTAACTTCTTACTTCTGATATTTTAAGATAATAAGATAAGATAATCATTTATTGGTCCGATAGTGGAGAAACTCACAATTTTAAAGCTGTATATTTGTATTACACAATGTTAACACACTTTTCGTTTTGCTTCCTTCACAGTTGAGAACAAAACAGAGAAGAATTCCCCCTCTGTGGTCTCCAATCCAGCCACAGAAACAGTTACAAAGTCCCCTACTTTAGCCACGCCCACAAAGACACCATCTGAATCTGCAACAAGTCAGCCAGCCCCGTCACCCACGGTGGTCACACCCACTAGTGCTGGCCCTCTGAATCTTGCAAATGTGGATCTGGGAAAGATCAGTTCAATTTTGAACAGCATCACCAACGCCATGAAGAACTCTGGTGAGTTACACTTTTGTTTTTCTTAAACTGTTTTGTGTTGGTAATTAAATGACACTACATTTCCAAAAGTTTTGGTACACACTCCATTATCTTGCGGAAGGGCTTACTAGTAAGGGGAAGCTGTTCACAGCTGTGAATGAAGGATTTGAATGTTATGTTAATGTTATGATGTGATGGTTAAAAACACCTGCAGGTGTAATGTGTCAGCGTCCCAATGCTTCTGTTCAGACACCGTATAAAGCTATTGAAACAAAAAACAAAGCACTGCTTAGAAAATAATCAAGTGTTTAAATTTTTTTTGATCCAAGGTGTGAGTCCTAGTCCGGGATCTCGCCCCTCTCCGGGAACTCCCACTTCATTGTCAGGCCACGCTTCTGTTCCTAAAGCCTCACCTGTTAGTGGACCGTCCGCGCCCAATCCTTTGGCGAGCATTCTGTCTAAAGTGGATATTTCACCAAAAGGAATCCTAAATGTACTCACCAAAACTAATACACACACAGGTAACCCCCCCCCTCCATTGACATTGTAGTACTGTTCAACAAGTAGTTTGTCAAACGTTACACATATGAATAAGCATTATCTTACCTTCTCCATCGTTGTGTCAGGTCTATCCAATCTTCTGTCCTCTGCTCGGGCTGGCTCTCTGATCTCCTCTAACTCTGCCACTGCTTCCACTGCTGTCACCACGGTAACGACAACCTCTGTGACGACCATCGCAGCAACAACAACAACAGCTAGCACCCCAAAGACACTGAACTCTTCTGAGGGTAAAAAAGTTAACCGCAACATGAAGCAAGAGAGAGTGGCCGAGTGGGGGAGAGAGCGAGAGAAGGAGCGAGAGAAAGAAGTGAAGAAGGTGAGACAGGAGGAGACGGGGCCGAGTTTAGAATCGAAGATCAACAGCTTCCTGCAGGGCAACCCTGGATTCGCTGGCGTCTGTGAGGGAGAGAGCAACAGTCCCCTGATTGTGGGTGGAGATTCCACACCGGTGCGGGATGAGAGGGGCGGGACTCCAACTCAGGATGAAATGGTCGACAGCCCTCAAGCCAGCATTGTGAATCCCAAATCTGAGGTTTCTCCATGGGGTGCTCAAAACAACAGGAAGGACCAGGACTACCGGGTCAAAAACAGACCGCCAGAGGTGGCAAAGAAAAGAGGGGACGCTTCGCCCGGCCACACCACCTCCTCCACGCCTACATCTTCATCGCTTTCCAGACAAGTAGCGATGTCAAGAACAAAGACTGAAGTCAGAAGAGGAAGCTCTGGATCTCTAAACGTAGGTAAAGAAAAAATTGAGGCGAAGAAAAAGCCCGAAGCTGCGGCCGGCAACAGTGTGCGTTACCATCGCATTCACACCGTGGTCACAACAACTGCTGAAGAGGCCTCACCGGTAGAGACTCTCAGTTACAGCAACCGCATCCAGACAGTGGAGGGCATCCGTGTGTCCAGTCGAAGCTCTCGAAGGTCAAGTGGAGCAACCTGGTATGAAGAGGCGGAGTTTATGGAGGTCCCGTCTCTACCTCATCATGGAAACCATGCCGCTGAGAGTGCCGGTGACCTTATGGCACACCCCGCTCATTTACAGCAACAATACCCACCACCACCTCCCCTGTCTCCTTTTTTCTCGTCTCAAGCCCCACCCCTGCCTATGGTCACACCCTCTCATGTTGCCCCACCCACTCCACCTCCCATTCCTTCTAGGGACTTTCCTCCCTCCCCTACCACATCTGCAGTAATGGTGGGTGGCATCCTGGTGCCCATTGACAGAATTTTGCCCCACCCACCGCAGAGTCTGCTCTCAGACATCCCCGACGGGCTCATTCATAGAGGTGGGGCTCCTCCTGCCCCGCTACCATCTATTGGCAAACCTCCCTCACTAAACCCTTTTCATCAGCCCCTGTTGGGTCAAAACCCCGCCCTCCCCTCACCAACTACACCCACAACACCAACATCCAGAGAGGCGCGCCCACTTTTGCCGTCACCTTCTAGACCCCTTCTCCGTTTGCCCTCACCCACCCATCACCTACCATTACCCCTTCCAATTCCACGCGAGTCCTTGATGCACGGGACGAAACGACCCGGCTCTAACTACCGGGGTGGCTTGCTGCACACCCCCAAACGACCCTATTTGCCCCCGAGATATTAGTGAGCACGAAGTAAACTTATCCAAAGCATGTGCTTAATAAGTCTGCCTCTGAATTCTAGGATCAGACGAGCTGTCAAAATATTACCAGCTAAGCTCCGCCCCCTCACATGTTCTTCCCAAAGCCACTTGATTTCACTTAGAAAAGGTGAACGTTCTAAAGCAGAGTGGAAGAGAATCAACAAGAAGGAGAAAAAGATGGAAAAGGTGGTTATTCCGATAATATTGTCCTCTATGCGTGTGTGTGTGTGTGTGTGTGTGTGTGTGTGTGTGTGTTCATTTGCACATGTGCGCCACGTGGCGTAAAAAAAAAAATCAGTGTGTGTGTTTGAGAGTTATTGTGCATACACACATGTGCATGTGTTTTCAACTTGAGCGTGCGTGCGTGTGTGTGTGTGTGTGTGTGTGTGTGTGTGTGTGTGTGTGTGTGTGTGTGTGTGCTGCAGCACATATGAAGTGAATGCTCTTTCACTTTCTAGCTCTCTAATGAATGTACATAAAAGCTTTAGCATTAGCCCCGCCCCTGTATAAGGCTTCTGCATTCCTCTTTAAGCTCTCTATAAACGAGTAACAAACCTCACACTCTCGCTTCCAACATCTTCATTTATTCTTGCTCTGCAGTACGAAGATTCCATTTTGCCGACAAATGCAAAACTGGAAATCAGCTAGTATAAAAAAAACAAAACAAACAAAAACACTTTCTCAATCTTTTTTTTCTTTCTATCTTCTGTTTTCATATTTCCTCTCTGTTTTGGGTGTATCACTGCTAATAAAAGCCCTGCACTGATTTTCCGAAAATAATCAAGGGCTTTCTTCACACTTACAACGATAATGTTTGCTTATGTTATCTTTTTTTTCCCTTTTATTTCGGAGCAATGTGTAAATAATAATTGTGTTAAATTGTCAAACTGCCAGCGTTGGGTTCTGTCTGTGATGATTTCAGTCTTTTTTTTTTTTTTTTTTGGATCTGTACCTGAAAACAAGCTACGTGTACAATGGAATGATATGCATTTTGCTGATGTGGAAGATTTGACTGACCCTCTCCCCACAACCAACCAAATCACCACCAGCTCTGAGTGCCTTTTTGCCCGGCAGAGGCCAAACCCCCCCCCCCCCCCCTAAGTCATTGTTATTAAAATAGAACATCGTAGAACCTCTTTCCCGTCTCATTGCACTGCATTTTAAACAAATGCAATGCAATTTTTTTATAATACACCATTATATGTGGGTCAGTGGATGGAACAGAGTAGGTGGAGCTAATTGTGGCCATGCATTCACACAGCTCTCTAAACAGAGAAACCAATCGTTCAGGCTCCTGAATTACTTTAATGCAAAAACTAATTAAATTAAATTAAATTACATTTTATAATAGTGGCTTATAAACAGCTCGCACACTACCCCCCCCCCCCCCCCCCCCCAAAAAAAAATTGTTTAAAACACAGTTTTAATCAACTAATTATATGCAATATTTTCTTAAACGTTTAAACACGTTACTGCTGTCAGAGCAGAATTGTCAGCACACATAACTCTTGCATATTGAATTTGCTTTCCTACAAATCTGATCAGACAACGAAAGAGGCACTGATCACTTTACATTTCTTCTGCTCTTCTGGTCCCGCTCGCTGACATTTTGTTAATCAAGTCAAATGTTTGAACGTTAATGATCTTCAGAATGCCATTGCAATGCCGTTGTTAATACACCCTCATCGCTCGGTTACTATTTCAGCTGCTGTAATATTTATCCCATTCACTGCAATTTGAGCATTCGAATGCAATGTCTACAATTAAACATATCCCACTGTAGTGGCTTTGACTGATGTCATAATGTAAGTCCACCGTGACAAATTTCACTTCACCTCTGCTAAGAATTTATATTCTAATCTTAAGTTTAAAGGAGTACAATACAATACAATACTTTTACAATACTCATAACGCGCAGTACAGATTCCATGATTTATGCTCAGCTTGTAACCAACAAGGGTGTTTTAAAAATGGTATTGGAATGCCTGTAGAATCCGTTTAGTTGCACTAGATGCCGTTTGTACCCAGCTCCGCTCCTAATGCGTGTGGTTTAGCTTTGAGTTTGTAAAAAATTTCTGATTTTGAAAACGGTGTTCAGATGATAGTGTTTTGAAGACTACTCTGTTTTCGGTTTCTCGTGTTTAAAAGAAATTGTTAGAAACTGTGATTCATATGGACTGTACATACTGACACTGCATGTACAAGTAGTGATGTGAACCATGATTATTTTTGGTTAAGTGCTTGAAACATTTAAGGAACGCGCTGATACGTGGTGTCTTCTTTTGTCCTGATTACACCCACATGTACAAAAATGCCTTGGTGCGTACAGCATGCGCAAAGGCCTGAACGTCTCCTGCTCCTTTAGCTGTATGTGTGTGAAACATATAAACACATGGGTCTGATTACAGGAAGCTTAACGAATCACATTATATTCATCTAGGCGAACGTGACTCTGTCCCAAATGCTGTTCTAAGTCCCTGTGAGATTTGATTTTAAACTGTAATAAGTTTAGATTGAAGTCGTATTAAATGTTGTCTTTAGTAGTAGACTGCCTGTCTAGGCAGTTTTTTTCTGATTTGTTAAAAGAAACAAACTATTAATTTATTAACAAACAGTTAATTAGAAAAGACATACAACTTGACCTTCCACATGAAATATTTAATTTATAATCCAAAAGCCAATAAAATTTTAATTAGTCTGAGAGTCAGGTAACTAACATTTAAGGTTTTGGTTTTTTTTGTTGTATTCTTTTTAGTATTTAATTGGTAAGTGTGTTTTGCAGTATTACATCGTAATACCGTGTTTAAGTTATAGCTTGTAAATCTTTCTTGATTTCCTTTTTTTTTTTTTTTTAAAGTTGCTAATAATGCTGCAATTTTTTTAAATAGCAACCTTGGAATCCATTTTTTTATGTTTATTATTAGAAAACTCTGATTAAACTATACGTGAAAGATTGTATTTTTAACCAAAATATAAATAACCGAAATTTAAATAGCAGGTTTTAAAACGAACAACGTAATCGCCAATGCAACTGCAACTGGACAAAGATGACTTATTATCTAATAGATTTGTCGCTGCTGTAAAACTAGAGATAGTTGCCACTAGTTGCTGAACATGAATAAAACAAAATTTTTATTTAAAAAATGTTGCTTTTGCAACATTCCCAGTCATGTTAATGTAGAAACGTTTTTGTCGACAATGGTGAGCTTTTATGTAATTAAAAACCTTAAATTGTGAGCGTATATGGGACAAAGCCACGTTAGATATATTATATATTACACAGCAAGAACCTTTTATCTGTAGCTGCCATCTTCATATTTATCTGCACCTATTATTCTCTTTTTATTTTGTCGTTCTTAATATTTTATCCTCAAACAACTCCTGATTCCTTTCATATTGTCTTTACTAAAAGCAGTACTGCTATAATTCTTTAAACCAGAACTTTGTCTTTTTACTCTAATCTCATCTGTTTAGCCTCCAACATCCTATAACTTTAAAACTTGTTCCAGAAATGTCTCCAAAGGGACCAGGTTGTTCATTTAATTCATTATTAAGTAACTTGTTTACATTTTCAGTCAGCTGTACAAAGCTAGTGAGCTGCTGGTGCAATTAGGGGTGTATATACACGTCCCAAATTTATGACAACTGGAAACAGAATAAGAACAGTTATATATATATATAATCTGTGTTTTTACAGTGTGTGAAGTAAATATAGCAAATTGAATGTCAATCACAGCAAAACTAAAGCATTATTTGTCACCAGTGATTTTTAACATCTAAATGTTAAGCACTTTTTTTTTCCCCCCTTTGGTTTTGACCTGAACACTTGTGTTTCATTCCACACTGTTCTCATGGGCTTTAAAAGGCTCATGGGTTACAAATAAGGTGTAAGAATATTAACTAATGTGTCACACTCAGTCTTTTAGGTCAATTTTGTGTTAAACGTGATCTCTATTTATCAAGAAGTTACCCAAATTGTTCAAACTACATGTGAATTTACCACCTGAAGCTGTACACCTATTCTGATTTGCAGCTCAGTTTCTCTGAGCGGTTACTTTTTCCATCACATTTTTTTTTTTTTCGTGTTTCATCTGGGTTTTTATTTTTATTTATTTATTTTTTTGGGGGGGGCCTAAATCGTTTTTTCCATGAATTAATTACATTTTAGGAGATTTAACTTTGTGTCAGGCTTCCTATATTAAAGTGAAGTGATGTATTTGTTCACAAAATTATTCACCACGTTTGTGCCTTTAACATCCGTTTACAAAATGATCGAAATTCGATTTGCTTTACAAGACTTCTTACATAGTGTTTATATTTTAACTGATTGAGTTTAATGTCGAGAGCCTTTATTAGTAGGGTTTATTTTATTAACTGAATGGATAAGCCGGGAGACAAACCCACAATTTGATCTTATGGCTGGAGTTTTTATTTTTTTTATTTTTTTTGGTTCTCACAACCCCATACAGTCCACCCCCCCCCCCCCACACACACACACACACACACACACACACACACACACACACACACACCCTAATAACTAATATTGTGCCTTATTTGTGAAACACTAGAAGGAAATTGTAAAAACAAATTGCACATTCATGACAAACACTACTCTGTATCCAAACAGCCCGTTTAAGTGAAATAATTAGGGCGAAGTTTTCATACTGAAAAAAAAAAATCTGTGTGATTTAAAAACCTAAAACCCCAAACTAATACGATATGGAAAATACCGTCTATTATAGTTATATAAACAAAGACTTTATGAAGTAGGTGAGTTTAAAGCGCGGTGTTGGTCTCACGGTGTTAGTTTTTAATCCACGTGTTTGTTTCCACTCGGCGGTATTTATATGCGCGCAGAGCTCGCGCGTCAGACGCAGCTCGTCGTTCATTGGTCGGAGCGGCGGAAGGGCTCGACCAATGGCGCTCCGGCTTTTGCCTCCACGCAGTGCGTGCAGGGTGTCATGGCGGCGCGCGGTGAGCGGGTGTTGTGGGGGTGACTGAGCCGCACGGCGCGGTGTTGTGGATGACGGTTTTGGGGGAGAGGCGCTGCAGGATGCTCGGTGGTTTGTTTTCGCGGCGGCCGCTGCGCCCGGAGACGCTGAGGTCGGTCTTACGGAGCCTCAGAAGCTGCAGCAAGGTGAACATGTTGTGCACGTTTCACACTGCTGTTCAGCTTTCACTTTGATTTTAAACATGGAGCTCTAATGCATCTCCATCTCCATCTGCTCTGCTCTGCTCTGATCTGATCTGATCTGCTCTGCTCTGATCTGATCTGATCTGATCTGATCTGATCTGCAAGCATGCAAGCACACCGCTGCAGAGAGAAAACTCACTAACGTGGTGGCAGGAAGGGAAGACTCAGTGCGTGAGCAATGTGTTTACAGAGGGCATTCTAACAGCAGCTTACACATCTGTCTGATAAAACACATCATTCTGATTGATCTAACGTCTGCAGGAAGGGAAGACTCAGTGCGATTGAGCAATGTCTGATAAAACACATCATTCAGATTACACATCTGTCTGATAAAACACATCATTCTGATTGATCTGTCTGATAAAACACATCATTCTGATTGATCTGTCTGATAAAACACATCATTCTGTCTGATCTGTCTGATAAAACACATCATTCTGATTGATCTGTCTGATAAAACACATCATTCTGTCTGATCTGTCTGATAAAACATCATTCTGATTGATCTGTCTGATAAAACACATCATTCTGTCTGATCTGTCTGATAAAACACATCATTCTGATTGATCTGTCTGATAAAACACATCATTCTGATTGATCTGTCTGATAAAACACATCATTCTGATTGATCTCTGATTGATCTGTCTGATAAAACACATCATTCTGATTGATCTGTCTGATAAAACACATCATTCTGTTGATCTGTCTGATAAATCTAGGTAGATTGATCTAGGTCACTCAGTGGTCAGGGTGTTGGGTTATCAATCTGAAGGTTGGGGGTTCAAATCCCAGGTCCACTGCAGTTGCCAATGTGGGTCCTTGAGCAAGGCCCTTAACCCTCATTGCTCCAGGGATGCTGTGATGAACCCTGTTCTTGGCTTGGAAGTCGCTTTGGATAAAATCGTCCAATAAATGACCAAAATGTATAAACCACATCATTCTGATTGATCTGTCTGATAAACCACATCATTCTGATTGATCACCTGTGTTTTTCTATCAGAGATGGAGCTGAGGGTCATTAGCTGCTATTACATTATAATGTAATAATTGATGAGACATTAAAGTACAATTAATATTGCTGTTAAGTTTTTACAGCTACAATGGAGGGGACCAATCAGAGCTGTAAAGGGCTGTAATTATGACTTGGATTGTACCTCTAATTGAAATGCGACATGCTTCCAAAACGTTTGTCCATGTTGTGTAAAAAAAAAAAAAAAAAAAAGAGAGAGAATCAGAATCAGTTTTATTTGCCAAGTATGTTTACACACACAGATGGCACAGTGGTTTAGCATGTTCTCCTCTCAGCGCTAGGGATTCCCGGTTCGAATTGCCCCATATAGAGTGTGTGTGTGAGTGAGTGTGTGTCCAGCGATGGATTGGTGTCCTGTCCTGGGTGTATCTGCCCAGCGCCCGAAACGTTAATATAGAATAAAGCAGAATATAATGGATGGATGGTTGTTTACACACACAAGGAATTTTGTTCCGGCACGATGGTGTCTCTTGTAAAATTGCAATTTACTGTATTTAGAATTTATACAGTTATATTTGCAAATAACAAATTTGCTGTACAATATGATGCATATATTATTGTATAAAATATATATGGAAAGGTGCATTTATGCTGTAGTGAGGGTTATAAGCTGTTTATAAGTATGATGGCGTGAGGAAAGAAGCTGTTCGAGTGTCTGGTTGTTTTGGTGAAAAAAAATAAAATAATATAAAATAATATCTGCTACCTGAATGAACTGAACACTCGGTCTTACATGGTCAATACAAACAAACAACGTCACTGGCATGTTACAGAATAATGTCCGGATGCTGGAACAATGCTGGAGCCGTTACAGAGCTTACAGGCAAAAAAGAGAAAGCAAATTGCCCTGTGCAGTCACACAAACACATTCACTCAGTCATGTCTGCTTTTAAATAACCATTCCAACTAGGATTAAGTTGTTTTTTGTTTTCCCCTGGACTGTGAAAAGAAAACCGATTCCCAGAAGAAACCCATGAAGAAAAGACCTCATCTGTTTTACCAGAAACTCGTTCACAGCTCCTCCTTATTTTGAGGTGAAAGAGATGCACCATGGCACTGTCCTGCCGAAATTGTGGCTTTAAATTTGAATTATTGGTTAACAGTTGTTTTACCACAGAGTCCTGGTCTTTAAAAAGTTTTTTTAGGATGTACAGAATAGTATCGTAGAGGACGACACAAACCAAAAATGAATGCAACACTGGATGGATGCATGTGATGCAACGTTACAGAAACAACTCCTCTTCAGTTACAATCATTAGTGCAGTAATCGCTCAGTCTTTTCATGATCAATAATCTGGTTCTCTGTGATGTTATCGATGCTGTTAGCAGAATGTAAATGGTGCAGCACTGGAATTAATTTTCACTTAACTGGAAGGAAACGGTTAATAATAACCTGAGAGACCTGAGCAGATCTGAACATTGTAAAAATCCTGGTAAAACCAGGAAAACTGAGGCTTCAGAAAATGTTCATCCAAGCATTTAGAGATTGCTGGTTTGTCTCTCACTGTCTCGGCTGTTAGTAGATATAATTCTAAAGGAGAGCAAAGAAGGAAGTGCAGTTATCCTCCATCAGTCACAGACAGTACAAGAGCTTCACTCCAAATGTGTTGTAACCTCACAGTCAACTGGCTGCACAGGCCAGGGAGGAATAACCCTGCAGCAAGCTTTTGCTAAACTAGAATGGAAAGAAAAAGAGGTTCATTGATGCCGTCACCCATTTCTAGACATTTTAGGAGCAATTGACTGGAACAATGACACGGTTTAACTTGTGATTTGTGTGCAAGTGATAATTAATTTGATGTATTTGTTCCTGATTGTGCTGGTTGCTATATCCAGCATCGCTGATGATTATATTCCTCTGTCTGTGTTGCAGCTCTCAGCCTTCACCACCCAGTCGGAGCGACTGCGAGTCTATAAAGCTTTTTCAGAAAGATTACAACGAAAAGAGCTCGAGCCTGGAGGAGAGCTGAGTGTCCGATTGTCTGATGGTCGAACGGTTGGAGGATTGTCTGGGGTCACAACCCCTTTACAGATTGCAAAGGACTTGCGGTATATTCACACACACACACACACACACACACACACACACACACACACACACACACGTGTTTTACCTGAATCTATACTAAAAATCATTTTCTCTTTTAAATAAATTCTGCAGGTTTAAGGGCGCAGTAGTCAGCAGAGTGAGTGGGGAGTTGTGGGAGTTATCCCGTCCTTTAGAGACAGACTGCGATCTGCACCTGCTCACCTTCGACTCTGTAGAAGGAAAACAGGTATGAACTGCATGAGGACAGGATTACGATTCAATCATGAGCTTGAATAGTTTTGTATTTAATTATAACCTACGTTAATTATTTATAAGGTCTAATTTTGTACAACCCTGAAATATTTACTTTAAACACATTTAATGTGTTTTTTTTTATAAACAGTAAAGAATAATATTTTTAAATTGGTTTTAAAGGAATCTTGCAAAGTATGTGCTAAAATATAATGTTTAAAGTTCTTTTCATAAAAAAATAGCTGGTGCTGCTTCAGGACCTGCAGTTCCATCACTCCAACAGCAGATGTCACCCCTGTTTATTTACCTACCCTAAGAACATAAGTGTTGCTGGTCTACAGCAGGTCAGTCATGATGTGTGAATCAAAACAAATGCTGTTGTTAATGTGTTTGTGTTTAGGTTGTGTGGCGAACAGGAGCAGGTGTGTTGGCGAGTGTAATGGAAACACACTTTGGTGCTCAGGTGTTTAGAGAGGGCAATTCAGATACCGGACTCTACTGTGATTACAAAGTGGAGAACAGGTACACGGCAATAATAAACTGGAATAAGTTCACACGCACACAAACATAAGCTACTGTGCATTTTAATTAATAGCAAAATATTTTTATTTTAAAATACTGCGCAAATTAATTTTAAAATTAAATGAGAATTATAATTTAGACTGTGATTGTTGAATCATAAGGTTTTGTGTGTGTTACAGTTTTATTCATTATTATTCAATGTTTTAAATGATTCAGTTATCTGTGTGTTGAACATTAAGTTACCACCCGCCGTGTGTACTGCCCAAAATTGCTCATCACTTGTTAAATAGTCTTATTTAAAGTGACTTTTTTTTTTTTGCCTAATGTGCAAACACACAGAGGAATTTATATGTCTGTGTTATTAATGCTTTTTAAAAATCTAACATTAAATTTGTACCTTTAATTTTATAAAAATGACCCCCAGTTCATACTGTTAAATTTATAAATATATTTATTTATATATATATATTTATATTGTTAAAAACATTTTATTTACGTTCTGTTACTTCTTTTTAAGTTTTCTTGAACTTATTGTCTTAAACGGGATTTAAATACAACACATGAACACATTTGGATGTCGTGTTATTTATGTAATAATCTTTTGATGCGCTGCAGTTCTCCGTCTATAGAAGAGGTTGAGAGGAAATGTGTGGGAACTGCAGCATTAAAAATCCCAATCAGCACAATGCAACTGAGCCAACAACAACTACAACAACTCTTTCAGGTCAGCAAAGGTTTAAAATACAGGGTTGTATAAAAAAAAAAAAAAAAAAAAACAGGCTAAAACTGAAAATTGCTCACAATATCATGTTTTTAGTTAAAATATCCTGATTTACAATCTGTATCATCAGTATGTTTTGTTTTTTAATTAAATGCCCTATTTTGCAATTCTACTCTTTGACCACAGGATGGCGGAAAAGATAACGATTTTGATTAAAACTCTTGTTAACGCGCATTGTACTGGAATTACAGAACATAAATTGTTGTTAGTAAAAATTATTGAAATAATAAACTCATCAAAAATTGTTCACTTTTCAAGGAGGAATTTATTTACTAAAAATCAAAAAATCAATGCAATTAAGTGAAAGCCATTTAAACTAAAGCTGCACAATTAAATTGAAATCATTGCTGTTATGAGACTGGCTGATAAGATATTGTGTAATAAATCACTTGTTTTGTTTATATGAACATAATTCTATAATGATTACAGGATGATGATGTGAGGTTACGTTGTGCTGAGGAATTGCTTCAGAGTGGTACACTGTGTGTGTACAGGTGTGTATCTCACAATCACATCACACAGTCACAAGCCTTTATCACGAATAACCCTTAAACCCAGAATTTCTTTGCAGGTGTGGAGTTCATGTGGGTGTGTGTTCAGGTCCACTTCTCCCTCACACTGGATTCATACGTGCTTTCAGATTGCAGAAGGTGAGGCTCTATAAGACATTCTGTTCATTAACACCACCAGCCACTTAATTAGGTCAAACCATGATTTCACACAAAGCTGTGTTTGAACTACGAGGAGGACGTACATGATTAAGAGAAGAGTCAGCATAAAAACAAGGTGTTTTATCAATTAAAAAGAGGCCAATGAGTGTAAAAGTATATTTTTTTCCAAACTGACAACCTTCTAACATGTTCACTGTCTCTGCAGATCTCCCCCGTCACTCTGTCAGCGGGCTCTGATGTGACGGGTGTGCTGAGGATTATGGGAGTTTCGTTTCCAGGTGAAAAGGAGCGAGAGAAATGGGAGCACAAACAGGAGGAGGCGAGAAAACGAGACCATAGACGAATTGGAAAGGTTTGATTTAGTGTGTGTGTGTGTGTGTGTGTGTGTGTGTGTGTGTGTGTGTGTGAGTGTGAGTGAGAGAGGGAGAGAGAGAGACTGCTAATTCTTGTCTTTCCTGATTCCAGGACCAGGAGCTGTTCTTCTTTAATGATGTTAGTCCAGGCAGCTGTTTCTTTTTACCTAAAGGAGCTCACATTTACAACACACTCACAGAGTTTATAAAGGTAACTCCTACAAAATTATAATCTTTTTTTTTTATTATTATTATTATTATTAGTAAAGTTTACTACTGTACTATCTATCATTTACAGAAAAAAAGTTTTGTTTTCAGAGATTCAAAATCCCAGATGATTTTAATTACATATCTCAGTAATAAAATATTATTCTGGTACTTCTTCACCAGCTTTATGCTTAATTGACACTTATTAAGTAAATTCATAATTAATCAATTACTCATCATACAGGTTCACGATGTGTTAATTGGTGCAGTTCATCTGTCATGACACTTACTTTGTTATCGCTTTAATCCTTTTCTTAAACAAAGTGTTTTAAAACCATGACGACTTGTATTTAATGCAGTCTTTGTTTCCTTCATCGTTCAGAGCGAGTACAGGATGCGGGGCTTTAGTGAGGTTGTAACCCCAACTTTGTACAGCACCTCGTTATGGAAACGCTCTGGTCACTGGGAGCATTACAGTGAGAACATGTTCACAGTGACATGTGAACCTCACACCTTTGCCCTTAAGCCCATGAACTGCCCCGCCCACTGGTAAGTGCCCCTGCAGGTTGCACTTATTTGTGAAATACATTTACATTGATTTATAACGTTTGTGTGTGTTTTGTTTTTGTTTTTTTTTCTTTGTATGTCTTCGATTTCATTTTTCACCACACAGGCATTTCATTTTTTATTTATTTTCATTAAAACAAAACCTTCACTTCAAGCTGATCTGCAGATGTTGTACATCTTATTCTAGGCACACGCACAGATGAGAACGTGCCAAAACCCAAACAATGGCAGAATATCTCTGTCACAATCCATGAAAAATAAACATTAATGTTGGAATTTCAGTGGGGTGTTTTGTGGGGGTGTTTGAGTTTTTTTTTTTTTTTTTTTTTTTTTTGTGCAACATAGTTCGTGTGATATGAGTAGTTCTTTACATTCTGCCCTTTGCAGTGTAATGTATGAGCAGAGAGTGCGTTCATGGCGAGAGCTGCCACTTCGCTGGGCTGATTTCGGTGCACTGCATCGCAATGAGCACTCTGGGGCGCTGGGGGGCCTTACTAGGGTACGACGCTTTTGTCAGGATGATGCCCATATCTTCTGCACACCTACTCAGGTATGACAACAAACGCAAACAAAAAAGAAAGGTTTTCTGTTTTTAGAGGTTGTTGGTTTAAGGCGTGCAGCTTTGACTCCCATCAGCCACAGGCCACAGCAAAAATTTAAATCTTTAAATTCTCTGTGCTCAGTTAGAAACGGAGATTTCATCTTGTTTGGACTTTGTGAGAAGTGTGTATCGTGTCTTTGGTTTCACATTCCACTGCCTTCTTTCCACTCGACCTGCCCAGTTTCTGGGTGACTCCTCCCTCTGGGACACTGCAGAAGAGGTAACGGCTGTCGATCAGACTTGTCAGCTGAGTCTTTCCATAGAAGATCAATAAAACAATTAGATTAACTTCAGATTTACATGAACCTTTTTTTTCTTTCTCTCTTTCTTTCAATGGGAGCAGCAGTTGAAGAAGAGTTTGCAGGAATTTGGAGAATGCTGGGAACTGAATCCTGGTGATGGAGCTTTTTATGGTCCAAAGGTGACCCCCCCCCCCCCCCCCCCACAAACGCACGCACACAGATTACGCAAATCAAAAACGCAGTTAGATGTGTTTGCATGTTTTGTATGTAGATTGATATCCAGATCCGAGATGCTCTTGGCCGACAGCACCAGTGTGCTACGATACAACTTGACTTCCAGCTCCCACTAAGGTTTAACTTGGAATATGTGGGGTATGTGATTATTTACTAATATTTACCTTCTACTATCCTTATCGGAGCAAACATTTTAATTTGCCAGTCAGGCTCTTTTAGAAACAACAGGACACAGCCCTTCATATGTAATCGACTAATTAACATTTTATTTATTTATAGGTGCATTATTTTTGTATAAAATACACACATCAGTCCATAACAATGTTTTCTCATGTTTGTCAGACATTTATAACAACATTATAACACACGATCTAGGTTGAAGTGTATAGTTTAAATTACTGTATAGTAAAAATGCCTGGCTGAGTATGACTTAATCCAACACCAAAAATCTTAAATAATACAAAATCTTAGAATTAATTAGTGCATCAAAATAAAACTTTTTGCCCTTATTAAAAACTATAGATCTGAAAGATATATGAAATTCTATAACTCTGTCTCATTCTCAGAGCGGATGGACAGATGCACAGACCAGTGATGGTACACCGGGCTGTTTTGGGCTCTTTAGAGAGAATGATTGCCATATTGGCTGAGAACTTTGGTGGTAAATGGTAAGAATATTCGTGTGTGTGTGTGTGTGTGTGTGTGTGTGTGTGTGTGTGTGTGTGTGTGTGTGTGTGTGTGTGTGTGTGTGTGTATTTGATATATGATATAAAAATAATAATAAATACTTTTTTCTCACAGGCCGTTTTGGCTCTCTCCAGTCCAGGTTATGGTTTTGCCTGTGGGGAAAGAAAGCAAGCAATACAGCCTTGATGTAAGTGATTTCTTATGATTTGTTATTGTTTTTGTTTTTGTATTGTAGTATTTAATTCCTACTTATTAAATTATATTTTAAGGTGGTGCAGAGGTTAAAAAATGAAGGCTTCATGGCTGACCTGGATGATGACCATGGTACCACCTTAAATAAAAAGATTCGCGGAGCACAGTTTTCTCAATACAACTACATATTTGGTATGATGTACACACACAGAAAATAGTGACCTCATCTCTGAATTATCTTGTAAATTGCATTCAGTCGAAGGCCATCTTAACTTTATCTCTGTACAAATATTTTATGGCCACATACCATAGTTGTGTGTTGATGTTGGAATTCTTGCTCTCTCTCTCTCTCTCTCTCTCTCTCTCTCTCTCTCTCTCTCACTCAGTTGTTGGGGATAAGGAGCTTCAGAGCAGAACAGTAAATGTGCGGACAAGAGGAGGAAATCAACTGGGTCCGAAGTCACTGGAGGATGTAATTACGTCACTGATCGACCTTAGAGACAGTCGCAGCAACCAAGAGGACTTTTAAACACCTTTCTAGCATGCGCACACACACACACACACACACACACACACACGGCTGTAGTAAACATTTCACACACTTATTTGCAACTAAGCCATCCATATCTAAACTTGAACCAGTTTACAATCTTGTCCGTACATTTATTCATAACAGACCACTCAAGAAAAGCACACACACATGTAACAAATTGGCTTAAACATTTAATACAAACAAATCCCTATTTCAAACATCTGTCTCACACACACACACACACACACACACATTTTAAAGTTGTACCAATGTGCATCTGTGTATAAACTTTAGCAGAGCTCCTCTCGCAGATCCACACAGTTATAAACACACTTTATCAGTTTAATGTCAGTAAAGGCAAGACAGATGCGTCATTGGGTTAAACCTAAACAGAACACTGCGTAATGAGAACGTGTACTCATGGTCTTATACAAATGTAATATTTATAATGAAATCATCTTGTTTCATAGCGATGCCTCGTTTATTATTTTTTATACTTCTTTTACTCTGTGAGATGTTTGAATTACTGTGTGTATGTAATGTGATAATGTAGTGTGAAAAACAATTCAATCAAAAAAATGTTTTAATAAATTAATCCAATTTTCCTACAGATTTATTAGCCTTTTTGTGCACAGCGATTGCTATTAACAGGCAACAGAGGTCGCTGTTGTAAAAGCAATGAAGAATCACCAGTTCAGCCTTCAACCCATACAGAAATTCAGCTTTGTCTTGTCCTTTGGTAGTAGCTAAAAACTTTAGGCATGTTGATGCTGAGACAAAGCAAAATTTTGCCTTACATTTCTAAAGACAACTTTGTCATTTTGGGACAGCATTTAGGATTTTTTTTTTCTGTTCTACAATTGACCAAAGTGGTTGAGATGTGTGGCTGATTTATGCATTATAAAGGTTTTTCTCAGTGTGCAAAATCTCTTAATAAATAAATATGGCATGAATTAAGAAACGGTTGTTATGTTTCCAATTATGTGTGTTTTCCTTAAAGCTATGGAAGGAAATAAATGTTTTTTTTTTTTACTATACCCATTTTTCTCTTTCAACTTTTTACTTTTATAGCAGGCTTTTTTCTGCTTCTGTAGTTCCTCAGGTGGTCTGTAATGACGCTCACCAACTCTGTGCCACGCTGTGTTGAGCGCTTCGCTGCAGGCTAAAAATAATAAGCCCTGAACTTTGGGTGACCTGAAGCTCTTTTGAAAGAGCTGCTTTCTGTGTTTGGAACGATATTATGTTCTGGACTCATAATCAGTATCAGAACAAATAGCTTCAGTTCTTGGCATTTCTTTTGTGTTTTTGCCATCCTGGGGTTTTACCATGTACACACACAGATACCAATCCAGATTCATAGATTTTTACAAGTATTTTAATTTTGATAATATTATGTTTTTCCAACTTACCAAATGTGAAAAATGGATTTAAATAAATAATAATGTGGCAAAGTTACAGCGATCTTAATGGCACTCAGACCAGGTTTGATCTATAATACACTTGTAATTTTGATTTTTATTTTTATTTATTTTTTTTTTCTCCATTCTCCATCCTCAGGGTACAACAATTTTTCCTGAAATGTGTCACTAGGTAACCAGTCACGCCACATACTGCAGTTTGGTATGAGTGAGCTTTTGAATGGCCATTTCCTGTTCAGGTTGTTCACTTGCCTTGTATGTGATGTGTAAAGCTGCTAAAGTTAAAATATAACACAAACATCAAAAAGGACACAGAGTACACACATGTCTGCAGGAGATGTTAAACCCTAATGTGGTGAAAGGAATAATGCCATTTTAGTGTGTGCTCACCCTCTGTGTCTTAGATTAGTGATGTAAATCACCATGACTTCAACCTTTTCCACTTTTCCTCATTTTTCCCTTCATCTGTCTTTCACACAAACATTCCTAGACAGGGTTGGAGTACAAAGACACACACACACACCTGTCTCCCACCCAGGTTTCCTAAGAATCCACTTTAAAAACACTTTGTTTCGAGGTGTGTCTATGTTTATAAGGGAGCAAGATATCTGGTGTCATTTCTTCTGCCACATTTTTTATTTTGTGCTTGTAGTGTTGTTTTGTGTCCATTTCTGTCTCATACTGATGGTTGTACACAATGTCTGATGTCTGCATTTCTCTCTGTGTGTTTTTCATGTGTATCTAGTTTTTGGACTTACAAAACAAGTTTAAAATAAAGTTACTATATATATATATATATATATATATATATATATATATATATATATATATATATATAAATATATATATATATATATATATATATATATATATATATAATGTATGTATGAGTATATATATGCATGTATGTATGTATGTATATATATATATATATATATATATATATATATATATATATATATATATATATATGCCCAGCGATGGATTGGCGCCCTGTCCTGGGTGTATCTGCCCAGCGCCCGAGACGTTCTCCCCTGAATGGGCATGGGGAACCCCATCGCGACCCTAATAGAGGATAAAGCGGGAGATAATGAATGAATGAATATATAAATATATATGTATTAATTTTTTTTTTTTTTTTTACTTCAACAAAAAGCTTCTATCACGATTTGGATTGCATTTAAATAAAATATATATTTAATTAAATGCTTAATTTATATGTTAATTCATACATGTAAACCAATAAGCGACGTTGTTCCAAATCGCGTTTTTCCACTACGTGGTATAAACTAATTAGTGTGGACACTGTGTGATTAGTGGATGACACACCTTTGTGTTTAATGACATCGAATTGATGCTAAGAGATAAGAGTCATTACACTACATCTAATGTGACATGAATTCAATACGGTTTAGGGTTAGAGTAAAGACAAACTATTTGTATAAGCTTTATTTGTGCACGAAGACAATAAAGGAAAGAGAATTAACGGTTCTGTAGTTATTAATATAAATGATATACATACATATACATATACTTTTTTTTTACTTCAACATAAAGCTTCTATCACAATTTGGATTGCATTTAAATAAAAATATATATTTAATTAAATGCTTAATTTATATGTTAATTCATACACGTAAACCAATAAGCGACGTTGTTCCAAATCGCGTTTTTCCACTACGTGGTATAAACTAATTAGTGCGGACACTTTGTGATTAGTGGACATAGTAAGAATCATGTGATTTGGAGCGCAGCCAGAACCTTCCAGAATTTACCTCAGGAGATGATATAAGGAACGCCCACTCCGTTTTTTCCCACGGTCAGAGCGGCTGCGTCATACAGGTTGGTCAGCGGTATTTTATGAGTATTTATTCCTTGCTTACACTCTGGAACAGATATTTATTACAATTTAGAAGATATTTTTTAGATAAATTCTCACAGTTATTTGGGGTTATATGGAATTAGTGACTGTTGATTAAAAATTTCTCAGAGTTCACACGGCATTGCTGCCAACTGAATAGCAACTGTGATTTATTTGACAGTTACACGTTTCCCGAAAATATTTTTGTTATTTATGGAATTTGTTATTCGTGTTATGTGACAGTTTGCCAAACGCTTTATTAAATGTGGTGTGGTTTGGTCCGAAGCTGGACGTTACCTCAGGATGAACGACTTGGTCGTACAGATGGACAGCCGTCCATTTTTAAATATTTGTCCTTTTTCTGACGTTAATCCAGAAACTGATATTTATTTGAATGAATGTTTTTGGTAAAAACTAACAATAATTGTGTAAAATTAGGTAATTTGTACAGAAGGTTACCTCAGCAATTACTGCTGAGGCGGAGGTTACCTCAGCAATTACTGCTGAGGCGGAGGTTACCTCAGCAATTACTCAGCATTAATGCCGACTGAACATCAATTTTGAAATTGTTTCGTCATTAAAACCTTTAACAAAATTATATGGTATTTTATTATCGTTGCTGTTGTTATTCCTGGTATTGGTAATAGTGTTGGGTGACCGTTTGCTGAGCGCCTCAGGACTTTGGGTACCAGAGACCAGGTTTATATAGCGGTGTGATTTTGGCGGGAACTTGAATTTACCTCAGAATGAACGACTTCGTAGGGGCGGCACGGTGACTTAGTGTTTAGCAATGAAATGGCATTGATGCAACTAAGTATCATTTGTGAGTTTGTATTATAATTAAAAACATTAATAAGTATTATTATTATTATTTATAGTAGTGGAAATAGTGTTAGGTACAGTTTGTATCATTAGCGGTGTGAGGTGACTTGATTTCGGGATGATTGACTCGACTCCAGGTGGGTCAGCTGTCCGTATTGCCGTTATTATTAAGCATTAAAAATTAAGTATTAAGTATTACTATCATTAACTTTTACACAATACCGACTTTTATTAAAATTGTATTTTTGATAACTTTTTACAAGTGCAGAATGGAAATGATTAATGTGTAAATATTTACTAGTAAATATTTTACATCAATTCTGAAATTGTTTCGTCATTAAAACCTTTAACAATTTATTTATGGTATTGGTAATAGTGTTGGGTGACCGTTTGCTGAGCGCCTCAGGACTTTGGGTACCAGAGACCAGGTTTATATAGCGGTGTGATTTTGGCGGGAACTTGAATTTACCTCAGAATGAACGACTTCGTAAGAGCGGCACGGTGACTTAGTGTTTTGCAATGAAATAGCATTGATGCAACTAAGTATCATTTGTGAGTTTGTATTATAGTTTAAAACATTAATAAGTATTATTATTATTATTATTATTATTATTATTATTATTATTATTATTATTAAAGTAGTGGAAATAGTGTTGTTGTTTTTTTTTACTTCAACAAAAAGCTTCTATCACAATTTGGATTGCATTTAAATAAAAATATATATTTAATTAAATGCTTAATTTATATGTTAATTCATACACGTAAACCAATAAGCGACGTTGTTTCAAATCGCGTTTTTCCACTACGTGGTATGAACTAATTAGTGTGGACACTGTGTGATTAGTGGACATAGTAAGAATCATGTGATTTGGAGCGCAGCCAGAACCTTCCAGAATTTACCTCAGGAGATGATATAAGGAACGCCCACTCCGTTTTTTCCCACGGTCAGAGCGGCTGCGTCATACAGGTTGGTCAGCGGTATTTTATGAGTATTTATTCCTTGCTTACACTCTGGAACAGATATTTATTACAATTTAGAAGATATTTTTAGATAAATTCTCACAGTTATTTGGGGTTATATGGAATTAGTGACTGTTGTTTAAAAATTTCTCAGCGTTCACACGGCATTGCTGCCAACTGAATAGCAACTGTGATTTATTTGACAGTTACACGTTTCCCGAAAATATTTTTGTTATTTATGGAATTTGTTATTCGTGTTATGTGACAGTTTGCCAAACGCTTTATTAAATGTGGTGTGGTTTGGTCCGAAGCTGGACGTTACCTCAGGATGAACGACTTGGTCGTACAGATGGACAGCCGTCCATTTTTAAATATTTGTCCTTTTTCTGACGTTAACCCAGAAACTGATATTTATTTGAAGGAATGTTTTTGGTAAAAACTAACAATAATTGTGTAAAATTAGGTAATTTGTACAGAAGGTTACCTCAGCAATTACTGCTGAGGCGGAGGTTACCTCAGCAATTACTGCTGAGGCGGAGGTTACCTCAGCAATTACTCAGCATTAATGCCGACTGAACATCAATTTTGAAATTGTTTCGTCATTAAAACCTTTAACAAAATTATATGGTATTTTATTATCGTCGCTGTTGTTATTCCTGGTATTGGTAATAGTGTTGGGTGACCGTTTGCTGAGCGCCTCAGGACTTTGGGTACCAGAGACCAGGTTTATATAGCGGTGTGATTTTGGCGGGAACTTGAATTTACCTCAGAATGAACGACTTCGTAGGGGCGGCACGGTGACTTAGTGTTTAGCAATGAAATGGCATTGATGCAACTAAGTATCATTTGTGAGTTTGTATTATAGTTTAAAACATTAATTTTTTAATTAATGTTTTATTAACGCAATTTAACGCAGCCAGAACCTTCCAGAATTTACCTCAGGAGATGATATAAGGAACGCCCACTCCGTTTTTTCCCACGGTCAGAGCGGCTGCGTCATACAGGTTGGTCAGCGGTATTTTATGAGTATTTATTCCTTGCTTACACTCTAGAACAGATATTTATTAGAATTTAGAATTTAGAAGATATTTTTGAGATAAATTCTCACAGTTATTTGGGGTTATATGGAATTAGTGACTGTTGTTTAAAAATTTCTCAGCGTTCACACGGCATTGCTGCCAACTGAATAGCAACTGTGTTATTTGACAGTTACACGTTTCCCGAAAATATTTTTGTTCTTTATGGAATTTGTTATTCGTGTTATGTGACAGTTTGCCAAACGCTTTATTAAATGTGGTGTGGTTTGGTCCGAAGCTGGACGTTACCTCAGGACGTTAATCCAGAAACTGATATTTATTTGAATGAATGTTTTTGGTAAAAACTAACAATAATTGTGTAAAATTGGGTAATTTGTACAGAAGGTTACCTCAGCAATTACTGCTGAGGCGGAGGTTACCTCAGCAATTACTGCTGAGGCGGAGGTTACCTCAGCAATTACTCAGCATTAATGCCGACTGAACATCAATTTTGAAATTGTTTCGTCATTAAAACCTTTAACAAAATTATATGGTATTTTATTATCGTTGCTGTTGTTATTCCTGGTATTGGTAATAGTGTTGGGTGACCGTTTGCTGAGCGCCTCAGGACTTTGGGTACCAGAGACCAGGTTTATATAGCGGTGTGATTTTGGCGGGAACTTGAATTTACCTCAGAATGAACGACTTCGTAAGAGCGGCACGGTGACTTTTAGTGTTTTGCAATGAAATAGCATTGATGCAACTAAGTATCATTTGTGAGTTTGTATTATAGTTTAAAACATTAATAAGTATTATTATTATTATTTATAGTAGTGGAAATAGTGTTAGGTACAGTTTGTATCATTAGCGGTGTGAGGTGACTTGATTTCGGGATGATTGACTCGACTCCAGGTGGGTCAGCTGTCCGTATTGCCGTTATTATTAAGCATTAAAAATTAAGTATTAAGTATTACTATCATTAACTTTTACACAATACCGACTTTTATTAAAATTGTATTTTTGATAACTTTTTACAAGTGCAGAATAGAAATGATTCATGTGTAAATATTTGCTAGTAAATAATTTACATCAATTATGAAATTGTTTCGTCATTAAAACCTTTAACAAAATTATATGGTATTTTATTATCGTTGCTGTAGTTATTTATGGTATTGGTAATAGTGTTGGGTGACCGTTTGCTGAGCGCCTCAGGACTTTGGGTACCAGAGACCAGGTTTATATAGCGGTGTGATTTTGGCGGGAACTTGAATTTACCTCAGAATGAACGACTTCGTAAGAGCGGCACGGTGACTTAGTGTTTTGCAATGAAATAGCATTGATGCAACTAGGTATCATTTGTGAGTTTGTATTATAGTTTAAAACATTAATAAGTATTATTATTATTATTATTATTATTATTATTATTATTATTATTATTATTATTATTATTTATAGTAGAGGAAACAGTGTTGGGTACAGTTTGTATCATTAGCGGTGTGAGGTGACTTGATTTCGGGATGAAGGACTCGACTCCAGGTGGGTCAGCTGTCCGTATGGTCGTTATTATTAAGCATTAAAAATTAAGTATTAAGTATTACTATCATTAACTTTTACACAATACCGACTTTTATTAAAATTGTATTTTTGATAACTCTTTACAAGTGCAGAATGGATATTATTAATGTGTGTCTGTATATATATATACACCTTAATAATTTCCTTTCTGTACTTGTAAAAAGTTATCAAAAATACAGTCATTTTAATAAACGTCGGTATTGCGTAAAAGTTAATGATAGTAATACTTAATAACAGATTTTTAATACTTAATAATAACGGCCATACGGACAGCTGACCCACCTGGAGTCGAGTCCTTCATCCCGAAATCAGTTCACCTCACACAGTTAATGATACAAACTGTGTGTGTGTGTGTGTGTGTATATATATATATATATATATATATATATATATATATATATATATATATATATATATATATATATATATATAATTTTATTATTGTTGTTTTGGGTGACAGTTGGAAAATATTAATTTTCGGAATAATTTACCTCAGCAATTACACATTGATGTGACTAAAATCATTTGTTTCACCGGTAAAACTTTAAAATTACACAAGCGCACAGTATGTACAATTACATAAACTTTATTTTAGAATTATTTCCTTTAACAATTAAAGAGAATTGACGCTGACTGTGGGTAATAAAAACGTTTTACCGTTAGAAACTTTACGGATGTATTTTTTATGATTTAAAGGCAGAAACTAATAAATGCTTACTGGGTTATTATTGAAGATTAGATAAGTTGCTTAATACATTAATACACTGGAGTAGTTTAGTGTGGATGATTTACAGATTCATTACAGGTCTGGTATATTCTTTTTGCACAATCTCATACTGCTCTTGTTAACAGAATCACCAGTTACACGTGAAAATTGTAACTAAAAACAAAGGAATGCAATAACACAGCTAACATGGTTAATACTCTGTTTACTGATCAGGAGAATTTGTGCAGAGATGCCAAGAAACCCAGTATCAAGAAAGCCGTTCGCCTTCCCCTGTCTGCTTCAAGGGTGTATTAATGTACATGGACCTGTTCTTCAACAAGTTCGAGGTAAGACAAAAACATGAATGAACAACTGTATAATGACATGCATTTTTAAGATCAATGTTTACTTTAAAAGTTGATAATTCATATTGCTTGTATTGTCTAATTAGCATGTACACTCAAGCCACCTCCCACTAGAGGGCCCCACGCTCACAAGCACCTCCAAGATACAGTAGGTTTGGATACACGTTTGTTATGTGTAAATTACTTCAGGTAATTTACACTTAACAAAAGTGATAAAATGAATTTTAGTTACAGAGACATTTTCTCCAAATACTCCATCTACACTTTGCACTGATGTACTTGTTTCAATTTAACATAGTATTTCTTGTATTGAGTGTTTGCAGGGATTTGATGGATTTTGTGAAATTCTTCAGAAAAGACAAAGATCAGAAGGTATATTTTGCTGGTTTTTCGGGTTTGTATTGAGATAAAGTTAAAATGGTAAGTAAATTTTTGATAATCTTTTGACATTTATATACATAGTACATTATTACTCAGCTGCATAAAAAAACAAAACAAAATGTCTGGTCCTAAATGTGTTCTCATTATATGGTGCACCATTTTCATTTTATAAACGGGGTACCCCATGACTGTAACCACTGACTGACTGACAGGACGACCTTTTAAGAACTTTCTTTGGTTTTCTAAAGTTCTGGGTGTCAAGGCATTTATGATGCAAATGGTTAAATGTATTACTTCAGCAGACTTCTAAACATGCTTTGATATGTTTGTACATGTTCTTAACACATTAATAAATGTTTTTTCCACTCTGTTTAGAAAGCGGTGCGAAAGTGTGTTAAACTTGTCTTGTGTGCTTTGCATTCAGAGTCATTTATCTGATTCTTTTTCCTACAGCATTCTAGATGGAGCCATGGTGTAAATTTGTTAAAAATGGAGAATATGCAATGATGAAGATTACTAATGCTTATGTATTATCCAATTACAGAGAGTAGGCGGTATGAGGTGAGATGAACATGCATGGTGCGACTGAATCCAAACTGCTGTTAATCTGATGAGAAGAACCACTTGGGTACATGCCAGCCATTGTAGGTGGAGGAGTAAGACTGTACTCAAGCAAGCTCCCAAGAGGGGGCCCCCACGCTCTCAAGCACCCCCAAGATAGGCGTAACAGCAATCAAGCAGCTGCTACATGACCAACACAGGAGAAACCAAGCTCACGTTGTTCACGCAAGTCATTGTTGATGTTGAATTTAGCCTATCTGAGATGTCTTATTAAATGATTTATTCGTTTTATTAATGTTTTATTAATTTTTAGAAGATGATGGAGGATTCAAGATTTCTGGAAGAAACGTGAAGAAGTATTGATGACCGATGATGCAGCGCTCACTGAAGAACATCTGGAAGAATTGTAGACCCTTCTGGAGTGTGATGGTTTGATCAATTGTTGTTTGTGAATAGGAGGCAGAGTTACAAAACCAGCTTGTGTACTTAAATGATTGTCTCATTTTTCTGTTTGCAGTGAGTGTTGGAGATACCAGGAGCGTGGGCCACTAAGTGAGGGAGAGGGATGTACAGACATTGTTGTGGTGTTGACTGTGCAGGTGTATCTGAAAATAATTCATTTTTCAATCTGTAAAACTAATAAAAGAACAGCTTTGAAGCAGTGTGATTTACACCTCAAACCTGTCCTGACATATCTAAAAAAAAAAAAAAAAAAGCTTCAGCCATTATTTTTTAATTTTACAGTTATAACAATAGCTTTTCAATCCACAAACAATAATAAGTCATTTTTCAATCTATACAGTCATGACTGAAGATGGACAAACGGGCCGAGTTCACTTTGACGAAGATTTAAGGAGAGACCCGGGATTGGAGGAAGATGATGGAGGATTCAAGATTGCTGGAAGAAACATGAAGAAGTATTGATGACCGATAATGCAGCACTCACTGCAGAACATCTGGAAGAACTGCAGACCCTTCTATAGTGTGATGGTTTGATCAATTGCTGTTTGTGAATAGGAGGCAGAGTTACAAAACCAGTTTGTGTATTTAAATGATTGTCTCTTTTTTCTGTTTGCAGTGAGCGTTGGAGATACCAGGAGCGTGGGCCACTGAGTGAGGGAGAGGGATGTACAGACATTGTTGTGGTGTTGACTGTGCTGGTGTATCTGAAAATGTCATTTTTCAATCTGTAAAACTAATAAGAGAACAGCTTTGAAGCAGTGTGATTTACACCTCAAACCTTTCCTGACATATCTAAAAAAAATAATAATAAAAGCTTCAGCCATTCTCTTATTTTTACGGTTATAACAATAGCTTTTCAATTCACACACAATAATAAGTTATTTTTCAATCTGTACAGTCATGACTGAAGATGGACAAACGGGCCGAGTTCACTTTGACGAAGATTTAAGAAGAGACCCGGGCTTGGAGGAAGATGATGGAGGATTCAAGATTGCTGGAAGAAACATGAAGAAGTATTGATGGTATCCGAAGATTTAAGGAGAGACCCGGGATTGGAGGAAGATGATGGAGGATTCAAGATTGGGGGAAGAAACATAAAGAAGTATTGATGACCGATGAAGCAGCACTCACTGCAGAACATCTGGAAGAACTGGAGGCCCTTCTGTAGTGTGATGGTTTGAACAATTGTTGTTTGTGAATAGGAGGCAGAGTTACAAAACCAGCTTGTGTATTTAAATGATTGTCTCTTTTTTCTGTTTGCAGTGAGTGTTGGAGATACCAGGAGCGTGGTCCGCTGAGTGAGGGAGAGGGATGTACAGACATTGTTGTGGTGTTGACCGTGCAGGTGTATTTGAAATATAAGGTCAATTTTCAATCTTTAAAACAAAAAAAAGCAAAAAGCAGTGTGATAAACAAAGTGGTAACAAACCCAATTCGGTGTGCATATGCCAGCTGCCTTTGAAAACAAAATGAACTTCAGCATCAAGATTTCAATAATGTCTCCGACTTCGCAATCCACCAACACCAGCCAGCACTGCGTTCTCAAACTTGTTGACCAAAACAATCGGTCAGCTGAAATCACCAAAAAACAGTTCATGGAGCCACCTCTTCCTCTGCTTAGGGGTTCCACCAACATGCCGTACTATGTCCCACCTGGAGAATCGAGTTCTCCAGCTTTTTGGCAGCTGGTGATTGTTGCACTACCAACTGAGCCTGTCCTGACATTGGGGGTTTGTGGAGGGCTGGGACTGGAGCATGGGTTTGCTTTGGGACTTTTCCCACAAAACAACCCTCTCTCAGTGTGTATCTCAACTTGCTTTGGAATAGCTGCCCCTCATTTGTGGGCAGCATTGGCAGAGCCTGGGACTTGGTCCTTTGCGTGCTAGGGATTTTCATTGCGAGACATTTACACACTGAATATTTCAACACTTCACATCTGGGTTTTTTTTCCCTGATGTGACCTCTCAATGAGGAACATGTCGGACAGGCTAAGCTTGACCGCAACACTGGGTTTAATACCATCATGTTTATCATTCACCTTTTTGACCAATTTAGTTTAATTCTGCAGTTAGAAAAATGTCTGTTTAGACCAAATACACATCCACCGACGACACCACAGCAGCATCCGTCCGTTGTTCTCCTTCACTCAGCAGCTCCGGCTCCACATATCTCCACCATTCACTGCCAACAGACAGAAGACACCACGAAAAGACATCCCTTCAGGTGTGTCCTTTACCTGTTCTGGTTTCCTGACTCCACCTCCCATTCACAATCACCCCTGTGATCAATTTATTTGCGCCACACATTTTATGGTAAGTTGGAGATGAGAAGAAAGGAGATCGAATCGGACGGCATGGACTTGGAAAAGTCAAACTGGTGAAGATGAAGATGGAAATTGATAGTATCGACATGTCATCCGAAGATTTAAGGAGAGACCCGGAACAGTCATGACTGAAAATGGACAAACGGCCAGAGATCACTTTGACAAAGGAGTGAGACAAGACGGCATTCTGTCTCCGCACCCGATCGACATGTAATCCGAAGATTCCGAAGAGAGACCCGGGATTGGAGGAAGATGATGGAGGATTCAAGATTGCAGGAAGAAACAGGAAGAAGTATTGACGGTATCGACATGTCATCCGAAGATTTAAGACCCGGGATTGGAGGAAGATGAACGAGGATTCAAGATTGCTGGAAGAAACGTGAAGAAGTATTGATGACCGATGATGCAGCACTCACTGCAGAGCATCTGGAAGAACTGCAGACCCTTCTGTAGTGTGATGGTTTGATCAATTGTTGTTTGTGAATATGAGGCAGAGTTACAAAACCAGCTTGTGTATTTAAATGATTGTCTCTTTTTTCTGTTTGCAGTGAATGTTGGAGATACCAGGAGCGTGGGCCACTGAGTGAGGGAGAGGGATGTAAAGACATTGTTGTGGTGTTGACTGAGCAGGTGTATCTGAAAATAATTCATTTTTCAATCTGTACAGTCATGACTAAAGATGGAAGATGGAGTTCACTTTGACGAAGATTTAAGGAGAGACCCGGGATTGGAGGAAGATGATGGAGGATTCAAGATTGCTGGAAGAAACAAGAAGTATTGATGACCGATGATGCAGCACTCATTGCAGAACATCTGGAAGAACTGGAGGCCCTTCTGTAGTGTGGTGGTTTGATCAATTGTTGTTTGTGAATAGGAGGCAGAGTTACAAAACCAGCTTGTGTACTTAAATGATTGTCTCTTTTTTCTGTTTACAGTGAGTGTTGGAGATACCAGATGCGTGGGCCGCTGAGTGAGGGAGAGGGATGTACAGACATTGTTATGGTGTTGTCTGTGCAGGTGTATCTGAAAATAAGTCACTTTTCAATCTGTAAAACTAATAAGAGAACAGCTTCGAAGCAGTGTGATTTACACCTCAAATCTGTCCTGACATATCTAAAAAAATAATAATAAAAGCTTCAGTCATTCTCTTTTATTTTTACAGTTATAATAATAACTTTTCAATCCACACACAATGATAAGTCATTTTTCAATCTGTACAGTCACGACTGAAGATGGACAAACAGACCGAGTTCACTTTGACGAAGATTTAAGGAGAGACTCGGGATTGGAGGAAGATGATGGAGGATTCAAGATTGCTGGAAGAAACATGAAGAAGTATTGATGACCGATAATGCAGCACTCACTGCAGAACATCTGGAAGAACTGGAGACCCTTCTGTAGTGTGATGGTTTGATCAGTTGTTGTTTGTGATTAGGAGGCAGAGTTACAAAACCAGCTTGTGTACTTAAATTATTGTCTCTTTTTTCTGTTTGCAGTGAATGTTGGAGATACCAGGAGCGTGGGCCACTGAGTGAGGGAGAGGGATGTACAGACATTGTTGTGGTGTTGACCGTGCAGGTGTATCTGAAAATAATTAATTTTTCAATCTGTAAAATTAATAAGAGAACAGCTTTGAAGCAGTGTGATTTACACCTCAATTTGGAATTTGCAGCTGCCTGACGGACAAGGGATGGATTTTCGGACCAACATATCGATGATGAGATGTTTTAACAAAGTCAGTTTCTGAGGTCTGTGTTGTCCAGCGTGTGGCAGTTGGTGATTGGTGCATGGCCAATCAAACCTGTCCTGACATATCTAAATAAAAAAATAATAAAAGCTTCAGCCATTCTCTTTTATTTTTACAGTTATAATAATAACTTTTCAATCCACACACAATAATGTCATTTTTCAATCTGTACAGTCGTGACTGAAGATGGACAAACGGGCCGAGTTCACTTTGACGAAGATTTAAGAAGAGACCCGGGCTTGGAGGAAGATGATGGAGGATTCAAGATTGCTGGAAGAAACATGAAGAAGTATTGATGACCGATGATGCAGCACTCACTGCAGAACATCTGGAAGAACTGGAGACCCTTCTGTAGTGTGATGGTTTGATCAGTTGTTGTTTGTGAATAGGAGGCAGAGTTACAAAACCAGCTTTGTATTTAAATGAATGTCTCTTTTTTCTGTTTGCAGTGAGCGTTGGAGATACCAGGAGCGTGGGCCGCTGAGTGAGGGAGAGGGATGTACAGACATTGTTGTGGTGTTGACCGTGCAGGTGTATCTGAAAATAAGTAATTTTTCAATCTGTAAAACTAATAAGAGAACAGCTTCGAAGCAGTGTGATTTATTCCTCAAACCTGTCCTGACATATCTAAAAAAATAATAATAATAAAAGCTTCAGCCATTCTCTTTTATTTTTACGGTTATAACAATAGCTTTTCAATCCACACACAATAATAAGTCATTTTTCAATCTGTACAGTCATGACTGAAGATGGACAAACGGGCCGAGTTCACTTTGACGAAGATTTAAGGAGAGACCTGGGATTGGAGGAAGATGATGGAGATTTCAAGATTTCTGGAAGAAACGTGAAGAAGTATTGATGACCGATGATGCAGCACTCACTGCAGAACATCTGGAAGAACTGCAGACCCTTCTGTAGTGTGATGGTTTGATCAATTGTTGTTTGTGAATATGAGGCAGAGTTACAAAACCAGCTTGTGTATTTAAATGATTGTCTCTTTTTTCTGTTTGCAGTGAATGTTGGAGATACCAGGAGCGTGGGCCGCTGAATGAGGGAGAGGGATGTACAGACATTGTTGTGGTGTTGACTGTGCAGGTGCATTTGAAAATAAGTCATTTTTCTGTAAATATAATAAATATATATCTGTAAATATAATAAGTAAAAATAATCTGTATAAAAAATCTGTATAAAATAATCTGTATAAAAAAATAATCGACTGAAGATGGACAAACAGACCGAGTTCACTTTGACGAAGATTTAAGGAGAGACTCGGGATTGGAGGAAGATGATGGAGGATTCAAGATTGCTGGAAGAAACATGAAGTATTGATGACCGATGATGCAGCACTCACTGCAGAACATCTGGAAGAACTGGAGACCCTTCTGTAGTGTGATGGTTTGATCAATTGTTGTTTGTGAATAGGAGGCATAGTTACAAAACCAGCTTGTGTATTTAAATGATTGTCTCTTTTTTCTGTTTGCAGTGAATGTTGGAGATACCAGGAGCGTGGGCCACTGAGTGAGGGAGAGGGATGTACAGACATTGTCGTGGTGTTGACCGTGCAGGTGTATCTGAAAATAATTCATTTTTCAATCTGTAAAACTAATAAGAGAACAGCTTTGAAGCAGTGTGATTTACACCTCAATTTGGAGTTTGCAGCTGCCTGATGGACAAGGGATGGATTTTCGGACCAACATGACAAAGTCAGTTTCTGAGGTCTGTGTTGTCCAGCGTGTGGCAGTTGGTGATTGGTGCATGGCCTATCAAACCTGTCCCGACATCTCTAATAAAAAAATAATAAAAGCTTCAGCCATTCTCTTTTATTTTTACAGTAATAACAATAGCTTTTCAATTCACACACACAGACTAAACTACAGCAACATCCAGAAAGTAAAAGTTTCTAAAAGCTAGATTATTTATCTTACTTAAAAATCTATTTAAGGCAAAAACTATATTTTTTCCAGTTTTTTATGATTATCAGATTTGTTAAGATTTCAACTTTTGCAGTGTGCATCACCAGAATGACACAAAGGCAAGCTGGAAGCTGCAGGTATTTTACACTCAACAAAAGTTATAAAATGAATTTTAGTTACAGAGACATTTTCTCCAAATACTCCATCTACACTTTCCACTGATGTACTTGTTTCAATTTAACATAGTATTTCTTGTATTGAGTGTTTGCAGGTATTTGATGGATTTTGTGAAATTCTTCAGAAAAGACAAAGATCAGAAGGTATATTTTGCTGGTTTTTCGGGTTTGTATTGAGATAAAGTTAAAATGGTAAGTAAATTTTTGATAATCTTTTGACATTTATATACATAGTACATTATTACTCAGCTGCATAAAAAAACAAAACAAAATGTCTGGTCCTAAATGTGTTCTCATTATATGGTGCACCATTTTCATTTTATAAACGGGGTACCCCATGACTGTAACCACTGACTGACTGACAGGACGAAGACCTTTTAAGAACTTTCTTTGGTTTTCTAAAGTTCTGGGTGTCAAGGCATTTATGATGCAAATGGTTAAATGTATTACTTCAGCAGACTTCTAAACATGCTTTGATATGTTTGTACATGTTCTTAACACATTAATAAATGTTTTTTCCACTCTGTTTAGAAAGCGGTGCGAAAGTGTGTTAAACTTGTCTTGTGTGCTTTGCATTCAGAGTCATTTATCTGATTCGTTTTCCTACAGTATTCTAGATGGAGCCATGGTGTAAATTTGTTAAAAATGGAGAATATGCAATGATGAAGATTACTAATGCTTATGTATTATCCAATTACAGAGAGTAGGCGGTATGAGGTGAGATGAACATGCATGGTGCGACCGAATCCAAACTGCTGTTAATCTGATGAGAAGAACCACTTGGGTACATGCCAGCCATTGTAGGTGGAGGAGTAAGACTGTACTCAAGCAAGCTCCCAAGAGGGGGCCCCCACGCTCTCAAGCACCCCCAAGATAGGCGTAACAGCAATCAAGCAGCTGCTACATGACCGACACAGGAGAAACCAAGCTCACGTTGTTCACGCAAGTCATTGTTGATGTTGAATTTAGCCTATCTGAGATGTCTTATTAAATGATTTATTCGTTTTATTAATGTTTTATTAATTTTTAGATGATGATGGAGGATTCAAGATTTCTGGAAGAAACGTGAAGAAGTATTGATGACCGATGATGCAGCGCTCACTGAAGAACATCTGGAAGAATTGGAGACCCTTCTGTAGTGTGATGGTTTGATCAATTGTTGTTTGTGAATAGGAGGCAGAGTTACAAAACCAGCTTGTGTACTTAAATGATTGTCTCATTTTTCTGTTTGCAGTGAGTGTTGGAGATACCAGGAGCGTGGGCCACTAAGTGAGGGAGAGGGATGTACAGACATTGTTGTGGTGTTGACTATGCAGGTGTATCTGAAAATAAGTCATTTTTCAATCTGTAAAACTAATAAAAGAACAGCTTTGAAGCAGTGTGATTTACACCTCAAACCTGTCCTGACATATCTAAAAAAAAAAAAAAAAAGCTTCAGCCATTATTTTTTAATTTTACAGTTATAACAATAGCTTTTCAATCCACAAACAATAATAAGTCATTTTTCAATCTGTACAGTCATGACTGAAGATGGACAAACGGGCCGAGATCACTTTGACGAAGATTTAAGGAGAGACCCGGGCTTGGAAGAAGATGATGGAGGATTCAAGATTGCTGGAAGAAACATGAAGAAGTATTGATGACCGATAATGCAGCACTCACTGCAGAATATCTGGAAGAACTGGAGAACCTTCTGTAGTGTGATGGTTTGATCAATTGCTGTTTGTGAATAGGAGGCAGATTTACAAAACCAGTTTGTGTATTTAAATGATTGTCTCTTTTTTCTGTTTGCAGTGAGCGTTGGAGATACCAGGAGCGTGGGCCACTGAGTGAGGGAGAGGGATGTACAGACATTGTTGTGGTGTTGACTATGCAGGTGTATCTGAAAATGTCATTTTTCAATCTGTAAAACTAATAAGAGAACAGCTTTGAAGCAGTGTGATTTACACCTCAAACCTTTCCTGACATATCTAAAAAAAATAATAATAAAAGCTTCAGCCATTCTCTTATTTTTACAGTTATAACAATAGCTTTTCAATTCACACACAATAATAAGTTATTTTTCAATCTGTACAGTCATGACTGAAGATGGACAAACGGGCCGAGTTCACTTTGACGAAGATTTAAGGAGAGACCCGGGCTTGGAGGAAGATGATGGAGGATTCAAGATTGCTGGAAGAAACATGAAGAAGTATTGATGGTATCCGAAGATTTAAGGAGAGACCCGGGATTGGAGGAAGATGATGGAGGATTCAAGATTGGGGGAAGAAACATAAAGAAGTATTGATGACCGATGATGCAGCACTCACTGCAGAACATCTGGAAGAACTGGAGACCCTTCTGTAGTGTGATGGTTTGATCAATTGTTGTTTGTGAATATGAGGCAGAGTTACAAAACCAGCTTGTGTACTTAAATGATTGTCTCTTTTTTCTGTTTGCAGTGAATGTTGGAGATACCAGGAGCGTGGGCCGCTGAGTGAGGGAGAGGGATGTACAGACATTGTTGTGGTGTTGTCTGTGCAGGCGTATCTGAAAATAATTCATTTTTCAATCTGTACAGTCATGACTGAAGATGGAAGATGGAGTTCACTTTGACGAAGATTTAAGGAGAGACCCGGGATTGGAGGAAGATGAAAGAGGATTCAAGATTGCTGGAAGAAACGTGAAGAAGTATTGATGACCGATGATGCAGCACTCACTGCAGAACATCTGGAAGAACTGCAGACCCTTCTGTAGTGTGATGGTCTGATCAATTGTTGTTTGTGAATAGGAGGCAGAGTTACAAAACCAGCTTGTGTACTTAAATGAATGTCTCTTTTTTCTGTTTACAGTGAGGGTTGGAGATACCAGGAGCGTGGGCCGCTGAGTGAGGGAGAGGGATGTACAGACATTGTTGTGGTGTTGTCTGTGCAGGTGTATCTGAAAATAAGTCATTTTTCAATCTGTAAAACTAATAAGAGAACAGCTTTGAAGCAGTGTGATTTACACCTCAATTTGGAGTTTGCAGCTGCCTGACGGACAAGGGATGGTTTTTCGGACCAACAGATCGATGATGAGATTTTTTAACAAAGTCAGTTTCTGAGGTCTGTGTTGTGCAGCGTGTGGCAGTTGGTGATTGGACCCTGATTGGAGGAACGATGTTGGAGGATTCAAGATTGAAATGCATGGCCAATCAAACCTGTCCTGACATATCTAAATAAAAAAATAATAAAAGCTTCAGCCATTCTCTTTTATTTTTACAGTTATAATAATAACTTTTCAATCCACACACAATAATAAGTCATTTTTCAATCTGTACAGTCGTGACTGAAGATGGACAAACGGGCCGAGTTCACTTTGACGAAGATTTAAGGAGAGACCCGGGATTGAAGGAAGATGATGGAGGTTTCAAGATTTCTGGAAGAAACATGAAGTATTGATGACCGATGATGCAGCACTCACTGCAGAACATCTGGAAGAACTGGAGACACTTCTGTAGTGTGATGGTTTGATCAATTGTTGTTTGTGATTAGGAGGCAGAGTTACAAAACCAGCTTGTGTATTTAAATGATTGTCTCTTTTTTCTGTTTGCAGTGAGTGTTGGAGATACCAGGAGCGTGGGCCGCTGAGTGAGGGAGAGGGATGTACAGACATTGTTGTGGTGTTGACCGTGCAGGTGTATCTGAAAATAAGTAATTTTTCAATCTGTAAAACTAATAAGAGAACAGCTTCAAAGCAGTGTGATTTATTCCTCAAACCTGTCCTGACATATCTAAAAATAATAATAATAAAAGCTTCAGCCATTCTCTTTTATTTTTACCGTTATAACAATAGCTTTTCAATCCACACACAATAATAAGTCATTTTTCAATCTGTACAGTCATGACTGAAGATGGACAAACGGGCCGAGTTCACTTTGACGAAGATTTAAGGAGAGACCTGGGATTGGAGGAAGATGATGGAGATTTCAAGATTTCTGGAAGAAACGTGAAGAAGTATTGATGACCGATGATGCAGCACTCACGGTTTGATCAATTGTTGTTTGTGAATATGAGGCAGAGTTACAAAACCAGCTTGTGTATTTAAATGATTGTCTTTTTTTTCTGTTTGCAGTGATTGTTGGAGATACCAGGAGCGTGGGCCACTGAGTGAGGGATAGGGATGTACAGACATTGTTGTGGTGTTGACTGTGCAGGTGCATTTGAAAATAAGTCATTTTTCTGTAAATATAATAAATATATATCTGTAAATATAATAAGTAAAAATAATCTGTAAAAAGAATAAGAGAACAGCTTTGAAGCAGTGTGATTTACACCTCAATTTGGAGTTTGCAGCTGCCTGATGGACAAGGGATGGATTTTCGGACCAACATAACAAAGTCAGTTTCTGAGGTCTGTGTTGTCCAGCGTGTGGCAGTTGGTGATTGGTGCATGGCCAATCAAACCTGTCCTGACATCTCTAATAAAAAAATAATAAAAGCTTCAGCCATTCTCTTTTATTTTTACAGTAATAACAATAGCTTTTCAATTCACACACACAGACTAAACTACAGCAACATCCAGAAAGTAAAAGTTTCTAAAAGCTAGATTATTTATCTTACTTAAAAATCTATTTAAGGCAAAAACTATATTTTTTCCAGTTTTTTATGATTATCAGATTTGTTAAGATTTCAACTTTTGCAGTGTGCATCACCAGAATGACACAAAGGCAAGCTGGGAACTGCAGGTAATTTACACTCAACAAAAGTTATAAAATGAATTTTAGTTACAGAGACATTTTCTCCAAATACTCCATCTACACTTTCCACTGATGTACTTGTTATAATTTAACATAGTATTTCTTGTATTGAGTGTTTGCAGGGATTTGATGGATTTTGTGAAATTCTTCAGAAAAGACAAAGATCAGAAGGTATATTTTGCTGGTTTAGCAGGTTTGTATTGAGATTAAGTTAAAATGGTAAGTGAATTTTGATAATCTTATCTTCTGACATTTCTAAACATAGACATTTTATTCAGCTGCATAAAAAATAGTTTTGAGGTCATATACTTTCTCTCCGAATCATCCCAAGTGCTCAATGAGCAAAACAAAATGTCTGGTCCTAAATGTGTTTTCTTTATATGGTGCACCATTTTCATTTTATAAACGGGGTACCCCATGACTGTAACCACTGACTGACTGACAGGACGAAGACCTTTTAAGAACTTTCTTTGGTTTTCTAAAGTTCTGGGTGTCAAGGCATTTATGATGCAAATGGTTAAATGTATTACTTCAGCAGACTTCTAAACATGCTTTGATATGTTTGTACATGTTCTTAACACATTAATAAATGTTTTTTTCCACTCTGTTTAGAAAGCAGTGCATCAAACCTTACATTTAACCGGAGAAAGTGTGTTAAACTTGTGTTGTGTGCTTTGCATTCAGAGTCATTTATCTGATTCTTTTTCCTACAGTATTCTAGATGGAGCCATGGTTTGAATTTGTTAAAAATGGAGAATGTGCAATGATGAAGATTACTAATGCTTATGTATTATACAATTACAGAGAGTAGGTGGTATGAGGTGAGATGAACATGCATGGTGCGACTGAAGCCAAACTGCAGTTTATCTGATGAGACAAACCACTTGGGTACATGCCAGCCATTGTAGGTGGAGGAGTAAGACTGTACTGAAGCAAGCTCCCACCGGGATGTACAGACATTGTCGTGGTGTTGACCGTGCAGGTGTATCTGAAAATAATTAATTTTTCAATCTGTAAAACTAGAAAGAGAACAGCTTTGAAGCAGTGTGATTTACACCTCAATTTGGAGTTTGCAGCTGCCTGACGGACAAGGGATAAATTATCGGACCAACAGATCGATGATGAGATTTTTTTAACAAAGTCAGTTTCTGAGGTCTGTGTTCTCGGGCGTGTGGCAGTTGGTGATTGGTGCATGGCCAATCAAACCTTTCCTGACATATCTAAAAATAATAATAATAATAAAAGCTTCAGTCATTCTCTTTTATTTTTACAGTTATAACAATAGCTTTTCAATCCACACACAATAATAAGTCATTTTTCAATCTGTACAGTCGTGACTGAAGATGGACAAACGGGCCGAGTTCACTTTGACGAAGATTTAAGGAGAGACCTGGGATTGGAGGAAGATGATGGAGGATTCAAGATTGCTGGAAGAAACGTGGAGAAGTATTGATGGTATCCGAAGATTTAAGGAGAGACTCGGGATTGGAGGAAGATGATGGAGGATTCAAGATTGCTGGAAGAAACATGAAGAAGTATTGATGGTATCGACATGTCATCCGAAGATTGAAGACCCGGGATTGGAGAAAGATGATGGAGGATTCAAGATTGCTGGAAGAAATGTGAAGAAGTATTGATGTTATCCGAAGATTTAAGGAGAGAGCCCGGTTTGGAGGAAGATGATGGAGGATTCAAGATTGCTGGAAGAAATGTAAAGAAGTATTGATGGTATCCGAAGATTTAAGGAGAGACCCGGGATTGGAGGAAGATGATGGAGGATTCAAGATTGCTGGAAGAAACATGAAGACGTATTGATGACCGATGATGCAGCACTCACTGCAGAACATCTGGAAGAACTGGAGACCCTTTTGTAGTGTGATGGTTTGATCAATTGTTGTTTGTGAATAGGAGGCAGAGTTACAAAACCAGCTTGAGTATTTAAATGATTGTCTCTTTTTTCTGTTTGCAGTGAGCGTTGGAGATACCAGGAGAGTGGGCCACTGAGTGAGGGAGAGGGATGTACAGACATTGTCGTGGTGTTGACTGTGCTGGTGTATCTGAAAATAATTCAAATTTTTCAATCTTTAAACTGAAGATGGAGAACAGCTTTGAAGCAGTGTGATTTACACCTCAATTTGGAATTTGCAGCTGCCTGGGATTGGAGGAAGGGATGGATTTTCGGACCAATTCGATGATGAAAACTTTTTTAAAGAAGTATTGATCAGTATCTGAGATTTAAGGTTGTCCACCCGGGATTGGAGGAAGATGATGCATGGGATTCAAAAGATTGCATATCTAAATAAAAAAATATAAAAGCTTCAGCCATTTGATTTTTATTTTTACCGGGTTTAAAGATGATGGACTTTTCAGATCCACACACAATAATAAGTCATTTTTCAAGATCTGTACAGATTCAAGTGACTGAAGATGGACAAACGGGCCGAGTATCACTTTGATCCGAAGATTTAAGGAGAGACCCGGGATTGGAGGAAGATGATGGAGGATTCAAGATTGCTGGAAGAAACATGAAGAAGTATTGATGATCGATGATGCAGCACTCATCTGCAGAACATTAAGGAAGACCTGGATCTGTTGGAGGAAGATGATGGAGGATTCAAGATTGTTTGGAAGAAGGAGTCAGAGTTGAAGAACCAGCTTTGTATTTAAATGTCATCCGAAGATTTAAGGAGAGACCCGGGAGTGGAGGAAGATGATGGAGGATTCAAGATTGCTGGAAGAAACATGTGAGAGAAGTATCGACATGTCATCCGAAGATTTAAGGAGAGACTGGCGGGATCTGAAAGATGATAATGGAGGATTCAAATGAACTGGAAAAATTGGAGGAAGATGAAGAGAATTCAAGATTGCTGAAGAAACATGACATGTCATATCCGAAGATTTAAGGAGAGACCCGGGATTGGAGGAAGATGATGGAGGATTCAAGATTGCTGGAAGAAACATGATGAAGTATTGATGGTATCGACATGTCATCCGAAGATTGAAGACCCGGGATTGGAGGAAGATGATGGAGGATTCAAGATTGCTGGAAGAAATGTAAAGAAGTTTTGATGGTATCCGAAGATTTAAGGAGAGACTCGGGATTGGAGGAAGATGATGGAGGATTCAAGATTGCTGGAAGAAATGTGAAGAAGTATTGATGGTATCCGAAGATTTAAGGAGAGACTCGGGATTGGAGGAAGATGATGGAGGATTCAAGATTGCTGGAAGAAACCTGAAGACATATTGATGACCGATGATGCAGCACTCACTGCAGAACATCTGGAAGAACTGGAGACCCTTCTGTAGTGTGATGGTTTGATCAATTGTTGTTTGTGAATAGGAGGCAGAGTTACAAAACCAGCTTGTGTATTTAAATGATTGTCTCTTTTTTCTGTTTGCAGTGAGTGTTGGAGATACCAGGATGGTATCTCCAGTGGGCCGCTGAGTGAGGGAGAGGGATGTACAGACATTGTTGTGGTGTTGACTGTGCTGGTGTATCTGAAAATAAATAAATTTTTCAATCTGTACAGTTATGACTGAAGATGGACAAACAGACCGAGTTCACTTTGACAAAGATTTAAGGAGAGACCCGGGATTGGAGGAAGATGATGGAGGATTCAAGATTGCTGGAAGAAACATAAAGAAGTATTGATGGTATCCGACGATTTAAGGAGAGACCCTGGACTGGAGGAAGATGATGGAGGATTCAAGATTGCTGGAAGAAACATGAAGTATCGACATGTCATCCGAAGATTGAAGACCCGGGATTGGAGGAAGATGATGGAGGAAAGCTTCAGCCATTCTATTTTATTTTTAAGGAGAGCTTTTCAATCGGGATTGGAGGAACAGATTTCAAGATAATGGTATCGACATGTCATCCGAAGATTTAAGGAGAGACCCGGGATTGGAGGAAGATGATGGAGGATTCAAGATTGCTGGAAGATTGCTGGAAGAAACATGAAGAAGTTTGATGGTATCCGAAGATTTAAGGAGAGACCCCGGGATTTGGAGGAAGATGATGGAGGATGTTCAAGATTGCTGGAGAGAAATTCAAGAAGAATATTGATGGTATCTGAAGATTTAAGGAGAGACCCGGGATTGGAGGAAGATGATGGAGGATTCAAGATTGCTGGAAGAAACATGAAGAAGTATTGATGACCGATGATGCAGCACTCACTGCAGAACATCTGGAAGAACTGGAGACCCTTCTGTAGTGTGATGGTTTGATCAATTGTTGTTTGTGAATAGGAGGCAGAGTTACAAAACCAGCTTGTGTACTTAAATGATTGTCTCTTTTTTCTGTTTGCAGTGAGTGTTGGAGATACCAGGAGCGTGGGCCACTGAGTGAGGGAGAGGGATGTACAGACATTGTTGTGGTGTTGACTGTGCAGGTGTATCTGAAAATAAGTCATTTTTCAATCTGTAAAACTAATAAGAGAACAGCTTTGAAGCAGTGTGATTTACACCTCAATTTGGAGTTTGCAGCTGCCTGACGGACAAGGGATGGATTTTCGGACCAACATATCGATGATGAGATGTTTTAACAAAGTCAGTTTCTGAGGTCTGTGTTGTCCAGCGTGTGGCAGTTGGTGATTGGTGCATGGCCAATCAAACCTGTCCTGACATATCTAAATAAAAAAATAATAAAAGCTTCAGCCATTCTCTTTTATTTTTACAGTTATAACAATAGCATTTCAATCCACACACACAGATTAAACTACAGCAACATCCAGAAAGTAAAAGTTTCTAAAAGCTAGATTATTTATCTTACTTAAAAATCTATTTAAGGCAAAAACTATATTTTTTCCAGTTTTTTATGATTATCAGATTTGTTAAGATTTCAACTTTTGCAGTGTGCATCACCAGAATGACACAAAGGCAAGCTGGAAGCTGCAGGTAATTTACACTCAACAAAAGTTATAAAATGAATTTTAGTTACAGAGACATTTTCTCCAAATACTCCATCTACACTTTCCACTGATGTACTTGTTTCAATTTAACATAGTATTTCTTGTATTGAGTGTTTGCAGGGATTTGATGGATTTTGTGAAATTCTTCAGAAAAGACAAAGATCAGAAGGTATATTTTGCTGGTTTATCAGGTTTGTATTGAGCTTAAGTTAAAATGGTAAGTGAATTTTGATAATCTTACCTTCTGACATTTCTAAACATAGACATTATAATTCAGCTGCATAAAAAATAGTTTTGAGGTCATATACTTTCTCTCCGAATCATCTCAAGTGCTCAATGAGCAAAACAAAATGTCTGGTCCTACATGAGTTCTCATTATATGGTGCACCATTTTCATTTTATAAACGGGGTACCCCATGACTGTAACCACTGACTGACTGACAGGACGAAGACCTTTTAAGAACTTTCTTTGGTTTTCTAAAGTTCTGGGTGTCAAGGCATTTATGATGCAAATGGTTAAATGTATTACTTCAGCATACTTCTAAACATGCTTTAATATGTTTGTACATGTTCTTAACACATTAATAAATGTTTTTTTCCACTCTGTTTAGAAAGCAGTGCATCAAACCTTACATTTAACAGGAGAAAGTGTGTTAAACTTGTCTTGTGTGCTTTGCATTCAGAGTCATTTATCTGATTCGTTTTCCTACAGCATTCTAGATGGAGCCATGGGGTAAATTTGTTAAAAATGGAGAATGTGCAATGATGAAGATTACTAAAGCTTATGTATTATCCAATTACAGAGAGTAGGCGGTATGAGGTGAGATGAACATGCATGGTGCGACTGAAGCCAAACTGCAGTTTATCTGATGAGAAGAACCACTTGGGAACATGCCAGCCATTGTAGGTGGAGGAGTAAGACTGTACTCCAGCAAGCTCCCACCGGGATGTACAGACATTGTCGTGGTGTTGACTGTGCAGGTGTATCTGAAAATAAGTCATTTTTCAATCTGTAAAACTAATAAGAGAACAGCTTTGAAGCAGTGTGATTTACACCTCAA